>CM019148.1:81735384-81942891 GCA_009733165.1 Naja naja | reverse complement strand
AAAACGAGTCACATAGCCAGAGTCTGCAAATCATCAGGACTCCACCAGTTAGGAAGAAATTTCCTGATAGAAACTTTAAGCCCAACAATTTCCTTGAAAAAATGGGAGAATTAGAAACAAATGGCAAGAATGAAACTCACCAAACAATCACTATTGGTCATTCTTCACCCTTAAATAGCAGAAAAGTACACGTGCAAGGTGTTTATTGAAGGAAGGCCTTGCCAAATGGAAGTGGACTCAGGCTCTTATTTATCTATGGTGTCATGGGACACTATCCTGAACTCTTTCCCAAAATTCAGAAAAAGCATTTCCCAAGCACTGACTCTCAAAGACTACCAAAGGGAACAAGATTCCAGTAGTTGGGCAGAGATTTCAACGTGCAGTTTAAAGGCCACACCAAGCGTTTGCCCCTGACCATCATGGACAAGGATGCCCAAGTTGCTGGGACTTGAGTGGTTCAAGCCACTTGGCATCGAGTGACTGGCATCCATCACGTGAGCAGTTCTGACTGGGAAAAGTCCTTGAGATCAAGTTTCCAGAGGTCTTCCAGAAGGACTGGGCAAGTATATGGGGACCCCTATTGCTTTCAGCTAGACCCCAAAGGTGCCCCCAATTAGATTTAAAGCCCAGGAGGGTCCCATTTGCTTTAAAGGAAAAAATTGATGCACAATTAGAAAGCTCATTGCTCAAGGGGTTTTAGAGCCTACTGACCACCTCCAGATGGGAAACACCCATAGTCACACCAGTTAAGGCTGATGGGTCAGGAGTGATCTGTGGTGACTACAAGGGGATACCCAACCATGGCTGCAGCATATCCTGTACTAATTGTGCATCATCTGCTCCATTCCTTGGCGGGGTACAGTATTTGCAACTGGACTTAGCTCAGGCATATCAACAATTAACAGTTGATGATGCCACTGCAGAGGCACAAACAATTGTGACTCATAGAGGTGCCTTCAAATGTAAAGACTACAATTTGGAGTAAGCGTGGCACCTGGCATTTTTCAAAGCCTTATGGAAAGAATGTTGCAAGGACTGCCAGGGTAGTGCCTTATTTTGATGATGTATTAATCTCTGCTGAAAATGACACTCAGCTTCAAGAAAGACTCAGAGAAGTCCTTACCAGATTCAGAAAAGCGGGTTTAAAAGTCAAGGAAGACAAATGTAAACTCAAAACAGACAGAGTTGAGTTCCTGGGGTATATGATTGACAAGCATGGCATCCATCCTACTGATGCCAAGGTTAAAGCAATCAAGGAAGCCCCTAAACCTCGATGCAAGGCAGATTTGCAAGCCTTCCTTGGACTTATTAACTTTTACCACATGTTTCTACCTCACAAAGCATCTATTGCTGAGCCCTTACATCGCCTGCTTGATAAGAAAGCTGTTTGGATCTGGGGGCGGAAGGAACAGTCAGCATTTAACAGTATTAAGAGACTAATCACGCCTGATGCTGTGTTGATACAATTCTCTGAGAATTTGCCTGTTGTTCTGACTTGTGATGCATCCCCTTTGGAGTGGGGGTTTGAGTCACAGGCTTCCCAATGGAAGGGAAGCCCCAATTGCATTTTACTCTTTTGTCCAAAGCAGAGAGGAATTATAGCCAATTGGACAAGGAGGCTTTAGCAGTTGTTGCAGCTGTTAAGAAATTTCATGAATATCTGTATGGCAGGTCATTCACCATTGTTACAGATCACAAACCTTTATTAGGCATTGTGGCAGGAGACAAACCTACACCTAATATCCTGTCACCAAGAATGCTGAGGTGGACTGAATTTCTTGCAGCCTATTCATACAAACTGATTCACAGGCCTGGCAAGGACATTGGACATGCTGATGCACTGAGTCGTTGCCCACTACCTTGCCACAAGGAGGACTTTGAACTTGAAACTCACACCTTTTTCCTGGAGACCGTGGCTAAGCTTCCAGTCCATGCTGCTGAGATTGCCAGAGAAACTACCAAAGATGCTGTGTTAGCACCTGTTATGGGCTGGATTAAGAAAGGTTGGCCTCTTCAAGATCTACCTCACCTTGCCCAACCTTTTAAGTCCAGGCAAACTGAATTATCTGTATTAAGAGGATGTATTTTGTGGGGTAACAGGGTGGTTATTCCTGCAAAACTGCAAAGGGAGGTTTTGGAAATGTTACATGAGGGTCATCCTGGGATTGTAAGGATGAAAGGTTTGGCCAGGAGTTATGTATGGTGGCCAGGTATTGACAAAATGGTTGAAAACTGGGTAGCATCTTGTCCCAATTGCCAGGTAGTCAGGCCTGCCCCACCTCACGCCCCACACAGGAATGGGAATGTCCTAGGGGCCCATGGTCTAGAATCCACATTGATTTTGCAGGCCCTACAAGAGGGCACACTTTTCTAGTACTAGTAGATGCATACTCTAAATGGCTAGAGGTAATTCCCATGACATCCACTACAACTGAGGCTGTCATCAAGCAGCTCAGAAAATTGTTTGTCACCCATGGGCTACCAGATGTCCTTGTTTCTGACAATGGCCCTCAATTCACATCTAACATTTTTGAATCCTTTCTAGCACAACAGGGTATCAGACATGCCCTCACTGCCCCTGGGCACCCTTCGGCCAATGGCCGGGCTGAACATGGTACGCTTCACCAAAGAGAAGCTTCAGCAGCTGGGTCCTGGGGACATCACTGAGAAGCTTGAAAAACTTCTTAGTGTTCAACACATCACTCCTAGCCCATCAAATAACTTGTCCCCAGCAGAGTTGTTGATGGGCAGGAAACTTAGGTCTCCCCTTGACCGCCTTCATCCCACTTACGCACCCAACGCACCACTGGATTCCACTTCCAAAGTTCATTCTTTTAGTGTGGGAGATTCTGTCTATGCTAGGAACCTTATAGGTGAACCTTTGTGGATTCCTGCTGAAATAACTCACATCACGGGCCCTCGTTCTTACAGGGTACAAACAGAGGATGGCCTCCTCTGGAGCAGGCACATTGACCAACTTAGATCCAGGTTCCCTCAGGAACATCGCCCCTCTCTCTCTCTAGGTCCCTCACCTGATGTCTCTTCTAGGGGGAAGGAGGGAACAGGAGGAAAATCAGCAAACAGGAATCAACCCCATGTGTAATGAGCCATTACGACAGGAACCATCCCAACCCTGTCACAAAGCCAAGATCCATCCTTAGAAGTGGAAGATTGCACATCACTACCTAACTTGGGTGCTGACATTGGAATGGAGATGGGTTGGGAGGAGAGACCAGATTCTAACAGTCTAACAGGGTCTTCTTCCTCAGGAGTCCCAACAGGGAAATGTCAGTAGACACATTTCCCTCTCACTGGGTGAGAACGTTAAAACTTCTGAACCACGAAGGTCTCAACGTACACGTAAGAGCCCCACCTATTTAAAGGAATACATTAGATAGGTTGGGGTTTGGTATGGACTGAACCTAGTGGGGAGTGTTATGTATGTAGGTTTGAATGTTATTGGTTTATTTGAACTGTTCTTGTAAAATGTCAAATGGTATTGGTTTAAATAGTGCGGGAAGAAACCCTGCACTCCCATTGGCTGGCAGCTACGGCTGCAGGCTATAAGAAGCAAGCCAGGACGGGTCTATTCGAGCTGTAGTCACTTAATAAACTCTTTGCTGGAACTCCTCGCGTCTGACTCTTCATGCAAACTTAACAGGTCCAACAATACATAAACCATAAATAACACAATATGAAATAAATCAATAATACAATACAACTGAGCTCCTAATATCTAGCTCCAGGGCCTGCAAAACAAGCCAGACCTTCAAGATCTTCCAGAAAGCTAACCAGGTTAGGGTAATCCAATCTCACAGAGGATGCAGTTCCATAAAACAGAACTGAGAGCCAGACTATACAGTACATAAAATATGTGACATGTTGCTCTGCTTTTGTATTTTAATTTATTATAAAATTGTTTAATATTTTGTTAATGCATGGAGGCCTGATCTACTTCAGGACTGTCCTTTGGAGAAAAAAGAACAGTCTCCTTCCCATCTCTTCCCCAGACACATTTTTTTAAGGAAAAAAATCATAATTGTGCCCCAAAACCATAATAAATTCTAATGACGGCAAAGGATTTTTTTTCAAAAAACAAAAACAAAAACCCAAACAGCAATCATGCATGAATTTTACTAAATAAGGGATAGGTTGGAAAGATTAAGCTTCCCCTTTTTCTTGTAAAGTAGACATAATCTGTACAGGAGCCTCCTTCTTACAGTAGAAAAGGAAAACACACATTTTATGTGTGCCATATTTTGATTTTCTGTGGTACAATGAAACATACAGTTATATGACAAATATGCATTTTTGTCACTGAACATTCTCTGGTGGAGAATGTTATGTATCTACCCATCTCAACCTAGTGGTCCTGGTGGCTAGCAATACATAAAGTGTAAATAATACAATATATAATAAAACAATAATGCAATGTAACTGAAATATTTCTACGTAAGGTATGCTAAGTTCAGTATAATTGTAGACAGATAGGAAAAGGATAGATTTTTTTTCTGGAAGTCTCTATAAACATGATCCTAGAAGGTCACTACTCCTACGTTAACAAGGAAACTGGTGAGAAGTGGATCAAAAACATTTCATTTCTTTCTTCAGTATTCTCATTCTTCTAATGCCTCACTTCATTGCCAACTAGGGCCTCTGTAACTGCTTATCTTCTTGCCCAGAATTTGCAGTGGATTTGGCTATTCCTCAGTTTCCCTAAGTGGCCCATTAAAAGGCTAAGTGGGAGACATTGGGGAGAATGAAATGATGGCTAGATTCAGCTCTCTGGCATTGATGGGAGGATGAGGCCAACAAAAGGAGAAGGATTAGGCAGGAAGGGCATAAACCATTATGGAAGAAGCCAAGTCCAGAGAGAGGGTATTCTTCAGGATATTTTGATGGAGAAAAATGATGACTAGAATGTTATGGTGACAAAGAAGAAGGAGGGTAAAACAACAGCCCTACTCATAAGTCCCTAACCTCATCTGAGTTCAGCACTTTCAACCCCTTGTTTAGAGTGGATTGTATTCGTTACTCCTTTTCAAGTCTAAAATTAACACATTGATAGGAAATTGCTTTTAAAGTGCACATTGAGTGTTGCACAATATTGTTTCTTCAGCATGGCAACATTTAAATAAATGAACGCATATAAGTGAATAGCTGGAATGCATTTAATCACTATATTTCTCATCCATGGAAATGGATGAAAAATAGAACTATTAAATGCATTCCACCTGTTCATTCATATGCAATCCTCTTATTCCCAATTTTTGAGGGTGATTGTAATGAGGTTAGTTCTTCTGAAGCCTTTGAAGTTCATCAACTTCCAAGAATCTTGTGGGAAATATCTTTTTCTTGTGTGAAACTTCTTTACAAAACCACTTTGAGGAATCTGAGCACTCAGATTTCACAAAGCAATTTTTGCTAGTTAATAAGATATGGCTTTTCAATATGTGTGTTCCAATAAGGGTTTATATTTTAAATTAGTTAAATATGGAACAATCTGATTAATTCATAGTTTGGATGGGATCCCCATCCTTTAGGGAAAAGTTTCTCAACCTTGGCAACTTTAAGGTATGTGGACTTCCCAGAGTTTTCCAGCCAGCTCTAGGGAGCAGGGCAAATGACCCATTGCTTGTCACTATAAAAGGTAGTTACACCTAGTTAATCTTGTTGAACTTTAAAAAGCTAAACAGATCCAGAGCAAATTAATGCATGGGTATCACTAATGGCCTCCTAGCCATCAAAAAATTCAAGGCTGAAGAAGACATTGGCAAACAAGTGTCGCATTGTTATCAAGCAATATAGGATTCAAACTCCTTTAAAACTCCTTTAAAAATTACAATTTGAAACTTCCTGTAGTGAATGACTGAACCCCTCAGCTAGGAGAGATGGGATTCCAAAATGCTTCTTTCAGAAGTCCCATGGGACTTCATTTCCAGGACTCCCACTTTGCAGTTCTTCCTGCCACTATCAATACACCTGACTTGACACCCAATCCCGCAACCAATATGCATAAGAGAAAAATGTCTCACAAAAGCTGTTCTGCCTTTTTAGCAATTAAAGGGTATGTTTTCTTTTCATAGCAGAAGTGCATGTAGTAGAGTTACTTGGACTTCTCCAGCTTCTTGGGGATTTCAAAATGTTAATCAGGGTTTCTGGGAAGTTGGAAAGCCCTTTGGATTATATATTTCCACTGAGTTTTATCTTTGTTTTAAAAGGACCAAACCTCTAGCAAAGAGAAAGCCTGGGATAATTTAACATTACACAAGACCAGCATCCATGTCTCACTCATGTGGGTGGGTGTTATGCATCTAATCCTATAATCTGGCATGCACAACACCTATCTTGCACAGTCATGCTTCCATCTTTAGGAAAGAAAACTCTCCTTCCTGCCAAAACAGTTATATTTTAAAAAATTAGCTGAATTATTTTTCAATTCATGAAAGCTATAAAACCCCTCCCTCCACAATGATGCATATTTGTCTTAATATTTTTAAAAAATATCAACCAAAAAACCCTTAGCCCCAGCAATCAGCTGCACCAAGGCTGCCCTCTCTTTATCATGTGCAAACAACATAAACAACATATCTTGCTGTTGAAATTTGGTGGTGGTAGGGGTAATCCTTGGGTTCTGGTCAGAGTAAAACTCATTTATTTTACCTGTTTGGAGATGGATCCATTTCTTATTTTGGCTCTATGAAGCATAGTGAATGATGCAGCTGCTTTGTACATAATTTTGAGGAGGAATTCTAGTTGCTATGCCTTGAATTACATCTCTTGAAATATATGGGTGGGCTTTGCTGTGCCCAAATATGACTTTCTTTAAATTTATAATTGTCAGTAGAATATTATCTGTTTGGTTCTGAGGTTTTCTGAACTTTATTTTGACAGAGGATTATCAATAATATTGTGGAATGCTATATAAATTAAGGCCTCCTAAATGGATTTAAAGAGACACACATTCAGAGACAGCTTTTCAAAAGAACAGCTTAGTTGTGTAAATTAAAGTTGGATAGCTGGAAAAAGAGAAGCCCAAGGAAGTTTTAATAATAATTTATTGTAAATTTTAGAAATATTTGAATGAGCTGGTTTAACTCAACTTGATGAAGACAGACTGATCAGAATTTCAACACAAGAGCCTGAAATTACTAAGCCAAGTTCAATTCTCTGTTCTCTTGCTAAAACATGATTTAACCACATATTTTAATATTCTGTACCTTTTTACTTGGTTTGTTTCAAGTCCACATTATGTGCAATTCGAACATACGCTCTCACATTTGCAAATATAATCCATTGAGGACTCAGCTTATCCCAACAATTTTATACAGTGTCTAATAAGGGAGTGGAGACCCACATAAGTTTTAGTCAGAGGTGGGATTAAAAATTTTTACTACCGGTTCCGTGGGCATGGCTTGGTGGGGGTGGCTTGGTGAGTGTGGCAAGGGAAGGATACTGTAAAATCTCCATTCCTACCCCACTTCAGGGGGAAGGATATTGCAAAATCCCATTGCCTCCTCACCCCACTAACCTGCTTTCCAGCTCCGTTCTCTTGTGCAGGGCAACAAAAGAAGACCAAGCCCATCAGCAGGGACTCAGGAAGCAGAGAATAGATGTGGGTGGGGCCAGACAGAGGTGGTATTTGCTGGTCCTCCAAACTACTCAAAATTTCCATTACCGGTTCTCCAGAACTGGTCAGAACCTGCTGAATACCACCGCTGGTTTTAGTAAACAGTAGTTTGTGAACAATTAGCTATCTATAAAACTCAAAAGACATTAAAACATAAGTTCTTCGTGTAATGAAATGATAGAGATGGCAGATAACCTCCTTGTGGGACTGTTCAGTGACCAGGAAATCCACTCATGTTAAAAAATAAACAAGTTCCTTTAGAGAAATGTGATACTCAGAAGCAATATTTATATTCAATAAAAGTAATACAGTCTCATGAGACTTATCTGAAGAATAGCAAATGCTATAGCCAAACATTTAAATAAAGCTATTTGGTTCTCTTATATTTTACACCAGTATAGGTAGTAAAATCTTAACACTGAAGGGAAAAATGGCTTGACATAATTTTCTATAACAGAGATGACATGGTTTGTCAATTTGGAATCAGTGGGTGTTCCCCTGCCTGGCTCCTATTCCAAATTATTTTGGTTTAGAAATATGCATTAGGAATACTTTTAGAGATATTTCAAATATTTTTCCATTTAGGGGCAGCTCTGCCATGGGTTAGAGTGAAATGATTATGCAGCTGATTGAGAATAGCAGAAAAAAGGCAAAATTTTGACATATTCAGTCTGTTAGGGCTATTGTTTTTGCCATGGAGATAAAAAAGACTTGCAGTCAAAATAATCTGGCTGGCCTTGGGTATTTTATGTACTTTAAATTTGGATAGAAAAGATCACTTTGATGATCACTTCGTAAAGCCTAAGGCCAGAGCTGCCCAGATTCTTCCACTATCCTTTATGGATATTTTGATATCCATTTCCATGTAAATGAAGAGTCTGTATTTCTTGCAGGAATAACTTTACAAGCACAGATTGCAACAGCAATAATGTACTCTATTGCCTATAAGGAAATAAAACTTCTCCAATGTATAATTGTGTCGTTCCCTACAATGTCACTATAAGGTGTGATAAAAATTTGCATGCTATCTAACAAAATGAAATTCAATGGTGAAAAAAGTAAGGTTCTATATTTAGGCAGGCAAAATCAAATGCACCAGTACAGTATTTGTGGTACCTTGCTCAATAGTAGTAACTGTGAGAGGGATCTCAGACTCCTAGTGGACAACCATTTAAATATGAGCCAGCCGTGTGCAGCAGCTGCCAAAAAAGCCAACACAGTTCTAGGCTGCATAAACAGAGGGATAGAATCAAGATCACGTGAAGTGTTAATACCACTTTATAATGCCTTGGTAAGGCCACACTTGGAATATTGCATTCAGTTGTGGTCACCACGATGTAAAAAAAAAAGATGTTGAGACTCTAGAAAGAGTGCAGAGAAGAGCAACAAAGATGATTAGGGGACTGGAGGCTAAAACATATGAAGAACTGTTGTAGGAACTGGGTATGTCTAGTCTAATGAAAAGGAGGACTAGGGGTGACATGATAGCAATGTTCCAATATCTCAGGGGATGCCACAGAGAAGTGGGAGTCAAGCTATTCTCCAAAGCACTTGAGGGCAGGACAAGAAACAATGGGTGGAAACTAATCAAGGAGAGAAGCAACTTAGAACTAAGGAGAAATTTCCTGACAGAACAATTAATCATTGGAACAACTTGCCTCCAGAAGTTGTGAATGCTCCAACACTGGAAGTTTTTAAAAAGATGTTGGGTAACCATTTGTCTGAAATGGTGTAGGGTTTCTGGCCTAGGCAGGGGGTTGGACTTGAAGACCTCCAAGGTCCCTTCCAACTCTGTTATTCTATTCTACTTTCCCTAGCAGCAATATTAAGGATCATGATCTTATACATACCTAAAATATTAACACACAGTTATATCAGTTCATATATTTAAAAGAATAAATAGTGTTGTCCAAAACTCTAGTTCTCAATCTGATGAAACTGGGAAATCAGATGGCATAGTCACCAGTGTGATGATGCCTCAGAAACATCAATACCAGGTAAAATCTTTATGGGACTCAAATAAGTATGATGAGTTGAGACAGCCTGAACAAAGCAGCCTTTCTTTAGGCAGTTAGTTCTGCCCTCATTCACCTTGTAGCCATGGGTACATAAGAAGAGTATACCATCATTGTACCTCCATAAGCTGTTAGTGGACATAAGTAGCCAAGATAAGCTTGCAAGCAAAGTAAATCTTTGTAAATAAGCATATCAGTTTTCCAAAACAGCAGCTATTTTTTCCCTAAAAGATAAAGAAAGAAGCAGGTAGTTTTCTATATGTCTCTTATATTGATTAAAGATATAGATCAATGTGGATAGAAAAATGATGCCACTTAGTTTCAAATATGAGACTACAAGTGGATATCAGTTTTCATATTGTTTATTATAAGCTAGTTCTTGATCACCACTGAAAACCTTGGTAATTTACAACACAAAACTACAAAAAATTTATCTTCCATAACCTCATGCCCTAAATTCTACAGAGTTTATGGACAGGTATGAATGGAATTGCTCAGTTGCTCTCAACTGAGCAAAAAAACAGAAAACTCATTAAATATTTTCATGCCTCAAACCTTGTTAAATGTGCCCATAAGCATTTTGAAATTTTGCAGGTACTTTAGGAGAACCTCTATGATGTATACTAAAAATATAGGACATCCCCCTCCAGGAACAACTTCCTTTCCAGAAAAGTGGATCTGTCTTTCAGAATTTTTGCATTTACTTACCTAGGGGCAAATGTCTATGGAGATTGTCAGTCATAGAACAGAACAGAACAGAACAGAACAGAACAGAACAGAACAGAACAGAATAGAATAGAATAGAATAGAATAGAATAGAATAGAATAGAATTCTTTATTGGCCAAGTGTAATTGGACACACAAGGAATTTGTCTTGGTGCAAATGCTCTCAGTATACATAAAAGAAAAGATACATTCGTCAAGAGTCAAGAATCATAAGGTACAACACTTAAAGGTAGTCATAGGGTACAATAAGCAATCAAATCATACTAGTCAATATAAATCATAAGGATACAAGCGACAAAGTTACAGTCATACAGTCACAAGTGGGAGGAGATGGGTGATAAGGAGTGATGAGAAGATTAATAGTAATAGCAGTGCAGACTTTGTAAATAGTTGAACAGTGTTGAGGGAATTATTTGTTTAGCCGAGTGATGGCGTTTGGGGAAAAACTCCTCTTGCGTCTTGTTATTCTGGTGTGCAGTGCTCTATAGCATCGTTTTGAGGGAAGGAGTTGAAACAGTTTATGTCCGGGATGTGAGGGGTCTGTAAATATTTTCACAGCCCTCTTTTTGAGTCATGCAGTATACAGGTCCTTGATTGAAGGCAGGTTGGTAGTAATTGTTTTTTCTGCAGTCCTAATTATCCTCTGTGTCTGCCCTGATGGGTTGCAGAACCAATCCATCATGGTTGTCCCAAAGGTGCTTTTTCAAGAAGCAACTGGACTGTCCAGTTGCCTCTTGGAGAAAGCACTTCTGTGACTACCTAGGAGCAAGTTGATTTTATATAGTTCACCACAAAACTCATAATATGGAAAAATATATACCTTCCCCATTTCCCTTTCTCCCAAAATGAAAACTTCCTTTGTTTTTCTGAAAATGTGATAAGTTTGACCGCTCAGAAGGAACTACTATGACCAAATATAAAAATTACAGTCCCAAAGGTGCTTTTTCCTTTGGGACAACCATGACCTGGATGGCTGAGAATCTCTATAGACTTTATAAAAATTACAGCTTTTATTTTTTTTTCTATTTAAAGGTATAAGCTAAACATTTTCCAAGGCAAGGCTTCAGTAAGCAACTGGATGTATCCAGGAAGGTCACAGAACATGAATCACCATCTTCTAATGTTTTTTTTTATTCACATTTATATGCCGCCCTTCTCTGGAGACTCAGGGCAGCTTACAATCTTTTGGAGCACAACCCAATGTGCTCAGCAATAGTCTTCATTCTCTTGTATATGCCTGCTTATTACTAGGGCTTTTGCCCCCCCCCACCCAGCGGCATTTTTACAAAGTCAGCTTATTGCCCCCAACAATCTTGGGTCCTCAATTTACCTACCCTGGGAGGATGGAAGGCTGTGGGATTCGAGCCTGCAGTAATTGCAGGCAGCTGGAGCTAAGTGCTAGGTGTTTAACAGCCTGCACCACCAAGGCTCATCAAGGCTTGTTCTACTAAGATGCTAATACTTCATAAGTATTCCCTGTGATTCAGAATATATATAGCCATAGACTAGAAGACCTCCAAGGTCCCTTCCAACTTCATTATTCTGTTAAGCTTAGGAACCATTGATAGCTGAATCCTCCATAAATGTGTCTGGTTTAAATCTTAGGTCTGATGTTCAAACTTGATAGGACTGTTCTAGGAAAAGCTCTGCTATTTTTGCTGTAAGTGACTAATATGTTTATCCTTCTGGATATTGAATTAATTATTCCAAATGTTCTTCAATTTCTTTTTTCAGCCATTGTGAATATTTCCTGTTCTGAAGGTTTTAATCCCTTAACGATGTTCCATAGCATTCAGTGACTGAAATTAATTTGTGCAAGTGAAGAAGAGAAAATAGGGTGAGTTCAAACTCAGAAAAGATATGATTGATTTAGACATTTCTTGGCATTTTCAATGGATGTCATATTTCCTTTTGTTCCATGAAAGTGCTAAGATATGACATTGTTTTTGACTTCAAATTCTCAATTTTATTAGTTAAGGTTGAGTTGTACACTATTGTGGCATCTTTTCTTCCCTTCCTGTAATTCTGAAAATCAACTTTCCCCCTTTTTGTTCATCCCCCTATGGATGCTAATATCAAAATATAAAAAAATATTTCAGGATAATGTCAAAAGTTACTTTCAACATTACGTTTTAAGAATTACTTGCAAATAAAACCTGATTGAGAAAGTTAATTTCAAACCTTATTTCAAACTGTAGTGTAGAAGCACATGACAATTACCTGTCATGCAGGAAAGCAATTATTTTAATTAGAATGGGATTCATGTTTGAAAAGTTCTAAGGAATTTCACAGTAAGCTGAATATCAGAATATACTAAAAACAACATTATAATATGCCATGCACTGCATAGCTTCTTGGATCATTCCAAAAAAAACCTTCCCAAAATTAGGAACATCCCACATATTTTTTTTTCAAAATGAGGTATTCTTTGTGTGTAATCAAATGAACAATCCATGAAATGTTGTCGAAGATGCAATCAGCTGAGATGATTACACCAATATATTCAAAGCTAAAGAAAAGAGAAATGGAACATCTCCCCAAGCAGTCTGATAAACCAAATGTAGCTCAATTGCCTAAATCGTTGAACAAAAATGCTATTGAAAACCTACATTAAAAAATGGAGCAGCTTTTTTTATTGATCTGAATAATCCTACCATTCTTAGTAATGAGCCATTTACAATGAAATATCTTCCTGCTGGCACAACCTTTCTTGGAAATACACTTATCCAAGAAACTATATCATATGTGTACTTCAGCAAAATGAGATGATAAGAGCTGCCAATAATGTTTTTATTCCATGAGGCAAAAAGAGAAAAATGTCACATTGGCCATGGGGGGTTGGCTAATTTTTAAACTCTTTCCCATATGATTGCAATTAGGTTTCTCCATATGCAACTTATATCCTTGCCTGGAATCCCTTTCTAGGGACCACTATCAGAATAAGGGGGTTTCTGCCAGGGATGAGTGTATGACTTCAGTTAGGAATTCCAAAATACACTATGGCTGTTTTCTATTCACCAGGAAAAACACCAATTTGTGAAATGTATGCTACGTTCCATTTTATTTGAGTAGAGTTGATCTGATGAGCAAAAAACCCACAAGGACTGTGCCCTCTGGCAGCAGATGTTAAGGAACAAAAGAGCTTCATTGCTAAGGAGACAAGATTTACATATCCTGGAAAAAGCCTTAGCAATTAGCAGAAAATACATTGTAAGAATGGGGAATTTTTCAGGTGGGAATGGAAGGGTAGAATCCCATCAATTTGACTTTAATGCCCTTTAATATCAAGGCCCCGGAGGCACCAAAAATCAAAACTGGTGTCAAAAAAAGACCACTTTTGCCATGGCCAAGTAAATAAGCTGATGTGAGGAAAGCAAAGCACAGGTAATGCCAGAATACCCCCAACTCGGTCAATAAATAATAATGAAACATACGTTCTCAGTACTCCAGGGGTTCAGCCAAACTGGCAATGTACCTTCCCATACTATGACTGTAAAAATGTTTTCTCAGAGCTCTCTTTGAAACTTTCAGAGTCGGATCTGTTTTCCTCACTCTGCAGCTCAGCCAAACTCATGGATTTAATTGAAAGAAACAGCTGGGAGAAGAAGAAAAAACACATCTTTCAGAAAGAAAGAGGGATTTGCAAGTGAGCCACAAAATATTTCAGAGGGGTGCCATTTGCTTGCTTCCAGCTTTTACTGTTGTGTGCCGTTATGGAAAAAATAGCTGAAGCTCCATTTCAGAACCAGGGGTCTTATTTTGACAACAGGCATCAAACAGACCAAGATTCTGAGGTATAAAAAGTGCCAAGAAGCTCAGGAGGCCAGCCCAGATGCATATTTCTTTTCAAAGCCTATCCTACTTTGCTCAACAAGGCCTTCAAGGCAGTGTATAACTGAAACAAGGAGAAATAACTAATCCCAGAACTCTTGACAACAATAGATAAAGTCCTCCAACTTGGACATCCATATGCTAGCCTTTATCCCTTTTGCTTTCTTCCTACCTATGTGTTTACTGTTATGTATGCAGGTTTAAAGTCATTGGTTTAGTTTGAACTGTTCTTGTAAAATGTAAGAAATGATTGGTTTAAAAAGTGCGGGAAAACTCTGCACTCTGATTGGCTGGCAACTGCGGCTGCTGGCTATAAGTAGCAGCCGCAGCTCAGCCAAAGTGAGGTCGTTCTGAGCTGTAGTCACTAATAAACAAAGAGCTTGAAGCACTCCGCGTCTGTTTCTTCATGCAAACTTAACACTGGCGATGAAGGTGGGATCTACCTGAAGAAGAAGGCAACGCGGAACAGAAGGAGAGCGAGATGGCTGTGCTGAACACCCCCAGCCCCGCTCGATCCGACGGCAGAAGACTGGGAGACGTATGCAGATCGTTTCCAAATATATCTGGAAGGAAACAATCTTGCCGACATTTCCAAGAAGCGGAAGAGGGCGGTCTTTCTCATGCACTGCGGTCTGGCAGTTTTCAAGATGGCGAAGGCATTGGTGGGAGCTGCAGACATGAAGGTAATGGACTGGCCTGACTTAGAAAAACTGTTAAGAGCCCATTACGCCCCACAAGTATCGTGCCTCATTAAGAGACATGAGTTTTACCGTCGTGATCAAGGGGAAAGTGAAAACGTAAATGACTTCATGGCAAGTTTAACAGACATTGGGGGTGCATGCGAATTTAACAATTTAGAAGAGGCCATGCGTGATCGATTTGTTCTGGGCCTTAAAGACAAGGTGCTTCAGAGCAAGTTATTACTGAAACCTAAGATCACACTGAAGGAAGCAATAGAAGAGGCCTCTTCAGCAGAAGCTACCAAGTCCTCAGCAGCAGCCATGAAGAAAATTAACAAGGCCACAAGCCATCCTGATGTGGAAAAGTCCACAACAACTCATTGTGAGCAAATAGATTCTGAGTCAGGCTGTAGTGAGGTGGAGGAAGGAATTTACAGACTCAGAATGGAGTGGAAAAAGAAAGACCTGGGAAGAAAGAGGCAAGATTTCTACTGCAGAGGTTGTGGGGAAGCCACCCCACTGAATGCAAGTTTTTAGACACCATTTGCCTCCATTGTGATAAAAGAGAACACCTAGCAAGAGTCTGCAAATCATCCAGAACTCCACCCAACAGAAGAAAGTTTGCTACAAGCAAAGACAAAGAATTCAGGCCCAACAATCTCAGTGAGAAAATGGGGTGCAGCACAGAAGCAAATGGGAAGAATGAAACTCATCAGACAGTAACTATTGTTCATTCATCACCTTTAAGAAGCAGGAAAGTGCATGTCAAGGTACTTATTGAAGGAAGGCCTTGCCAAATGGAAGTGGACTCAGGCTCACACCTATCTATGGTGTCATGGGACACTATTCACAGACTTCTTCCCAACATCCAGAAGAAGCACTTCAAGAAGCAAGCATTGACTCTTAAAGACTACCAAGGGAACAAGATTCCAGTAGTTGGAACAAGAGAATTCAACATGAAATTCAAGGGCCACACCAAATGCCTACCACTGACCATCGTGGACAAGGACCACCCAAGTCTGCTGGGCCTTGAGTGGTTCAACCCGTTGGGCATCGAGGTGACTGACATCAATCACGTGAGCAACACTGAGTGGGAAGAGGCCTTGAAGTCTGAGTTTCCAGAGGTCTTCAGCGACGGATTGGGCAAGTACTTGGGGACCCCCATCACATTTAACCTAGATCCTAAGGTACAACCAATCCGTTTAAAACCCAGAAGGGTCCCATTTGCCTTAAAGGAAAAAATTGATGCACAATTAGATAAACTAATAGCCCAAGGGGTTTTAGAGCCCACTGACCACTCCATGTGGGAGACACCCATAGTCACACCAGTCAAGGCTGATGGGTCTGTGAGAATCTGCAGAGACTATAAGGGGACATTGAACCATGCGCTACAACAGAGCGCATATCCAATTCCAGTAGTGCATCATTTATTACACTCTCTTGGAGGGGGCACAGTTTTTGCCAAGTTGGACCTGGCACAGGCATATCAACAATTAACAGTTGATGATGCCACTGCTGAAGCCCAAACCATTGTGACCCATAGAGGTGCCTTCAAATGCAAAAGATTGCAATTTGGAGTAAGCGTGGCACCAGGCATCTTCCAAAAGCCTTATGGAAAGAATGTTACAAGGGTTGCCGGGGTGGTGCCCTATTTTGATGATGTTTTAATTTCTGCTGAAAATGACACTCAATTACATGAGAGACTCATGGAAGTCTTAAGTAGATTCAAAAAAGCAGGGTTAAAAGTCAAAGAAGAAAAATGCACACTTAGAACAGATAAAGTGGAATTCTTGGGTTACATGATTGATAAACATGGCATCCACCCCACAGAGGCAAAGGTTCAGGCAATCAAAGAAGCCCCCAGGCCAAAGTGCAAAACAGATTTGCAAGCATTCTTGGGACTCATTAACTTCTATCATATGTTTCTACCTCAGAAGGCAACCATTGCAGAACCCCTACATAGGTTGCTGGACAAAAAATCTGCTTGGGTCTGGGGGAGGAAGGAACAAGCTGCATTTAACAATATCAAGAGACTAATCACGTCTGATGCTGTACTGATACAGTTCTCTGAGAACTTTCTTGTTGTTCTGACTTGAGATGCCTCCCCTTTTGGAGTGGGGGGGGGTGAGCCACATGCTTCCCAGAGGGAGGGAAGCTCCTATTGCATTTTACTCTCGCACCTTGACTAAAGCAGAGAGAAACTACAGCCAACTGGACAAGGAAGCCTTGGCGATTGTAGCAGCTGTCAAAAAATTCCATGAGTATTTATATGGGAGAACATTTACTGTTGTCACAGATCACAAACCGCTGTTAGGCATTGTGGAAGGGGACAAACCAACGCCCACGATCCTGTCACCAAGAATGCTGAGATGGACTGAGTTTCTTGCTGCTTATTCATACAAACTGATCCACAGACCTGGTAAAGACATTGGGAATGCAGATGCTTTGAGTTGCTGCCTACTTCCTTCACACATTGAGGACCCTGTTCCTGAGACTTACACCTTTTTTCTAGAAACTGTTGCCAAACTTCCAGTACATGCTGCTCAAATTGCCAGAGAGACTGCCAAAGACACTGTATTGGCTCCTGTTATAGGCTGGATTAAGAAAGGTTGGCCACTTCAAGATCTACCTCAACTCGCCCAACCTTTTAAATCCAGGCAAACTGAATTATCTGTATTAAGAGGATGTATTTTGTGGGGTAACAGGGTGGTTATTCCTGCAAAACTACAAAAAGAGGTTTTAGAAATGTTACATGAGGGTCATCCGGGAATTGTCAGAATGAAGGGATTGGCCAGGAGTTATGTATGGTGGCCAGGTATTGACAAAATGGTTGAAAAGTGGGTTGCATCTTGTCCCAACTGTCAGGTAGTCAGGCCTGCCCCACCTCTCGCCCCCACACAGGAATGGGAATGTCCTAGGGGCCCATGGTCCAGGATTCACATTGATTTTGCTGGCCCTACCAGAGGGCACACTTTCCTTATTATAGTTGATGCATATTCCAAATGGCTGGAGGTTATCCCTATGGCATCCACCACAACTGAAGCTGTCATCAAACAGCTTAAAAAGCTTTTTGTAACTCACCGGTTACCTGATGTGCTTGTTTCTGACAATGGCCCTCAATTTACATCCAACCTTTTTGAATCATATCTAGCACAACAGGGTATCAGACATGCCCTGACAGCCCCTGGGCATCCTTCGGCTAACAGCCGGGCTGAACGTATGGTACAATTTACCAAGGAAAACTTCAGCAATTGGGTCCAGGGGATATCACTGAGAGAGTTGAGAAACTTCTCAGTGTTCAGCATATCACTCCCAACACCTCAACTAATTTAACCCCAGCTGAATTGTTGATGGGTAGGAAACTCAAGTCTCCCTTGACCGCCTCATCCCACTTACCCAACCACCACTAGATTCCACTAGTAAAATTCTCACTTTCACTGTGGGTGATTCTGTTTATGCTAAGAACCTCATGGGTGAACCATTATGGATTCCTGCTGAGATAACCCAAATCACAGGCCCCAGGTCTTACAGTGTACAAACGGAGGATGGTGTCCTCTGGAGCAGGCACATTGATCAGTTAAGATCCAGATTGTCTCAGGAGCGCGCTTTTGCTCCTCTCTGGTTCCCATACCTACTGCCTCTTCTAGGGGAAGGGAGGATTATGAGAGTAATCAGCAAGTAAGAATCAACCCCATGTGTAACGAGCTAACACGACAGGAACCATCCCAAAACCTGTCACAATACCAACAACCATTTTCACAAATGGAAGATTGCACATCACTACCTGATTTAGGTGCTGACATTGGGTTGGAGATGGATTGGGAGGAGAGACCAGGTTGTAGTAACCAAACAGGTTCTACCATTACTACAAGTCCTAGTAAGGAAATGTCAGCAGACACATTTCCTCCCTCACAAGGTGAGAACCTTAAAACATCTGAACCACGGAGGTCTCAACGTACACGTAAGAGCCCCACCTATTTAAAATAATACATTAGATAGGTTGGGGTTTGAGTATGGACTGAACCTAGTGGGGAGGGGTGTTATGTATGCAGGTTTGAAGTCATTGGTTTAGTTTGAACTGTTCTTGTAAAATGTTGGAAATGATTGGTTTAAAAAGTACAGGAAAACCCTGCACTCTGATTGGCTGGCAACTGCGGCTGCTGGCTATAAGTAGCAGCCGCAGACCAGCCAAATTGGGTCCATTCTGAGCTGTAGTCACTAATAAACTAAGAGCTTGAAGCACTCCGTGTCTGTCTCTTCATGCAAACTTAACACTTCCCCATTAATATTTTCCAAGCAGAATTTCTTCCAGCTTCTATAATATTTATTTTAATTAAACTAGCTTTCCACCAGAAGGGACATCTCTAAAAATCATATTTCCTCCCTTCTGGGTCAATCAATAAGAGAAACAAATCTCTCTCTTCTGTAAACTTTTTTTTTACATATATTAGAAACACAGGTAAAATAAACACTTTAAAAACATGCTATGCTTTGAAGAGACAGTCCAGCAACCAGAGCTATTTCTTGTCCCCATCTTTCCAAAATGTGCTCATTTTGGTTCTGCCAAAGTCTCCTGTAGCTGGCAGCTTCAGCCTTTATGGATCAGGTTTCTAGCCCCCTTTTTTCTCCAGCCTATTTTAGCATCTTTCTCATTTAGCTGAATCACAGAAGTTTGCTTTAATGCATTCATAAGTTTATTTCTTCCTTGAAATCTCTGTTCTATCTATCTGCTACAAATTTCATTTACACCCGCAAACAATAACATCATTTTATCAACATCTCAGCTCATCAAATAAATTCTGTCCAGATGAAAGAAATAATACCTACTCCCAATGCCCAACTCCATGAAACTAACAACTTACCCAAATAAATATGTTTTGTTCCCAATAGAAGGATAACTGAATTCCCCTGACTTCCATTTGCAGAGACTTCCAGAACCTCAGACTACATCCCAGAATAATTCTAAATAATAAAACTCTTACTGACCTTCTTGCACAGCCCCCTCCCCTCACCCACACATACAACAAAGAAAAAAAACCTGGGGGGATCTAAAATTGAATGGGCCCATAGAAGACTAAGGTATTTCAAATAGTCTAGCCTCAAATGCACACATCAGGATAAATCTGAGTTGTTGAACAGTCCTGCAGGACAAATTTCCACTCTGCCAGACTTGAAATAAACACCTGAGCATAAGTGTGTGTGTGTGTGTGTGCCATTGTCACTGCCTGGGGACTCTCCTCTAAATGGTTTTGAGCCCACTCTTCCAATGTTTCATTATCTGA
Organism: Naja naja; assembly: GCA_009733165.1. Classification (NCBI taxonomy): domain Eukaryota; kingdom Metazoa; phylum Chordata; class Lepidosauria; order Squamata; family Elapidae; genus Naja; species Naja naja. Next base: position 81,922,727 of record CM019148.1, on the reverse strand, counting down.
AACTCCTTGAAAACCACAAAGTCTGCCTGACTCTTCTCAGCAGGAAAGTAATCATCATAATTGACTTGAAACATTCAAGGACTGCTAAAGCTGACAACCTCACCTACTAAAGTGACAGGAAAATCTTCCAGATGCATCAAGAATTCATTTAGATCCATCAATCTCATAGGATAGATTTTCTGAATTGCACTGCCTAAAAGGCTGCCAAGCAGTGATTCATTCATGAATGAAATGACACAAACGTGCTTCAGATCCAGACCACCATCATTTTAATCAAGAAGAAAAGCTGATTCCACATGAATCAGGCTGAGATGGAGCCATGATATTCAAAACCAATCCCAATAAGGCAGATTCAAGAAAATTGGAATACACCAACATTGTGCTAAGTTTCTTACAAACAAAATATGGTAGCTCATATGACTAATTGTGCTATGTCAGTATAATCTCTATCGGTTTAAAAAAAAAAGCTTTCTCAGAGGAACTCTTAAAGTCTCTTTGTTTTATCATCACCTTGATGGAACCAAATCAGTTTTCTGCCGAAATAATGAGTACTCAATCCAAAACAGTTTTTTGTCCAAAAATAAAAATTATATGCTACATATTGTAGAAAATCTAAGATGTTTACATTTATGTACCATTTTCTCCTCTGGTTGAAAAGAACATTGTGTCTTCTTACATAATTTTTTTTCCTTTTTCCCCTACAGATTATTACTAAGGATTTCTCTACAGATGTGTCCATATCCATCTGCCCAACCACATCCTAAGGGACCTGCAGAGAGAAAATGAGAGGAAAAACACTTTTGTAAACGTCTGTGCAAGTTGTTCCACATCTACTTTTCTTTGTCCACAATGAAACTAAAAACCTATTAATTTAAATTTTGCAGTAAGTATTCAAATCTGTGTTCAGTAAGCATGTCCCTTTCCCAACTCCTGACCACATGCCTGCTGGAGTGCTAAATGTTAAAGCATTAACCATCAGCATTTGGGGCTGATTTCCTCCCTTCGTTTAGGTTCCCTGTGCATTTGGCTTCATGCGGTAAACTCTGCAGTTTTGACAGGGATGTTTGTGGTAGACCTTCATAGCTTAGAGGTGACAACATGACTAAACATTACATTCGTTCACAAGGATTTTTAAGAAAACTGTGAAATAACCTTTTTTCATTATTTTATTTATTTTTTCTTGGAAGAAAGTTTTTTTCTGGAGAAAGCTAAATTTATCTTGAGAAACCGCTTCCCCCTTTCACCATTTTTTTTGTCAAGTGGTTAACCATTCAGACGGTTGAAGATTTTCAAATGATTGAATTGCTTGGGTAAGTAAACATGGCTGCCTTCCATAAATTAGATTACATTAGACAGTTTTGGGGGTGAGAGCAGAGAATAAAGCTCTCAGGCTGAAGGAACACCTTTCCCCCTCTCAGAACTCCACCAGCCAATATAATTAGAATGGTTAATCTGGTGCCTTTCAGATGTGTAAAAATTGCAGCTTCCAGAATATGCTACATTTTCAAACAAATAATTCTTGGGAATTCCTGGGCACCAACTGGAGAGGAAGATCCAAACCATGTTGGAAAGCATCCTTCCTTCATTTGGGGCAGGGCAGGGCAGGCCAGCCAATGATACCATATCAGAGGATATGAAAACTCATTTCTAGGTCTTTGAGAGCCAAAGCATTGTTGACCATACATTTCATATATTATTTCAATATCTGTTTCATAAAGAACATAGCAGAAGAGCTTGGTGGATCCAAATCTCAACTGTCTGAATCTTCTCACTTCTTAATTCTGGTTTATAGTACCTGGTTTCACAATTCTAACTTCAATGCAAGCAGCATTAATACAGTAGCTGTTATTCTAAGTAGTTGAATCTTATTCCAGACCATTCAGCAAATGAGATTGTACCACATATCCTTGTAATATGGGATCATTGGGACACCAATGAGATGAGCAGTTGTTATTTTGTTAACTAGAGCACCTTAGTAATTCTAAAGAGTCAGTGCATCCACAACTCATCAAAGCAACTGGTGGTTTCTACATAAATGCCCACAATGCACAAGAAAACACTTTCTAGTGAAGCAGTTAGATAAAGCTGCCTATTCCAGTACTTTGACCAGGCTGCAGCCGAGGCAAATAATATGGCTCAGATTAAGTTGTTTCTTCAGTTTGACTTGAAGCAGCTCTGTGAGTTAAATGATGTTACTTTGCACAGGCCTTTTAGGGATGCATGAGAAAATGAACTATCTGCCTACATCCAAAGCTTTTCTCTCTCTTTTTTATTATTGTTATTGTTGTTGTTGTATTATCTTTCCTTTCCATTATCAAGCCCATCTCCCTGTAGAGCTATCTATAAAATCAGTCAAATGGTAGAAATCTATTTTTTTCAAAGCAGTTTTATTTCAGATGCCATAGAGAGTCTAATATAGTTTACGTAAGGCAGGAAGTATACATTAAAGTAGCAAGACCTATATTTCTACAGTCTAATAAACTAACTGAATTTAACATCTTCAGAACTAAAGCTCTAAGACAAAATAATTTGTGGATAATGATAACAACAGCACCATTCAGTGTCAATAGCAGATAAAATAAACTACACAGCTACACAGAGGAAGCTTAGACACAAAAAGAAAAACCAGGCAATACAAGCTGAAATCTAAAATGCAAAGAATGGTTTGAAGGCCCAAGCAGCAGACTTCTTTCTTTTACAGAATAGCACATGGCTTTGGACTAATGATACCTCAAATCTTTCCAGAACTACAGCAGGGACAGCAGATGAGGGGAAGGTTGAAAAAGAACAGGGGCTGTTCTGTATAAAGATATTGAATGTTGTCCAAACAACTTTGTATAATTTACTGAATTAAATTCTTATGGTTTTTCTATTTTGCTTGCTAGTGCCTTCATTCCATTTTTAAACCAGTCATTTCTTATTGTGTATTAGCCATAATGCTTCCACCATGTTTTTTGCATTTTGGAAAATGGACATTTTCTTTTTTTAGAATCTGGTTCAGATTTTCAGGCAAACATATTTTCTTTCAAAAAGTAGTTTTTAACTTTTCAACATTCATAACCAAGTAAACATAATACAGAAGAGCTCTATTCAGACATTCAACTTCTGTGTTTCATCATCTCACAAGGAGGGAAGTACAAGAGCAATGCACATGCACAACACACTCACAAATGCACACCAATGCCATACTACTTACCCTCTATGCAGGGGTGGGATTCTACCAGTTCGCACCTATTCGCTAGAACAGGTTGTTAACATTCTAAGCAGTTTGGAGAACTGGTTGTTAGAAGAAATTACTGGCCTAATCCTGTAAGGAAGGCAGGAAGGAAACATTCTGGTGTTGCTTACAGAAACTGCCTCTCCGTTAACCCTTATTACATTCTTGGCAGGACTAGACTTCCTGTCTCAGGAACGTCTCTGGAGTTTTTTCCCCCTCCTTTGCTGGTACTTTGCTTATGTGGAGTGACCATTCAAAGTTACAATGGCACTGAAAAAAGTGACTTATGACCATTTTTCACACTTATGACTGTTGCAGCATCCCCACAGTCATGAGAGGCCAGGTGAGGAGATGTGTGCCTCAATGTAAGTGATGCTGAGCCACTCACATTACCACTTAAGCCACACCCACCAACTAGGCCATGCCCACAGAACCAGTTGTTTAAAAATTTGAATCCCACCCCTGCCTCTATGCTACTACTTACCCTCTATGCAAGAGGAAAGGAACTAGAGTACTTGTTCTCATCTTCCTATGATGTATATTGAAGAAACTCAGACCTAGAAAAACCAAATGGCAGTAGAGACCCATACTCATATTCCTACCAATTCATGAGTGGATTAACCTCTAATTTATTATTTGTTACCCACAGAGTCTCTTTAGTTCATGGCAACTTACCATATTTTTCGCTCCATAAGACACACTTCCCCCCCAAAAAAAGTATGTGGAAATGTCTGTGTGTCTTATGGAGCAAATAGCGCAGCTGGGCTTTGGCGGCGGGGTCCTTTTACAGTGCTGAACCCCACCAGAGTGCAGGAATCAATACGCAGAGCTGGCACATGACAGGACATCTATCTGTAGTCCTCTCAGGCTCTGCCTCTTGCCCTCCCTGCACTGCTACTCCATATTCAGTGCTTCATATGCACAGTGATCGGCGCTCCAGATTCATATATTTTTTTCTTCATTTCCTCCTTGAAACCTACGTGTGTCTTATGGTCCAGTGCATCTTATGAAGCGAAAAATACGGTATAATTATTGAAATTAATCATTCTTTTCTGTCAATCAGCTCATGTAACAAACCATACTGATCTTAGGGAAGTCTTCAGGATCTGGCTGCTTTTGTCAGAAAGATTCAACCACTATCATAATGCTACAGTGCTGCATGGCAATCTCTGCTGTATGGAGCATGTGTGTGGTGTTGCAGCAGACATAGAAAAGGATGTGGTTTGTATCATGATGAAGCAACATTGCTTACATCATTCTGACTTATCCGTGACCTCCTTCTCCCCACATAGTGGGAGTAACACATATTGAATTAGCATTACAAAGTCCATTTATTTATTTGTCTGTATTTAACATTCTATAATTCATCCGGTTGATTATATGGAATAATCATTATCTTTTCTGATTATCTAGAAGACTCCCCTCCCTTATTTCATATGAGCATATGTAGGACATGGTATAGACTATACACACACACAAACACAAACACACACAGACACACTAAACTGCACGCATGTTTATTTCCTTAGCCTTTCATAGACACATTTTTAAAAAAATAAAGGATATTTTCTTCCCTTCCTAATTTTCTCTCAATTACAGCCTTCAAACAATTATGTTTGAAGCTAGCTAAGTAATCTAACAGATTGTGAACAGCACCCAGAGAGAGGAAGAAAATTCCATCAAAGAGCTGGATTGTAAACAGAAGCTTTGGATATCCAACAAGGTTTTTATAATTGATCTCTGGAACATTTATAGGGATGAGGGGATTCTAGATACTTATAGAATGATTTCACACCAAGACTGCTTTCTAAGATGGGAAAAGCATTGCAAATGCATTAACATTAAAACATACTCCAAAGGTGGTGGGTTTCAAAGGAAAAGTTGGATTTTTTATGGCCCAAAGAAAATACATAGAGATACTGGGATACTTCCTGGAATATTGACCTTACCTCTTTCAGGGTAGGTAAACCTTTGTGATTGGGGCACATCTGAACTTTTGTGAACATACATAGGCCACTCACAAAAATGGTCACTATTGTTACTTGTCTGAAAACAGATAGTAGACTTAAAAAGTAATATTATTTGCTTGAATGCTTTTAGAGAGAAAGAGCAAAATATAAATGAAGCTGTAACTGCTGTCAAGAAGATACTTATTTATAACTTTTTCCCCACTCTTTCTTTTCCTTTTTGCTATTTTTTCCAATGTTTACTATTTTTGTTTATTATCTTACAATTTTTACTTCATTAAAAATGTATTCCCATTAACATTGTTTTAAAAGAAAAGAACTCCTCACCTTTCTATCTTATTCTGAAATCTGATTATATACTGTATTTTATTTGGTTTTATTTATAAAGTCACAAGATTTGTCAATCACTAAACAACAATGGCTACCACTACTAATATACTACTACCTACTACTACTATTACGGTGCCCAGCCTTCAAGTGGCCAAATATCAACACCACTCTAAATAATATAAACGTTTCCTTGTTTTGTTACATAGCAGAAAACCATACAGATGCCTTTTCTCACGGCATCTAATCTCCAAAGAACATCCTGGCAAACTGCTTCCTGTATTTCATTGTTCACTGTAGCTGTTGCAACTCAAGGATACCTGTAGATCACTCTGGAAGGGATGCTTTCCTTCTTATGCCAACCTCCAGATGCTATCCATGGAGAATGCAGGGCAAGTTAATTAACATAGAGGAGGATGCTAAGAATGACATGTTCCATGTACTCCTGACTCCAATTGATTCCTGAATTAACACCACCTCCAATTGTTCTTGGAGGTGTTTTTTCATAGTTGAATCCTCTTTTGGCCATTGTGGAAACCAAAACTCACCATTCTGCTGGTCTGGAATGGAAGGGGAACATGATACAGCAGCTGTGGACACAACCACAGATAAAGGTATCTGATGCTTCTCAATGGCTATCCAATTTCTGATATACTTTAATATATGACATATGATGCTTTATTCCTCTCTTAAAATAGTTTCCTTAGTTATAAAAGGATAAACTAATGCATGGGCTATATAGCCTTAACCAGCAGCAGGGATGGCAGTAAGATTACTGAGCACTCTGCTGCACCCTTTAAAAGCTGTTCCTCAGAGATTTCCCAAGTTTAAGAGGAACTGATGGTGGGATTCTTGGGAATCCAAAATTATATAATCCAGACCTTCTTCAGTAGCATTCTAGACATTCCAGGCGCTGGACTGGAGCTTGTGTTCAGGCTGATGCAATACATTATTTTAATACTATAGCCTGAATCCATTCCATAAAGTATAGCTTAATATTAGAAGCCTCTAACAATATCTGCACAGCTTTTTTTCTGTAGAGTATAGCCCTTCCCTCTTGATATTGCTGGTTTGAACTCTCCTCTTGGCAGATACCCTTAAGATAAAGTTGAGCAATCATTTTTGTGCTGAGGATCACTTGCCCAAGGTGGTAAAAATGAAGCCAGTTACACTTCTTTCTGATGCCTTTTTATCTCTTTTATTGACAGTTGTTTGTTTCGAACATCGTATTTCCTCACTTTCCAGAAGTTGCCAAAGATGAAACAGATGTCTCTTAGCAGAGCCCTGAATTAAATACTTGGGAAAGGGAGTTGACTGCCACATGAAATTATGTCTAGGACATAAGGCAACATGTGGCCTTATAGCTTAATACATAGGGATAACTTTGTGTTCAGTTGGGATTCAGAGGGTAATTCTTATATTTCCAGCCATATATAATTCATATGTGGAATGTATGCATATGCTCACTCTCCCAATAGATTCCTTTATGAAAATATTGGCTTTTCTATTGAAACCGAGTTCTCTTTCCGAGAATTTTTCAGGAATGTTCCCCGGTGGTTGTATTTACTATTAAGATGGAATGTGTCCTACATTTCAGTTATATCCTGCAGTCACTTCAGTTCCTGTGGGTTTGCTTTTGAATTATGGTGTGCCTTTGAAGTTAAGCTCTGGTTTGCCACCACTTCTAAAATAAGGTTGCCATGTGTGAAGCCCATATGGTTATGTGTGGGACTCCAGTATAGAGAAGAAGCTGAAAATAATATAAGCAGAATTGTGCTGGGCTGCAGGAGAGTTTTCATTGCTTGCAGAATGTGTGTGACTTAAGTACAAAGTTTCTGTATTTTTTCCACTTGTTGAAAGAGAAATGTGTGATCCTACAAGGGATGGTTACATTTATTAGATCTAAACACCCTGCCGCCTGAAATTGTGTCATTAACTGGGGCTGTCCAGTTGCTATATCTCTTATTTCCACCAACCTCTCAATAATGTTATCACATCTTTATCTGTTTTTACAATAAGATGTGAAGAAATTTTGTAGGATTACTAAATTACTTTCCTTTCATACCTTGGAGTTAAATTATGTGCTGGTCTGCATTTGTTTTGTGTTCCACATTCCATCTGGCCTGCTGTATTACATTTCTTTTATAAGTTAAAGTTTCACAAAGTGAAATGAAAGCAGATGCTGTTAAAGATTTCTCCACCCTTCGAATCTCTTATCAGTTTCCAAGTTTATAATAAGAAAGAATATATTGGCCAAAATGGGCCTGCATGGCCAAAGTGGCTGTGAATGGATATTCTCTTCTATCATCAGATTTCATTTTCCTAAAAGATCTACAATATATGTTTTCACAGTACATAATCTATGAAGCCAAGCTTTGCTATCTCAAATAATGTCAATACTGAGGAAAGTAAAATAATTCGTGGTTTACAATCTCTGAATATATAATCTTGCTGAATATGTAATCATGCTGAATATATCATCATGCCTAACACTGGTTTGATATTGAGAACTGTATGGCAGAACAGAACCTCTGAGATGAAAGGTTAAAAGGTGAGTCTGAGCCATGGTGGCACAGTGGTTAGAATGCAGTATCACAAGCTAACTCTACCTACAGCCAAGAGTTCAACACTAACCAGCTCAAGGTTGACTCAGCCTTCCATCCTTCTGAGACTGGTAAAATGAGAACCCAGATTGTTGGGGGCAATATGCTGACATTTGTAAACTGCATAGATAATATTGTAAAACACTATGCAGTGGTGTAAAAGTCTAAGTGCTTTTGCTATTGCTATTCCTTCTCTTCTGGAATCTATATATCCTAGTGCTGACATATATTTTGGCAAGAGCTTCTGTGGAGCAGTAGTTAGAGTACTGTACTGCAGGCCACTTCTGCTGATTATCGGCTCAAGGTTGACTCAGCCTTCCATCCTTCTGAGGTGGCTAAAATGAGAACCCAGATTTTGGGGTGGGCAATATATTGACTCTGTAAAACCGTTTAGAGAGGGCTATAAAGCACTATAAAGTGGTATATAAGTCTAAGTGCTATTGCTAAGTGCTATGTAGTTTCATTGCTCTCTATGAAATTACCTTCCTTCCAAAGAGCTATTTACCTGTTATCCTCTCCCCTAATCCAAATATATGAGATATTGGGATCCCATACCATGTGTTACTTTCTGTTAATTTAAAAGAAAAAAAGTCAGCTAAACCCTACTTTTGAAGCGACCCTTTATACATTTCCTGATAAAATACATGGGAAAATCCTACTGGGGGGGGGAACCCACTTAGGGTAAGAGTTAGGTCCTCATGAATTCAAAGTGGAAAATTGACATCGCCAGGTAGTGCATCTGAATACTTAGGAGAGCATTGGCTTTTGGAGTTCACCATTATTATGCTTTCTGGTAAAATACATGGGAAAATCCTATGGGGGGTGTCAAACCCACTTAGGTTAGTAGTAGGTCTGTATGAAATTGGAGAGCAAAGTGGAGGTTGCCACTGGATTTGTAGTGCATAGGTATACTTAGGAGGAATGTGCCTTGAGGAGCCAGCCCTAACTAGGTTTCCTGTTAAAATGCATGGTAAAGTCCTATTGGGGGCAAACACACTTAGAGTCGGAGTTAGGTCTCCATGAATTCAGAGGGCAAAATAGAAATTACCAAGGGATTCATAATGCATTGGTATGCTTAGCAGGGTGCTCACTTTTGTAGCCTGTCCTATCTATTATACTTTTAAAATACATGGGATAATCCTATTGGGCAGCCAAACCATTTAGAGTTAGGGGCAGGTCTCCATGAATTCTGAGACAAAATGGAGGTCGCCTACAGATTCATACTGCATCAGTATGCTTAGGAGAGCACTTTATTTGGTACACTGCTCTACCTTTATCTTTGTTTCCTGTTAAAATGTGAAAATCCCAATATAGGGCAAAGTTATATAGGGTTAGATGTCCAAGAAGTAATAGAGGAAAATGGAGGTCGATCACAGATTCATAGTGCATTGGCATGCTTAAAAGGGTGCTGACTTTTGGATCCCACTCTATCTACATTTCCTGGTAAAAAGCATTGGAAAATACCATTTGGGGGGGACAAACCCACTTACGGTTTGGGTTGTGTTTCCATGAATTTAGAAAGCAAAATGGAGATCTCCAATAGATTCATAGTGCAATGATGTGCTTAGGAGGATCCTGACTTTCAGAGCTTGCCTCATCTGTAATTTCCTGTGAAATTGCATGGAAAAATCCCACTGGATGGCGAAGCCACTTAGGATTAGGGTTAGATGTCCATGAATTCAGACAGAAAAATGGGCATTGCTAATGGATTTGTAGTACATTGGTAAGTAAAATGGGTTTCTAACTTTTGGAGCCTTCCCTATCTATGTTTCCTGATAAAATACATGGGAATGTACCATTTGGATACCTGTTTCTGATTGGTCTACCTGGTTCGGTTGGTTGCATTGTTTCCTCTTAGATTGTTCCTGGCTATTGTTTTAGTTCTCCTTTATCTACATGTTGATCACTGGTTGTGTGATAAGGGTGATGTGATCTATGCAACTATTCATGAATGCTGACCTAACATCTGTAAAGAAACCATTGGTCTTGACAAGAAACATGTCTACTCTGACCCTTTTTAAAAAGAACATAAAAAGTAGAAGCAGTCCACTATGATAATCTCTACCCCAAGTGCCATCAAAATGAGTAGAAATTACAAGAAATGACTTTGCTATATCAGCCACACATCTAGCTTACATAAAATATGCAAGGTTCCATTCCATTCCTAGCAATGCAAATGGTACCAAACATTCAGTTTCAACAAAATGTGGATTCCAGAAGAAGGGCACTTAGGACCATTGTCAATTTATGACTTCAGATTAAACTATGCAAAAGTAAAGAGAACACTTTCAATGAAGCCTTTGTATAGTTTATTGTCTACTATTAAATGTATAAAAATGAATAAATGAGGGACATTAAATGGTGAGATTATGTCCAAGCAAACAATAAATAGTTATTTACAGTCTTCAGCAAAATAAAATGTAAGTTTTATTGATCCCCTCATGCACATAGACACACACACACATAAACACACACACACACAAACTCCCTTTCTCAGATATACAAGCACACCACACACAAAGGAAAAGACAGACCATCATAAATAATTTACATAGCATAGGCAGTTATGATACAATCAAAATATTAACATCTTAGTCCCAGCACTGATGCCTCTTTTTATTTAAAAGATACAAAAACATTATTACATTATGAAGTTTCCCTCAATAATTCTTCTCTGGGACTTAACAGCAATACTTTCAATGCATTAAAAATATGATTTGCAAAAGACACCCTCCACAAACCTCATTAAAAAACATTAAAATATCTATTAATATGACAAAACAAAGAATGTGCAATAAAACTAGAAACCCCAGATTCTTGATAAGGCATATAACGTCAAAATCCATTGAAAACTGTATTCAAAGCTGAGGAATGGAATGTGGATTACTCTATCACATCCTTCAAGCAATTCAAGAAATGATGAACAGCCATTGGGATGGGGCAGCAACAGAGACACATATATCCTTCCATTCCCCAGTGACTGCTTTACACATTTTGATAGTAAAATGACAGGTTTGCATCTATAAAGTTGCTGTGACCATTCATAGTTGCAGGCAAACTGGTGGCTGATCTGAATCTTACTGACCTTTGTTCGAAGCGCTTCTCTTTGTATGCCTTTTGTCTGGATATCAAACTATGAGTAATTCCCAAGGCTGATCTAGCAGGGTTGGTTAAATCTGATCTTATAGCTGAGGTCTCCAAACTTGGCAACTTTAAGACTTGTGGACTTCAACTCCCAGATTCTGGGAGTTGAAGTCCACAAGTTTTAAAGTTGCCAAGTTTGAGGACCCCTGTCTTATAGGGTTTGGAGTGTGGAAATGAACAAGAATGTTAAACATTTAATTCTCAGTTAGCAGAAGTTTGTTCCTGGAGGTTGCTATACTTGCAATCCTCTAAACTCCACACATTCACATGTCTACCAACACTCTTTTGGTATAACATGATGGCATTTTGGATTGAGACAAAACCTTATGTTTTTCTATATGTAAACCTCATCTATGAATCAAACCATACCAATTGAGTATATCTTCCAGAGAAAGCTTGTTTAGTTTAAAACAAAAAAAAAGATAAATATGAGAATACTAAGCTGAATAACTTGTATCTGGTTAGACTAAAGGGGTTGATGGACCTTTAGTACAGTTTTCTTGAAACGATATATATACAGCACACATACAATAAAAATTACAAGCATTGAGGGAAATGGTAAATATCAAGGTTTCATTTTCAAAGTCTCAATGGTTATTTAATTGTTTGACAGTTCAGAGCAACTAAAAATTGTATATATATGAGCAAGTACATCCATATTTTCCCATTATATCATTAAAGGCATTCATTAGCCATCTTCTTTGAAATCTTTCATTATTAATGGACTTTCTGGTGAATTTTGAAATAAGTTATTGGAGAATGTAGCTGTACATCACAATAATAAATAACATCAGTATCCACATAAGTGGAACTATGTTACTAGATCTTGATAATGGCTGCATTCCTAGTTTGTCAGCATTTTGAGATCAAAGTGCAAGCATGTAGAAGAGGTGGGAAAGTGGTTTGTGAGATGCGGCCACAAACTATTTTCACAGGAGCTTCATGCACACAAGCAGTTGGCCTTCAAAAATTGCTTTCCTTCACGTAAATATAGGTATGATGGCAATGCCTGTGTGATGTCACTGAATGCAATTCTTGCAAAGGCATACTTATCATTTAAAACTCAGTTGGAATAATAAAGTGATTTTGTTCTCCTTTTAAAATATTGGGCTATCTCAACTCCAGCTCATGAGAACTATGTTAAAAATTCTGAAATAACCAACGTTCTTATGAATTTGCTTTGGTATAACAGAAACCAAGACATTATGTGGACTGTAATTTCTTCCACGGAACCCAGTTGAAATGTGAAATATTGATTATAAAAGGGGACTTGCTTTAACGCAAAACTCCAAGCAGATTTATTGCTGGTGTAAAAAGGTGATAGGAAATTATTAACATTTGAATAACACTGTATCATCTTCTTTTCTCTACTTAAATTCCCACAGCTTCTCTCTGAGCAAATTTTGTCAAGGTTGTCCTTTTGTTACAGTCCTTTTGGACTTTGGGAAAGCAAAGCCCACCTCTCATCTGAACAAGTTACAAAGGTTTAAGAGGTGATCTTATCTCTAACCATTTCCTTCTGCTTGCTATATTGTCTGCTCCCCCAAACCTTATTTCTGCCATATTTATATCTATATAATACACAATATAATTACACTTTTACATTTTATATGTAAACGTCATTTAAAAAAAACTAAAACAAATTAACAAATTTTTATGCTATGTTTTCAATCTACATGTCAATCTTTTTCTGCATCAAGCAATGAGTTCAATGGTCACATTTAATCCAAACTCTTCAGAGGCACTTAGGTGAAGGGCTGGAGAGATTCCTCCTGGAAACAGGGTTGTATAAGGTCAAGGAAACGTAGAAAAAAAGTAAGGGAATTGAAGTACTAGGATGTATAGAGGTGTCTAGGTTGAACGGCATCTACAGTACATTGGTTTTTACACAGCTGCAATAATTCAGGCATCTGCATCAGAAAGAAGCAATTGTTTAGTACAATGGCCACATTTGGACTATAGCATAGGTCAACTATGGGTTAAAGCTCAATTAATAGATATGAATCTCATTTATTTCAATGGATCTAAAGTTCTATGTAGATAATTGAGGTCTTATTAATTTCATTAAGACTACCCTAATGAGGACAAAATTTGAGTCACAAATTTTAAACACTATAGTTCAGAAGTATGAAACATTTGCAAACTTTTTTTTGTCTAAAACATCTTCCAAAGGAGACTTGGAGAACAAATAATCAGAATACAATAAAATATGAAGAGTAAAAACAGATTATCTCGAGTACATCAATAGATTAATATTTATCACATCTGCAGCCTGAATTTCTGTCCAAGGTGCTTACATAAGTTTCTTCCTTTCAACAAACTTGTAATATAGATTAAGTTAATCTTGCCCAAGGCCAGTTAAATTTAACAGCTTTGGGGTAATTTAAACAAGGTTTCCCAAATCTATCATTCTGTATCAGTCTATCTGACCTAATATCTTCCAGATTAGTTGGATTGCAATTTTCATAATTTTTAGGCAGCATGGTCCTCAAAACTATCATTCCTGCTGTTTATATTTTTTGAAACCAAGTGCTGCAAGTGATTTAGAAACACATTTAGCTTTAATCAACATCTGCACAATAACGAATCACACATCCTGATGTCCTCTGAAAAACAGCCAAAAGCTATTTGCACTTGGGATAATTTTTCCACTCTGTACCTAGTCTGATGCATACATCTGACCTAATCGCATTTAGTATATGGGAATGCATCTTATAATACATAACTACATCTGCCAGTTATTGCATGAAATCTGAGTCTAAATGTATATATTTATGTTATTCAACCATTAGAGTATATCTTTTCCAAGCCTCACAATGTACTCAGTATATAATTTCTTTTCTTCCCTATCTAAATTGTCCCTTCCAGGGTGAGGTATCATTCAATTATATATTTTCACTCTCTAAGATGGATTTGAGGTTCTGATTCTGCACCTGGATACTGTAAGAGTTTGGATGGGGAAAGACAAGCTTAAATTTAATCCAAGCAAGGCAGAGTGACTGATTGGAAGCTGATAGATTCCAATAGAATCTCATCTTTTGACCTGGATGGGGTTGTGTTACTGAATAAATCCACAATTGGGAGGTTTTTTTGGACACATGGTCCTCCTGCTAGAAGGAAGCATGAACAGGACACCCTTTGCACATCTTCATCTCGTATGTCAGTTACAGCCAAATCCTGGATCCATAGGTGTGATGTTCTTGACACATCTTATTTGGATTACTCCAGTTTGTTCTATCTTGGGCTGAATCTTTGAAGTCCATTTCAACTGCAGGTGATCCAGAATGCAACAGCCCAAATAATAACCAGCTCAATGCTGTTAGCCCATGATATACCTCTCCTATGGGAGAATGACTACTTGCCTTTGGTTTCCAGCTGAAAGTGCTGGCCACCACTGTCTCTTAGTGAATTCAGTCTATGCAATGAGATCTAGAAAAAGAGTTTGTTGTGGTTCCTAACTCCTATGGAGTGCCAAGTTCAGGGATCATGGAAACAAATCTTTTGTGGTGGCCTCTGAAATAGACTGCTCTTAGATATAAGGCTGATCTTCTATCTCTACTAGTTTTCCAGAAAGCAATTAACCTGTCTCTCCTGGGGGCACTTTGAAAATGGAGTTGATGATGGAAAGTTTTGAGGAACTGATCCCATGAGGGGGTGTGTGCCAATTATAGCCATTTAAAAAAAAACTTATTTAGTATGATGTCAAACCAATTATTGTGCCGGAGAATTGTAAGCCCCTAAAGAAATTTGATTGGAATAGTATATAAACCAGTTAATTAATGCCTACATGAATATACCACTCCTACGTATTTTATTCACAATTACATTCCACTGATTTTAGCCCATGTAGCCTATTAACTTCTTAGAAGGCTTTGAATAGCAAAAGGCATCCTCTCTTGCATTATGAGCAGTCAGTAAGAATTAGAAGCCAAATCAGAATGTATGTTCAGTTGGAAAGTTGACTCAGACATGCATAACCATTGCTGACCAAAAATTAGGTAAACATGTCACTGCAAAAGAGTCGTGACAAATCTAGCACTAAGGAATTCACATCAACTGCTATACTGAACATGGTGGGAGCTCTCAAAATGTAAATTTAGAAACCAAATAATGAGCATATATATTAGAAGCAGACAATTTGGCATTCTTCCTTCATATCCCCTCTTCATGCTGTATCTTTCCAGAAATTGTCTAAGGAAACTGAAATGTTTGGAAATGTATAATTATGATTGCATCAATAATCTTAAATTTCAATTTACCTTTACATTCATATTTGAGGTCAGAGAAGTATACCATCTCTTGTGAAAAGACAAAAGGACCTAATCGTCCACCAGCATAAGTTGTATCATAGATTGGTCCAGAATCTGCCATGATCTGTTTTCCTTCATAGACTACAACCCTGTAAGGGAAAAAAAATCATGGTCTAAGTGATATGCATTCTTTGAGATGACAATTTGTCCTTTTAGAAATGCAAAATGTTTTGAATTGAAAACATCCCATTCAAAACAGGGCAATTTAACACTTGGAAGACTTCCAGCATGGTCAGAACCCTTTCTAATAAAGTTGGGGCAATCCTACCTTTTCAGAAAAAAAGATGTTGAACATAGAAGACAATAATTTGAGCACGAAATATTTTGGAATCAAAGTGCTTTGCACATCATTGGTGCATATCATTGTTATCTAGTAATTTTATCTGTTTATTTAAACATACTTATTTCTTCTTAGCTTTAATTATAATATCAGTTAAATTATATAAAGACATTGTCAATATTCTTTTATAGGAAAGAAACTTGTGGCAAGCTTTAGACACACTGAATTAACAGTTAACTCCAATTAATTGATTTTAACAGAATGTAAGGATGACAAATGTCTTTTTTGTTTCCTTCTGACATATGTAATGAATGTACACTACATAATTACAGTACATATCAGACTCTATACAGTGTGTGTGCAGCTTCTGCAAAATGATCAATTTAAGAAAATACGAATTATACATTAATAAAAAATATGAACGCTTAAACAACATTCAAGGACAATGTCTGGACTGAAACTTTTCAAAACTGTGCCATGAATGATTAGAAGATCTATGTATAAAGGTGGGTCAGGACAGAATAAACCAGAATAGTAATCCAATAGATAATACACATTTTAACAAATTTTTGCTTTTCAGTGGGAACAAGATTTGCAAAATTTGAGAGTTAAAAAACACACAGCCCAGAAGGCATAGAGATACACTAATTTACACAGAAGGTAAGTTCATGTCATGATTTGCAAAAATTGAATTCTTTACATATCTGAAGGCCAAAGGAATTCCCACATATCTTAAATAAATACATGGCACAATAATTCACATGGCATAAATGTGTGAGAAATTGAACAGGTAGTGTGGGACATGGGCAAACAAGGGGAAATGCAGTAACAATTCCCAAAGGCTGCTATTATTATTATTATTATTATTATTATTATTATTATTATTATTATCATTATTATTATTTTAATATTGCATTCATGGGAATATATGTGACCTAAATAGAACTTTTTTACATTTATATTTTATTAAAAAAAATTCTGAATAAATGTTCTTCAGAGGACCTGATTATTTAGAAAAGCTATTTAAGGTTGCCTTAGTTATATTCATTTTAATTTTAAGAAAAGAGCAGCAATCTTTTCTTTCACTCCCTTTTTTATTTTTGTCATTTTTCTTTTCTTCTCACCTTTTACCCAGAACCAGATTATTTCATTTTAAAACCATAATTTTCTAAGAGTTGGAGGAAAGTTATTTCTTTTAAATAATGTGATAATGTTTTGCCTTTGTTTATATATGTCATTCAGAATAAATTGAACGTATCTGATGAGATGGACAAGTGAGAAAACAAGAATTCAAAATCCCCCAAAGGCTTCAACTATAAAAAGAAACAGGCTGCCCTAAATGAAATGATAACTTTGGCATTTGCTTACAAAGGATTATAAAACACATTTATGTTCAGATGGAAAAGCAATAGAATGCATCAGAAGAAAATGTCATACTTTATTAATCCTGTTTTAGGTCTGTGGATCAAATGCCACCTGTAGGCAGTGTAATCTTTCCAGCCAATATTTTTGGGGTCATGCCACAAGGTACGCACCTGTAAAAAAGATAAAACACATAGGCATACATTGGGAGAAAAAAAAAGCCTTACATGTATCATGCTATTGCTAATTGACCAGCATCTTATGGTATCTAAACTTTGATTAAGGAAGAATGGTGGGTTACATCAGGAATAAAGAACTGCCCATGCATACATGAAGTTGGCTTTTATCCACTCATTATACTCTACTCATGAGTAACACGTTACAACTCATATCACTAGCCTTAAATACATGAAAGGGTTTCAAGTAGAAAGTCAAGTCCCTTCCTCTTTTATTCCAGAGCGCAGGATATAAAATGATTCATATAAATGATGGGAAACAGATTCCAATTGAATGTTAGAAAATAAAAACTTTCACAGTAAGATAGTTTGTTGGTAGTAGAACTAGTCCTGCAGGAAGATGATGGATTTCCCTACACAATATGTATTTAAGTGGAAGATGGACAACCATTAGCTGGGGATGCTTTAATTTGAATTCCTGACCTCAGTTGGAAGTTGCACTTGATGGCCTCAATGATGCTTTCTGATTTTGTAATTCTATAGACCTATTCTATATATCGAAAGAGTTTTTCACCCTTCTGATACTATGACTTAGGCAGATGTTGCTATGGTAGAGAAAGGATGAGAGGAGGACCTGATAGGAGGAGATTAGCATAGCAGGTATATTCCAAAGTACTTAGTTCTATGTAGAGCAATTGGCTGTGATTCACTGATACAAAGGGAGTAACTAGCTGTATGTAGAGATTGTGTACTGAGTAACTGACTGTAATTGGGATAAAACTAAACTTGGGCCTAGTTTGGGTCTAGCAAACCAAATATAACTTGGTTAGGCTATGCATGTATTCAATACTGATTTATCAGAACTTTAAGTTAAGCACCCCTCAAAAAGTGAAATGGAGAAGTAATACTCCATTTCTGTTCAGCAGAGAAGCCACCCTATTTGGACTGATAGCAAGGATTTCTGTACATGCTATTAGGAAAACAGCTGCACAAAGCAAATAAAGTTCATTTTGATGCTTTCTTAAAGAGAAACAACTCCCCTCCCTAAGATACCACCAGTCTGCCCAAATTTAACCTCTGCAGCCCTTAATAATGAAACCTGAGCAATAAATTATCATCGGTCTGAACCCTATTCAAAGTACTTTCAGCACTTTCCTGCTTAAACCTTTCATGAAGAATTAGTCTTGACATGTAAGCTACCTTGACTTTTCAACATGAGTTTTAAATCCTGAGGCACTTATAATTAAAATAGACATGAGGCAAGTTAGAATGATCATAAATAAGGTTAAAGTAATATGGTCAACAAAAGCTGCTGTAGAAAGGAAAGAAAAGTTTAATACATACCAGAATCTGTAACTCATTCTTAACATTTGTTCACTAATCACATGATATGAATATGGGAGGGTTCTTCTGTGATTAAATGGGGGCAGCGGAAGTACAAGATTCCATAATTGCATGGTAACTTTGGGCTGACAATATATTGGTGAGGGGGCTTTTCAACTAGTTACCTGTCCAAGTGTATTTCCTGTGTGCCAAAGAGCATTTCTCAAATGTTCACCAGTACCAGTCGTGGAATTTACCACCTTAAGGGACACCCCTGAGTATCCATAAGCTCTGGTTGGCTTATCTTCCCAGTATGTCTGAGTCACTTGCTTCCACATCAGGACATAGAAGCGACTACTGGACTGGTAACCAAAGACAAATCCAGCATAATCATCATCTCGGTCTGTGTTGACATAGAATGTGCCACTGAAGTCAACAGAATTGAATTCATCATAGCCTGAAGCAGGATGGAAAAGAAATGCTAAGTCCTCACAGGTATTGTTTTAATTTCCCACATCTACTGTCAATATTATTTGGTTTGATACATTCATTTGTTTTAGAATCAAGTCAATATTATTAATTTATTAATATTAATTTAGCCACCCATTCATCTATTGAAGATGAGTCTGAGCGGTGCACAGTAGATTAAAAATATAAAAACATTGAACACAAATATAAGAAGCCATAGTAATGAATATTTTAAAACCCACAAATAAAAATGACTGCCTCAATAATGGAGTCACCTAGCCATGTTTTTGGCTCCCTGAGAGTACAATTCACTCTACAAACTTATATATATGTCTATAGGAATTGTTGTAGTAATTATGAATCTCAGCTAAATAGCTACATGATATTAGCCTTAAATTCTCTACCATTCTAGTCTTGATTGAATAAATGAGATATAATATGGGATGGAGTAATTTTTATCTCTTTTATGGTGAACACAGAATATCAATGCATGGTCTCATGACTTTTAGAAGAAAAGTAATCTGTATTAGGTAACTTTAAATTTTCTATCTTTGATTATTAACAAATTATTTTTTAAAGAGCTTGGGGAACGTGTTCTACAACCAGAAATACTAAGTTTCAAACATATTATTAAACTGAATGTAAAAACTTCTTTCCTAGTTCAAAGAGTTTGCAATGTATGTTTGCTCTATGTAATAATAAATAGCATTACTTCAGAGAAATATGTAATGAATTATGTTGGCCTATTGGGATTCTGAATTTTGATTGTGTAATTGATAGTTTCCAATTCTGATGAAATAATTCAGGTGAATCTCAAAAGCACTTCTTGATATAGCAATGGGAGCTGGTATTGAAAAGAAACAAAATCTAAAAGTACCACAGGATACTTGGAGATCCTTCTGAATAAATAACAGCTATGGTCAACTATTATTATTCTGAATACATTCTGAATACAGTTCACTCAGAAGGGATTCTAATACTCACCAACAGCTATGCCAGGATCTGAATTAGCAGTCTGAACCAATTCCTTGCCCTGGTGGCGAATTACCCAATTTGGGTCAATCTGAGCTGTTCCTTTAGGATCCAGGGGTACCATTTGAAATTTCCTGAAATCTGTTTCACTAATGGCATTGTTTTCAGGACAAGCATCAAAAATATCTGGGACACTATCATTGTCAAAATCATCTTTGCAGATGTCACCTCGGCCATCACCTGAATCATACAAATGTTTAAAAGCACACATAATAACAACTTTTTTTTCTGTATGTGAAGTTGTGGACATTTACATTATACATTAAATGCTGATTAGTACTGAATAATACAGTGCAACAAATTCAACAGCTTTACTAGTCCAGGGGGAAAAAATTATTAGTGAATGTTTATCAGTGAACTGCTATATCAGAATCATCTTCACACAGTAATAAGTGAAAGATTGGAGTATGGTGGCTCACATGATTAGGACACTGGTTTAGACACTAGCAAGCCCATGTTTGAGATCCGAGTTGCTATGTGGTGGGGTGAGTTTCTGTCACTCGCTCCAGCTCCTTGATGGGGACATGAAAGGAGCCACTATGGGTGTCTCCTGGGCAACGGTGATGTCACCTTTCAACCTGGAAATGCCTTAAATGGTGCCTCTCACAAGATGGGGAGTGAAAGATGCTATAGTAACTTAGGATTCAATTAAAATCCATATTCAGAAAATCATAGAATTCGAACAGATGTTGGAAATAATC
Source organism: Naja naja (assembly GCA_009733165.1). Taxonomy (NCBI): domain Eukaryota; kingdom Metazoa; phylum Chordata; class Lepidosauria; order Squamata; family Elapidae; genus Naja; species Naja naja. The sequence goes on along the minus strand of CM019148.1, from coordinate 81,901,817 downwards.
TAATGTATAATACATAATGCAGGATTAACAATATAAAGGTATTTCAAACTTTAATTTAATTTAATTTAATTATGAGATTTATATGCCGCCCTATCTCCCAAAGGAATCAGGGTGGCTTACAATACTAAAAAGCATACAATACAAATGTTAAAAATAAATTAAACCCAGGGAATCTCATAATCATAAACTAAAAATTAACCCATTTAAAAAACCCTTCCCCCCATCAGTCTGGGTAGGCCAGTTGAAATAGTCAAGTTTTTAGGCCATGGTGGAGGGCCCGGAGGTCCAGGGCCACCCAGAGCTCCAGGGGCAGCTGATTCCAGAGGGCGGGCACCCCCACAGAGAAGGCCCTATTCCTGGGGGCCACCAGCCGACACTGTCTAGCTGATGGCACCACCAGGAGGCCCTGCCTCTGGGAGTGTACTGGGCATCGGGAAGTCGTTATCGGCAGCAAGGTTTCCTGCAAGTATCCCGGTCCAATGCCATGAAGGGCTTTATAGGTCAACACCAGCACCTTGAATCTCACTCAGAGGGCAACCGGTAACCAGTGCAGCTCGCGCAGGTGGGGTGTAACATGGGAGTATCGGGATCCTCCCATCACAACCTGCGCCGCTGCATTCTGGACAAGTTGAAGCCTCTGGGTGGTCCTCAAGGGCAGCCCCATGTAGAGAGTGTTGCAGTAGTCCAGACGGGAGACAACGAGTGCCTGAGTGACTGTATGTAAGGCATCTCGGTCCAGGAAGGGTCGCACCAGGCGAACCTGGGCTGAATACCCCCCTGGCCACGGCTCCCACCTGCTCCTGTAAACTGAGCTGTGTATCCAGGAGGACACCCAAGTTGCAAGCCCTGTCTATGGGGGGCAACACCTCTCCCCCCAAAGTTAACGATGGAATATCCTGGTGAACCCGAGATGCCGGTACATACAGTCACTCGGTCTTGGTCGGGTTGAGTCAGAGTCTGTTCCTCCCCATCCAGACCTGCACCGCTTCCAGGCACCTGGACATCACTTCAACAGCGACACTGGGTTGGTTAGGGGTGGAGATGAAAAGCTGGGTATCATCAGCATACTGATGATACCTCACCCCAAAACCACAGATGATCTCACCCAGCGGCTTCATGTAGATGTTGAACAGGAGGGGTGAGAGGACTGACCCCTGGGGCACCCCACAAGTGAGGGGCCTCGGGGCCGACCTCTGCCCCCCTGCCAACACTACCTGCATATGACCTGAGAGGTAGGAGGAGAACCACCGTAAAATGGTGCCCCCCACTCCCAACCCCTCGAGGCGTCGCAGTAGGATACCATGGTCGATGGTATCGAAAGCCGCTGAGATATATAATAGGACCAGGACAGAGGAATAACCTCTGTCCCATGCCCTCCAGAGATCATCCACCAGTGCGACTAACGCTGTCTCCGCGCTGTACCCGGGCCTGAAACCTGATTGGTACAGGTCTAGGTAATCGGATTCCTCCAGAAACACCAGGAGCTGATAGGCCACCACGCTCTCAACAACCTTCGCCACAAAGCAAAGGTTGGAGACAGGATGAAAGTTGTTTAAATCAGCTGGGTCCAAGGCAGGCCTTCTTGACAAGGGGCCTCACCACCGCCTCTTTCAAGGCGGAGGGGAAGGAACCCTCACTCAAAGAAGCATTTATAACCACCTGGAGCCAGCCTTGTGTAACCTCTCTGGCGGCATACACCAACCAGGAGGGAACACGGGTCCAATAAACACGTGGCAGCACTCAGCCTCCCCATGATTCTGTCCACCTCAGTTGGAGTCACAGAGTCAAACACCTCCCAGATAATACTGCCAAGACCAGTCGTCATACTCCCATTGGACTCTGCCAAGTCGAAGTCCAAGCCCGTCTGAAACTGATCGATTTTGTCCGCCAGATGTTGACTAAATTTCTCAGAACATCCCTGCAGAGGGCCCTCCCCCCCTGGATAAGGAGAGAGAGGGAGACCCTGAACAGGGTGGCCAGGCGATTATCTGCGGATGCGATGAGGGTGGAGAAGTAAGCACACTTTGCCGCCCTCATCGCAGCAAGATAACACCTAAAATAGATTCTTAGTTGCAATCGGTCAGATTCGGACTCGCTGGCCCTCCAACCACTCTCTAGGCCTCTCTTCTGCCACTTCATTTCCCGGAGCTCTGCAGAGAACCAAGGAGCCACTCAGGATCTGCAACGAGTCAGAGTCTGCAAAGGAACAACTCGGTCCAGCGCCCCGGTGGCAGCCCTCTGTCAGGCATCTGCCAGGGCCTCCACCGAGCTGTGGGCAATGGAGGTCAGAATAGACCCAAGCGCTGTCTGGAACCGCTCCGGGTCCATTAGGTGCCTGGGGCAGAACCATCTTATCGGTTCCGCCTCCCACCGACAAGGGGTGCTATATCGGAAGGCTAAACGAAGGAGATAATGATCTGTCCATGACAGGGGGTTTATGGTTAACAACCCCCCCCCCAGATCATTTCTCCACTGCTCCGAGATAAAAGCCAGGTCAAGCATGTGTCCCCCCACGTGAGTTGAGCCCTGTATTATTTGGGTCAGGTGCAGGGCCGCCATGGAGGCCCTGAACTCCTGCACCAACCCCGAGGCCTCTCCCAGAGAAGGCAGGTTGAAATCCCCCAACACCATAAGCCCTAGGAACTCAACCGCCACCTCCGAGAGGACATCGAGGAGTGCAGGCAGGGCTGTCATCACACAGCTGGGAGACAGGTACGTGAGCAACAAGCCCAACTAACCACCAGGGCCTAACCTGAAGAGGAGGGACTCAGATCTGCCTATCTGTGGAACAGTGGTCTCCCTCGGATAAAGTGCCTGCCGGATCACAACTGCCACTCCCCCGCCCCTACCCTGGGCTCGAGGCTGGTGCAGCACACGGAAACCTGGTGGGCATAATTTCACCAGAGGGACTCCCCCCTCTGGACCCAACCACGTCTCCATAATGCAAGCCAGGTCCGCCCCTTCCTCCTCGATCAGGTCCCTGATGAGGGGAGCTTTGTTCACCACGGACCTGGCATTCAAATACACTAGCCTCAGCCCAGGGTTCTGATCCTCCAGGCCCCCGGGGGTGCAAGGATGAACTTGCAGGTGGGAGCACACCACTGCTTGGAGACAGCAGGGGCGCACTCCCAAAGAACGGTATGGCCCGCTGTCCCTACCTCTGCTGCCATTCCTGAGCACTGTGGGGATCGCTCCCCCAGCCCCCCTCCAGAGCCCCCTCCAGCCCCACCCCCCCACCCCCTGACCATGACCCATTGCTAACCCGGACTGAAAGTAGCCCAGTGGAGACCCCCCAATTCCAACTGGGCTGAGCAACCCACCCTCCTCCCTAACCCCCTTAAAAATTTATCTAAAAATTTAATCAACTTGATCTTGGGGCCCCTACCCCTCCTCCCTAGACCCCAACCCACATCCGCACAATGCCACCTCTCGGGATTCCAAAATCCATCATCAAGGTAGGCCAATGGAAGTCCAGCAGGCCATATCCAGGACAGGGGGGAGTCCCTTAAGGCCTGCAATTCCGCAGAAGGATAAATCCGCATAGTCTAAATAGATAATCCATGTTTCGGGGAAAACATGGTACACAAAAGGAAGTGTCCCAATGGAATACTCAGCCCAAAATAAGATGTTCCAGCCAATTGAAATCGTCCAAACCCCAGATGTCCTCTCATGACAGCTGGGGGAGGCGATGGCAATGCCTCTATGGAGCAACCACCACGCTCTCACTGTCAGTGGGAAATTTCAATGGTTGGGGCCCAGATGGTAAGGCCAGTTAATACAGCTGGCCAGCCCATGGGGGGAGTGCCTAGCCCCTGCTGTCCTCACACCACAGCAGGGTGGGTGCTCACCCAAAATGCTCTCCGAACCCTCTCACACGGCAGAGAGCATCCCAGCAGGCCACATCAGAACTGAGCAAAGGAGAAGACAAAGCAAAGTGGGGGGGAACACCCATCCATCTATCATCCAGCAGATCCCCAAGTCCAGGCAAGGTCCAATCCAGTGGCTCTCACCACGCCGGGTGTCACGGGTTGAGAATCTCGGGGCTGCCAGCACACCTCTCAAAGCTGTTAAAAACCACCAGTCCCGGAACCAGCATAAGAAGAGAAACCACATGGCAGACGAAGGGGTGAAGATAACAAAGGTGCCAAAGGCAGGAGTGAGAGAGAAGACATGACAGGCAACCAACGGCCAGCCACAGCCAGTACAGCAGCCGGCAGCCACCTAACCAAAAGGGCTGGCAGCAGCCTCCAGGCTCCAGGCCTCCAAGCCTCCAGGCCTCCAGGCCCCACCAATGCCAGGTCCTCTTCGGGTGCCACTCCACCACCACCGGCGCCGTTGTTGCCCTCACCACGCTCCAGCCGCTCCAGCCACCACCGGACCCAGCGGCCATTGTCAGTACCTTCCAGCCAGCGCTGGGCCCAGGTGCTGACAGCAACTCCAACGATGAGGTTAAAAACCCCACCACCGCGATCCGAGGCCACCACCACCTTCATTGCCTGGCTCGACATTCAGCGCTATAAATACAGCATCACATTCACTGGGGCCAGCCTCACAAACACCAGCTGAACCCCAGGAACCTCCTCCCATCCGATTCCAGGGCCAGGGAGGTGAAGAACGGACCCCCTAGTCCCTCCTAGGGTACTATCCAAAACTCCCCTCTCAGAGCTCTAACCATGGGCAGCCATCTTCACACATGCGCAGAATTCATCCTTAACAGGTGGCTATTCATAAGTTACTTAAATACTTTTACTGAATGAAGAAGTACAGTTAACGAGCACTAGAAAACAATTACCAACAATAATGTGCAGCACACATTATGTGTTTTTTGGTTTCCTTTCTAATAGCTACTTTTGTATCTTATGCACAGAGATGCACAATTCCTTTCTGTACTGTGAAGCATCCTCTGCTTACACAAAGTAGAATCACAAAGCCTTCTTGTTGCACTCGTATAACCATCTATAGAATAAATCTAATGAGCAAGCCCTTTTTTAGAACCAAACCATTACTCCTAACATGATAATTAAATTCTGGCTCTTTATAATTTTTTTTGCTATATTGTGATTACTATATGCTACATACCTACTAATACATGTTAATGATGAATTGCTAAATTTACACTTCAGGTGTTCTTGCACATTTATGAATTGTAAAGAAGGGGGAAATCATTGGTAGATTTCTCTTCCCAAAGTAGCATGCATTATAGGTTCACTGGTCTAATGGAAACTGTAAGATTATCATGAAGCTGAAAATCTGAGTATAATTGCAATACCACAAATACATATGAACTAGAACAGAGGTCTTCAAACTTGGCAACTTTAAGACTTGTGCAGGCTGGAGAATTCTATGAGTTGAAGTCCACAAGTCTTAAAGTTGCCAAGTTTGGGGACCCCTGAACTAGAATATGAGCTGTTTGGGTGGGTGGGTGTGTAAATCCTTTATACTCTAAGAAATCCTGAGTATGATATTTAAAAAGTGCTTTGGGATTTTATTTTTTTATCTCTGTGTCATCAAATGTGTTCAGCAATGTTTTTCTATGACTACTTAAGACTGTGGCCATGCATTTTTGTCCCATCTGTATTAAATGAGTGAAGAAGACAATAAAGTAAATCACATAAAAATAGATTTGGCCACTCTTTCTTTCTTTATGTAGGAAACTTGTTTATTTCATAAAAATAGCAGTGATAAGCTAAAAGTGAAATAGACATTCCTTGAAGCTTTGGAATGTGACTGTATTGAAATTGTGGTTGATTAATGGGACATTCAAGGCTAAACCACTCAAGAGAATAGAGTCCACACCCCCCCCCCCAAATCACTTATACACAAAGTTTGACTAATGGCATTATGGTAAATAGTTGAAAAGCTCAGTCTCATAATGGAATACTTATAATGGATTGAGTTAGTTTTTGAGGTTAAAAACAATAGACATTAAAATAAATGCCAAATTCTTAAACAAAAATGTCAACACTGACATTTCTGAGTTTCTGGACTAAATAACAGCCTATAAAATGTTCATCCATTCCACACATCTATTATTATGAATGTATACCTATAGGTAGTCTAACGTTTCTTTCCAAAGCTGTGCTAACCATGTTAGATTTATATAAAGATTCCTTAACTCTCTGACTTCTGATGCTTCATCAAGTACTTCCAATACATTAAAAATATTTTTGCTCTCTCTCTCCTTCCACCCCCCTCTTGTCCCTCCCACCCCCTCTCAGCTAATTATCACACATTTTTAGGAATATACATAAATATTTATCAGCAGGAACTTGGCATGGAATATCAAAAAAAGTTTTCAAAAAAAAATACAGATAGCAAGAATCAAGTTTTTCATAGTTGGCTCTTTATGAGAAAATGGGCCCACATTCACTGACTGGCTGCTGTCCAAGTTGAATTCCAAATACTGATCAGTAATTGTGTTTATCTTAACACTTGAGGGGGTAAGTGTAGGTCTCCAGTTTTATTCTCTCAAAGAAACGAACTTCTTTGTCCAAGTGAGGTTTTAATTATTTGGTTCATATGTTGCCTAATTTTTTTGCAACACTGATTGCTGCTGACAAGACTACTAATCCTTCAGAAATTTAGACCCTGTTTTTCAACTAGGTGTGCTAGCTGAAAAACAGTTCCTCAGGTGACAGAACAAACGTAGTATTCAGTTTAATTTCTTGGTAGAATTCTAACAAAAGGAGCCTTGACAATCAAATATGAATGATACAGCTTACTCTCAGGAGATCCTTGGTCATAGAACAGTTAACCACCTACCAATTTGAATGATAGATTAACACCTGGATTTCTGGGTACTGTAGTGAATGCTGTGTAGTGATTAGGATAGGGGTCTCCAAACTTGGCAACTTGAAGATTTGTGTGCACATCAACTCCCAGAATGGAGCTGAAGTCCACAAATCTTGAAGAGGCCAGGTTGGAGATCCCTTAGATTAGGATACCAGATTTGTATTAAGAAGTACAATTTTTACACTCAACTTCAATAGCTGGCAAATTTGAGCTGCCAGGGTAAAAATAAATATAAAAAAATGTATTGAATTAAAAATGTATTGAAAATGTATCAGAATTATCCTTCCAAAGTGAAGTATGACTCCTAGTCTCTTTTCTTTAGTGCAGGCTTTGTCTCAAGATTCTGTTCCTTTCAGGTGGCAAATTCTGACTTCCCCCTTTTCCTCGCTCAGGATAAGCAACATATAAGATTCCTTAACAGAATACAACCCCAATAGAATACAATTATAATCAAGCAATAATAAAGCAATAACTGCCGCATTATTTTTTTTATTGCCACTCAGTAGATGTGGTATTGTTAGTCTTTTAAGCTTCAGGACATCTTTAGAAGGAGACCCCACATGAATTCTCCAAGCAGATCATCGGCAAAAATACTAAATAGTTTCATTTCAAATATAACAAGCTCAACATTTGGTTGGCATTCTGAAACACAGAGTTTTCCTTCTTGGCTAAGGGAATCTGGGAATTATAGCACAGCCCATTTGGAAATCACTAGAGTAAAGAAAGCCAGTGTCTAGTATTATTCAGGTACCCAAAACAGAGACTCTATGTGACAATACTAGAACTTATTGTAGCTGCACATTGGTTTGTGGATTGTTTTTAAACAAGTTCTGTTGCAGGAGAATATAATCTTACCATCAGAATCTTTCTGGTCAGGGTTGAATATAAGTCGACAATTGTCTCTGTCATCTGGGATACCATCATTATCATCGTCATGATCGCAGGCATCCCCTTTGCCATCTTTGTCATGATCAGCCTGGTTAGCATTGGAAATGTAAGGGCAATTGTCTTTGTTATTCTGATGACCATCGTCATCTATGTCTTCATTGTTATCACATTGGTCACCAACCAGATCATTGTCCACATCAGTCTAAGGAGGAAAAAGGGTAAGAAGTTTAAAAGTGTTTGCAATAAAAATAAAGACAAAACAAAATCCATGAAATCACAGGGCTAATAGCTTCCTTACAAACATATATTTATGGCAAGGAAGACAGACAGACAAACAGACATATCATTTATACATTCTAATTTGGAATGCGTAAGATACCACCAGATCACGAGACAGAGTATAACAATCTGAAATAGATTTTCATTTACCTCATTCAAATTCTTAACCTCTGCAGAATTTGCAGAACCATGAGGAAATAACATGGATGTGTATATAATCATTTTTTTTCTAAGCAGTTTACAGGATCAGCACATTGCAAGCCTCATTTTACTGACCCTGGAAGAATGGAAGGCTGAGTCAACCTTGCGCCAGTCAGGATTGAACTCCTGGCAGTGAGAATGCAGAGTTTAGCCTGCAATACTGCATTCTACCCACTGCACCACCATGGCTCCTTGACACCATCAACTAAGTCATTCTCAGTAATTGCCACTCTGTCCTAATTTTGCTAGCAATGAACCTTTCTTACATCTGATATGATGGGTAATCGTTTGTTATTGCCTCAAAGTATCTACTAAGAGCACTACGAGGTGAAAAAGTATGTCAGTGAAACTGGGAAAGACTTTGATCTCAACCATTCTGGATTTCGACTTTGTTCCCTTTTCAAGATCTTACAAATGAGAGAAACTGTGCTGCATGCATGCTCCTGTGAAAAATCTCTCTTGCCTGGGCAATGTTCTCAAGATGTGAAAGAATATTGCTTTGAATAATGTTCCCTTGAAAGAAAAAATACAGGAAGCCTCAGGCAATAACTTTAAATTCCAGATCATACGCTGAAATCAAAGGTAAATATTTTCAGTTGAATCTTTGAAAACTTGAAAGGTGCTATTTAATAATATTTAGCTCATTTCCAACATACAGATTGTTGATTATATTAGCTTTTAATATAGAAATGTGGCCTGTTATTGAAAATAATAATTTTAATTCTATATAAAGTGAGCAATTTTCCTTTCCAAATAAAATCATGAATAAGTAGAACAAAGGGCCAATGAGACAAGGTGATAAAAACTATTGTGGTCTGGCACCTGTGTCACTAATTTTAAAATTTCTGGTGAGACTTTTTTTTTAAAGCACATACTCACACATGGAGAAACTCTCCAGCTCACTCCAACACACAATCCATTTCACTACTAGACATATAAACATCATGGGCTCCCCAGTCTTCCTTGTATCAACCCAGGTTTGTTAAGACGTTGCTCAAAGGAACATTGTACAGCAAAATGCTTGAGCAAATTGCCTGAACATTATTTTATTTGCCACCTTTTTATTTGCCACAGACATTTCATGTCCCTTGTAAGCAAGCTTCTCTTCTGCCCCCAAAAGGAACAGCTGCCATCATGCAAATTAGACAGTATCATGAGCTATGCCTCGACAATTTCTGTAGTGAGTTAAAAACAGCAGATTGAAGGATAAACTTTGTGGGTACATAAACAGAGCAGGATCAGTTTAATGCTTAGGAAGGATATCTGAATGCTTCATATGTTACTTTAGGGTTCACTATATAAGCATATATTTGTGTGTGTGTGTGTATGTGTGTGTGCATGTATATAGTATATATACATATGTCTGTGTGTGCCTGTGTATATACCCCGCAGATAGATAGTTGATGGATGGGTGGATAGATAGATAGATAGATAGATAGATAGATAGATCTGTATCTCTATTTCTATATCATCTATATCTAATCTAGGTAGATAGATAGATCTATATATCTCTCTATAGTATATCTATCTATATCATCTATATCTAATCTAATATAGATAGATGATAGATATGTAGATAGATATCTATCTCCATCTCTATCAATATCTCTATATCATCTATATCTTTATCATCTCTATCTATCTAATCTATAGAGATAGATAGATAGATAGATAGATAGATAGATAGATAGATAGATAGATAGATAGATAGATAGATAGACAGACAGATAGACACATAGGGATGTAGAAATACAGATAGAAATAGATAGAGAGATAGAGATAAATAGATTTATAGATAGATTAGGACAACATCAGAACATGTGGAGAGACCTGGCCAGGGGTGGAATTCAAATTTTTTAACAACCAGTTCTGAGGGCATGGCTTAGGTGGTGGGCATGGCTTGGTGGTCATGTGACTGGGTGGACATGGCTTTGGTGGTCATGTTATTGGCTGGGCGTGGCCAACTCAATATCACTCACATCGAGGCATGCATCTCCTCGCCTGGCCTCTCATGACTGTGGGGATGCTGCAACAGTCGTAAGTGTGAAAAACAGTCATGTCACTTTTTTCAGTGCCATTGTAACTTTAAATGGTCACTCCACACAAGCAAAGTACCAGCAAAGGAGGGGAAAAACTCCAGAGAAGTTCCTGAGACAGGAAGTCTAGTCCTGCCAAGAATGTAATAAGGGTTAATGGAGAGGCAGTTTCTGTAAGCAACACCAGAATGTTTTCTTCCTGCCTTCCTTACAGGATTAGGCCAGTAATTTCTTCTAACAACCGGTTCTCTGAACTGCTTAGAATGTTAACAACCGGTTCTAGAGAATAGGTGCAAACTGGTAGAATCCCACCCCTGGACCTGGCCCATAGAATCACCAAGAGTTGTACATGACTAAATGGATAACATCATCATCATATAGGCATATAGATATATAAACAAACTTGAATTTATGATCATAATTTATTGCCACAGAAATTAATCCCTAGTATGAAGATGGTTGGGTGAATTTTTTATTACCAACAAAAATTACCAATTCCCTCCAGTTACTTATTTTTCCTATTTTCCCATTTCTTGAAGGAATTTTCTCCAGTATGTTAAAAAAAGGGCAATTGGGGTAAAACAACCCCAATATTACCATCCTTTTGCACCCTAAATTGCAAATTTGGGTTTAGAAAAAGAACTATATTCAGTGCTGAAACAATGAAAAATAAAGTATAATTCAAATTCCTAAAATCACGGCCACATCTTCACTTTCTACATTGAAGAAGTACATCATTTACCTGATCCGGATTGTGTACTAGGGGACAATTATCACAATGATCACCAACTCCATCTTGATCTGTATCTATCTGGTCTGTGTTGTAGACATATGGGCAGTTGTCACGATCATTGAAAATATCTGCCAGGATGAAAAAGCAATACAAATGAAGCCAGATGTTCAGATTCCAGTCAAAACAACATTTTTTTCAAGAGTTAGTACAGGAATAGAGGGGTTTTTTTACCCCATTTTACCCTTCCCCTAAGTCTGAATGAAGGATGGTCAAAGGAGAGTAATTAGCCTGGGATTCTCCCACATGTTTCATAGCCCAAGGGTCACTCTGGACTCAAAGCATGAAGAATATATTGAACAGACCTTGGTGCTGCATAAATAAATATGACTAGAATGAATGGTTCAGGTCAGGTCCTATCTTAGACAGAAATTTGTTCTTCATAGTAGCCTGCAAGCTGTAGATGGATTGGTTTTCTGTTACAACTGGTATTTGAAGGCATGTTGTGACTAGGCCAGAGGCAACAGCGAACCTTCCAGACTGAAAGACATCTACCCCATCCAGATGTCGATGGGGCACGTAATGAAATATGCACAGGGACATTAGGTTGCAAGAATGAAAGATCAGGGGTTTTTATCATTTTAATTGATAGCATCTTCATATGCCTCCAGTTTTAAAGTCATCCAGTTATTAGCCATCAACTGTCTTGTAATAGTGAAATCCACAGGTCAATTCAGATTCTGAGCAAAACAGTTACATATCTATTGTAGTCTCCTTTGTCTGTTAAAGATGTGTTTGCTTTGCCATGCTTTCCCTAAATTACAGCCCACATTCAAAAAAAATACAACATTATAGATACCACCTATACAATTGTGCTTTCTGTTTCCAAGCTGATCAAATATCTTCAAGATATCACATCACTGAGTCATCTTTTAGGTTAGTTCTAAAATGGCCTATTTTCCTATACATAATTTTGCATGTTATACTACTTAAGAACATCACCAAATAATTTTGTGCCAAAGACATTGATCAGTTCAAGGTATCAATTTTGAAAAGACTCTCTATGTTTTGGTGAGGATTCAGAACTCAATGATAGAAAATCATCGGTTATCATCCCAAATTCCTACCAGGCCAGTTTTTGATGAAAACAAGATGTAAAACAGATTTTCATGATCTATATTATTGTTTGCTTGTGTGTGTGTGTGTGTTGGTGTTGGTGTTGTTATTTTTGGTGACGACCATCATTTGTAAACTCAGGAATTTGAACCAGAATGTAAAGATAAATACATAAATCCTTTTACATACAGTTTTCTATCTTTATCAAACACATTTTATTTCAGCAGATAATTTATAAAAGATTCATTGTAAAACTACTATTGAGTCTGAAATCTTTTCTGATTGACTACGAATCAGATGTGCCCATTCCTGAATGTTAATGTATTCCTTGAAAAGGTATTATGACATATACTTCCAGAAAATGATGGAAGTTGATAGGGTTTTCCTGTATATTTCAATTATACTTTAATTTCTGTTCGTTTGGTTTTGTTTTTATTTGCAACTTTGCCAGAACATCAACCAAGAAATAAGTCCAATCATTAATGTAAGCATTAAACTATAGGAAGCTTTCAAATTTCTGCTGATATACATATCCAATATGCATATAAGACACATTCACTGAACCAAATCCAAGGCTTAACAGGTTATCTCTTCTGCTCTTTAATCTTGCCCAAACTGAAAAGTGAGAATCAGCTGCCAAGAAATGCTACAACAACATCCTTAGGACATTAATCTTTCAGGCTGCAAGTCATGCCAAAATGAATAAACCCAAAGGCATTGAAAAAAATATCAAAGCTATTTGGGTTGGTAAATTTTTCAAGGCTGGGCTACTGTTCAGATTATATTTGCCAGTTTAATAATGTTGAATATCACCATTGATTTTTCTCTCCCTTTCAGCCAAACATGTAATTTACGATCCTTATTATTCTAAGATCTAAAATAATTTCCTTTCTTTTCTCCAGGCATTTTGGCAAGCACTTCAGGTGGAGACATTTATTTGACTGGCACATTAAATATGGTTTTTCATGCAAGTGTATTCTACATAAATATTTTAATTTCTTTAATTTCTTGTGAACTGCCACAGAATATTATTGGATGGCCTACAAAAACATATGAAATAACTTTAAAAAATTGCCAGACCATACTTGCCTTTCTTATTAAGTTTAGATATCAAGTGAGTGCGATAGTATTAGAAAATATCTCTTTGTCTATAACTTTTGTCCATAAGGAGTTGCTTAACTGACCTATTTTATTTCAGTGTACTTTGGAAAACATGATGAAGTGTCATCAAGTATTACATAATTATTTGTCCAATAAGTATCACCATAACCATAGTTTCAGGGGATCTCACCTCATCAATTCATGGAAAAGTTTGATTGAAAAGATAGTCTTCCATAGATGTATCTCCCTCTCATCCCCCATTGATAAAACCAATATAATAAATCATGGATTGATCATTATTTTGGTCACTACCAGTCAAAACATTCATTGTTGCTGGCAATATCAGTCCTTTCAGTTACAAAAAGGATGAGCCAAAACTAAAGATATAAAGATGTTAGCATATGAACAATGAATAAAATAAATGTGAATATAATTCATTTCTGGATTGCAGCCATACATTGCACCTTGTCTTTACAATCAGAAATAGATGGGTATAAGTACTTGAATTACAGATGTTCCCAGAAATACATCTTGACTACTTTCTAGAAAGAAAATGGAAGAGAGTAGAGTAGATGCATACCATCTCCATCAATATCTACTGCACATGCATCACCCTCTCCATTATGATCGGTGTCAATCTGAGCAGGATTGTGCACATATGGACAGTTATCACAGCGATCACCAACTTCATCCTTATCATAATCAGATTGCCGGGGATTAAAAAGAAGTGGGCAATTGTCCTAAAAGAAGAAGCAAAATTATAGAATAAACATGGGAGTACAGATCAAGTTTGGAAAAAAAATATTTCCTTTTTCTCAGAACCAAATAATATGCCCCCACATATTACACTCCAATGGTTTAAAAAAATTGTGGAAAATTCTTTTCTAGATGGCACCATCCTCCATGAAATTACAAATGGCTACTTAACTTACTTTTGTAATAAAAAGGGATACAGCAGAGGTTATATTCTGCATGTTCTGACCAGTTCTGGAGAACCGGTAGCAGAAATTTTGAGTAGTTCAGAGAACTGGAAAATACCACCTCTGCCTGGAGATTTTACAGTATCCTTCCCCTGCCATGCCCACCAAGCCACGGCCACAGAACCGGTAGTAAAAAAGATTGAATCCCACCACTGGGATACAGGACTTCTCTTAATGCCCTGCTCCCTCCCCATCCATGAAATAGTTTTTCTTGAAAGATCTGACAATTTGGTTGCATACACCTGTTGGTTGACATGTAATATAACTTTTACTCCTAGCTTTTAAGGATTTTCCATTTATAATAATTAGAAAACATTCCTAGGCTCCTGTCAATTTGATGTATATGAAATTAATGAATGATTCATTTGCAAATGGTCTCATTCTATGCTATATTTATGGCAAGAACTGCATCTCTTATACTTCTTATGGAAATAAACCTAATAAATTATCCTAGGTGTCATTATCCAAATGTTATTGTCCACCCAGAGTCATTTGGATAGTGAGATAGATGGCATATAAATTTAACAAATAAATAACAAACAAATTATTTTAATAGTCCCAGATGGATGCTGTAATATGCATGAAATAATAGAAAATGGCACAAACTCATTGACAATTAGGATAATTGTATTACATATGGAGTATGCAAATTCATTAATATCGATAAAGAAAAAATTATCATAGAAAACTGAGACACCTCAAAGAAACTGATCATGTATTGATAGTTACCACATTTATTTCTTTGAAAGGAAAATACAGTTTAATGTAGGAAATATGAGCTTACTTTATCATCTACTACACCATCATTGTCATCATCTTCATCACAAGCATCACCTTTTCCATCCTTATCAAAATCTTCTTGTCCAGAATTTGGCAGGAAAGGACAATTATCCTGTATAAACAATGATCTTGGATCAGTATATACAGTATTTTAATTTCACAGACAGATAATAATCCCATGTTTTGGACAATAAAAGACTTGGATGTTCAACCTGGAAGTTCTGAATGTATTTCTAAAGTTATAATGGTTAAAGAGATATAAGTATTTATGTCTTTTTATAAACTTTCAAGTGCTAAGAAAAACCAGCATTTGGTTGCGTTAAATAATATTGCTAAATTGTCATAATATCAAATGACATCTACCATTTGATGTTTCTGGTAGATTGACAAAGGAAGCCATTTAAATATTGGTTAAATCTAGTTATGGACTGAGCTGTTGGGAAGAATATCTTCTAAATAATTAAAACATTACATTTATATCTTCCAAATAGATTAGCCTAATTAATTAGACTATGCTAATGAAAAGAACTGCTCCCCAACCTGCAGCCAAGAAGGCTCCACCCATTTGCACTACTCAGGTGACCCAGAGGATACAGATAAACCTCCAAGTGCCTTAACAGCTCACCAAGAGGATGCAAATGACCAGCTGTCCTCAAGGAGTATAAACCCTTCCATTCCCCACCATTCAGTCAAAGCTGAAGAAGCTTATTGGATGAGATGTAAAACATCTTCAAAGAAAAAACGAGAAAGTCCAGTTGCCTCCTGAAAAAGCACATTTGGGATCACCATGACCTGGATGACTGAGAATCTCCATAGACATTAGAGAAATATATCATTTACGTTATTTCTATCTATAGTGGCCTAACACATGGTAAAAGAGAAATAATTCAAAATTCAGAACTGGAAAGAAATGATAACTGAAGCTTTAATAAAGCTTGATAAAGTCACCATGATAAAGCCAGGCCTCTGGAAGACCATGTAAAAATATAACACCCTATTTTCAGTTTAGACATTTAGGACCGCTCTACTTCATATGCTCAGGGGTGGGCTGCTGGGGGTTCACAGAGGTTTGGGAGAAGCCCTAGCTAAGATTCTGTGCAGTTCAGAGAACCCCCAAATTCCATTCCTGGCTGGCCCCGCCCACCCTGCCCCTCCCTTCCCAGGAGTCCCCACGTGGCCCGTTTTGGATGCAGGTAAGTGCAGAGTGCACACAGAGGCTTGGGGAGGGCAAAAATGGGCCCATGTCAGGCTTCCAGAGAGCCTCCAGAGCCCGGGGAGGCCATTTTGCCCTCCTGGAGGCTCAAGGAAGGCCTCCAGAGCCCAGGGGGAGCAAAACCACCCCCCCACACTGTGGTGCAGGAGGCCGACTAGGCCATGTCCACCATGGCCACACCCATGGGCAGAGAACCCTTTGCTAAAAATTTTGAAGCCCACCCCTGCATATACTTTACCTTCATGCAGTGATAAGTAGCATTGGCAGCACAGACCAGGTTACTATTCGGCCATCCATCCAAGTCAGAGTCTTCCCCACAGATGAATCCATCACCAGCATAGCCTGTCCTACATTCACACTTGTACACAGGGTCAGTGAAATGCCCCAGGTAGATGCACTCAGCTGAACTGTGGCAACTGTGTGTTTTATCTTTGCAAGGGTTGGAGGGCTCACATACCTGAAAAGCAGATCATTATGCAAATAGGTCACCCAAAGCTCCTGATTAAGAGAGCAAAGAAACAGATGCTTTAATTTCCCATCAGTTGTTGAGCCTTGAGCAGCACATGTTTTGTAGCTGGATCCATATATAATCATCTTTCATTAAAAACTTGGGCAAAGACCCAAGCTACATTTGCTGGTGGAGCTAGTAAGTTAAGCGTTGCTGTCAATGTAGCAATTACGAATAAGCCTCTCTTTAAGTAAAGCATAGCCTTAAGTCGAATGACATATTCCTTCACAAGTTTATCTCCCACATCTGCAGACTTCTGGATGTAATTAAACAATATAAAATTTACTGTGTGAGGCAAGAATATTCAGACCCATCCATTTCCTTTGTAATTTCAGGAAGATAAAGAAAAAAAGAAAGAAAATCTGGAAGGGGGAATGGCAAGCGTTTTCCAGGCTGTAGCCAAAAGCATTGCTTAGGCATGTCCATGAAGTCACCAGAACTGATGGTGACATTCACTTTTTTTAGCAGGCAACCAACAAATAAATTCCTTTTTAAAGATCCCATAGACACAGCTAATAGACAGCAATTTCCTTTGAATGAGTCACAGCTTCTGTTTCTACTTTGTTATTGGCTTACATTATAACTTTGATATCATACTTTTAATATTAGTTTTACATTTAGAATCCATAAACTGTAATAAGTCATAAAATGGACAATGACTGAATAAAAACCAAGATAACAAAAATCTGGGGGGGAAATGTGGCTTTTTAGAAAATGGAGAGATCTTTCAGAAAAGTATCTGGCTCTGTCAAACAGCTTCACAAAAAGGACATTGGAAGATGGGATAGTTCTTGATTTGTATTATGTATACTCTAACTGTGAAACCAGAGGCTCTACATTTTTATTTAGTCAATTTGGCATATTGTTACTTCTGGATATGTTTGTGCAGGCACCAGAAACCAAGCTTGACCCAATGGAAACTGTTTCCTTTAATCCAGTATTTCTCAAGTTTAGCAAATTTAAGATGTAATGGCTTCAACTCTCAGAATTCTTAAAAGTAGCTGAGGTTGAAAAACATTGCTTTAATCTACTTCTATGACCTACTACTTTAAGCCATCCTTTCTATATGAACGCTTGTGGAAACTGGGTATGTTTAATTGAACAAAGAGGGGAACTGGGGGTGACATGATAGGAGCCTCCCAATATTTGAAGGGCTGTCACAAAGAAGAGAAGGTTGACCTATTCTCTGGAGGACAGGAGAAGAAGTAACGAATGGAAACTTATCAAAGAGAAAGCCAACCTAAAATTAAGGAGAAATTTCCTGTCAATGAGAATAATTAACCTGTAGGATGGCTTGCCTCCAGAAGTTGTGGGTGCTCCACACTCCACCACCAGAGGCAGAGGTGGTATTCAGCAGGTTCTGACCAGTTCTGGAGAACCGGTAGTGGAAATTTTGAGTAGTTCGGAGAACCGGCAAATACCACCTCTGACTGGCCCTGCCCCCATCTATTCTCTGCTGATCGGCTGGGTCTTCTTTTGTTGCCTTGCACAGGAGAACGGAGCTAGAAAGCAGGTTAGTGGGGTGAGGAGGGAAGGGGGATTTTACAGTACCCTTCCCCTGCCAAACCCACCAAGCCATGCCCACCAAACCACACCCACAGAACTGGTACTAAAAAAATCTGAATCTCACCACTGACCAGAGGTTTTTAAGAAGAGATTGGACAGCCATTCTTTTAATTTTTTTCTATAACAACAAGATTTATAGCATGAATACATCTCCCCTATCTTCTGACACTTACTTGTTTTTCTGTTCTGGCAGCTTCTAGGCCCACCCCATATGGCTGAGTTCCTTTGTAGCGGGGAGGGCATGGTAAGCAGTGGAATCCTGGGTTAGTGTTTACACATCGATGGTTCTGATTGAATTTAAAACAAACATCTGGCACTACAGCACACTGTCCCAGGGGGTAAAAAGTGCAAAAAGAAGTGGTAAGTTTTTTATCAGACACTTCAAATAACAACAATGAAAGTTGTGATGGAATCCATATAATGCACACACACACACTGAAACTCATCTACCTCATCAAGGTCCTCACAGAAGGTTCCATTTCCCAAATAACCAGCAGGACATGCACCACAGGACCATGAGCCATCAGGATAGCTGTTGCATTCTGCTCCAGGAAAGCAAGGATTGGATAAACAGCCATCTGTCAAAAAACAATTTAAAAAAGCATTGTTATGACAGAAGTAAAAGGGAATTCAAAATGAACGCTTCTGAAGAAGTAGCTTCCCATCCTCTCTGCAATACCTAACGTAACCTCAAAGCCTCAGAATAGCCTCTAACTCTCTTTTGTGTTCTATATTAACCACAGCCTTGATTTCTATTGGTGTGTGAAAAATGTTTTAAAATTTAAATGTTTTGAGTTCAACAAAAAAGGTTGATCTGACCTTATGGGAAGCATGTGGACATTACTAATTACATTCCAAAACATTACAGAAATCAGAACAGATGTTTTAAAGCTGGAAAAGAGGCTGATTCAAGCTTAGAACATTTATGGAGTGGTCAAGGTAGTCATGGATCACTTCCACTAAAGTCAGAACAGCTGCTCCAAGCTCAAATATTTTGAATCTGGAAATTGAATTTGATTAGATTCTATTCTAAGTTTGCCTGGATGAGGCAGAAGAAAAATTGGGGGAGGGGAATAATAATTTGGCTTTCTCTTTTGTTTCCCTTTAGGGTTTATAAATAATTACAAATAGTAGGCTGCATTAAATATCTACTAAGTTTAAATGAATCACTGTCATTATAAATCTCAAGATTTTATTGCTTATTTAAAAGCACATGTTGATTAGCCAGCTCAACCCGGCTAAGACCGAGTGGCTGTATGTACCGGCATCTCAAATAAGCCAGGATATTCCATCTCTAGTTATGGGGGAAGAGGTGTTACCCCCCATAGATAAGGCTCACAACTTGGGTGTCCTCCTGGATGCATGGCTCAGTTTAGAGGAGCAGGTGGGAGCCGTGGCCAGGGGAGCATTTGCCCAGGTTTGCCTAGTGCGCCAGTTGCAACCCTTCCTGGATCGAGATGCCCTACGTACGGTCACTCATGCCCTCATCATTTCCTGTTTGGACTACTGCAACGCTCTCTACATGGGACTGTCCCTGAGGACCATCCGGAGGCTTCAACTTGTCCAGAATGCAGCAGTGTGGGTTATGATGGGAGGTTCCCGAAACTCCCATGTTACACCCTCTTGCGTGAGCTGCAGTGGTTACCAGTTGCCCTCCAGGTGAGATTCAAGGTGCTGGTGTTAACCTATAAAGTCTTTCATGGCATTGGACTGGGATATTTGCAGGAAACCCTGCTGCCGATAACAACTTCCCGACAACCCGTGCGCTCCCACTGGCTGGGCCTTCTCAGGGTGCTGTCAGCCAGTCAATGCTGGCTGGAGGTGCCCAGGGGTAGGGCCTTTTCTGTGGGGGCATCCACCCTTTGGAACAAGCTTCCCCTGGAGCTCCGGATGGCCCCTGACCTCCGATCCTTCTGCCATGACTTAAAAACTTGGCTGTTCCAACTAGATTATCTGGACTGATGGAAAAGCGGGGAGGGTCTTTAGTGGTTGTCTATATACTTTAATTCGATCTATGAAATTGGCAACTTAATTAACTTTAATATTTATATTGTTTATTTTTTAGTATTGTAAGCCACCCTGAGTCCTTTGGGAGATAGGGCGGCATATAAATCTCATAAATAAATAAATAAATAAATAAATTAATTAATTAATTAATTTAAAAATTGGTATTGGTCTACAAATATGCCAAACATCAGCCAATATGATATTTAAAATTTTAATATTTTTACTCTCATTTTTTATAAGTTTCTACTGATGTACTCTTCTTGTCAGAGAAAATGTTTCTTTGTTAATTCAATAAAGCTGTATGAACAGTTCATAGATTATTCAGTTTCCTTTTTCTTCTAAGACCCAGGGCAGCAATGTTAAACACTGCATATACAATGTAAAAGGAATCATTTAGATTCGGGTGCCTTCTACATGTAAATCAGCTAAGGCAGGCCTGTACAACTCCCAGCCCGTGGGCCAGATGCGTCACGCGCTAGCCATGCCCACACCTGGTTAAGCGAAGGGGGAAAAGTCCCAATTCATCACATGATATCGCCATGACGATGTGAGTTTGACACTCCTGAGCTAAGGTATCAATGAGCTGCAGCTCCTCCTACATACAGTATCTCACATGGATACACAGTATCTCACATGGATCCATCTCACATGGATACAGTACATTAGTTTAGAACTCATGTGACATTCCAGTGTATTCCATATTCACCTATTGGACAATCCTGTTTGTTGCACATATCACGTTGAAGGACATCTCCTGAACAAGCCTTTCCACCATACTGAGGTTCTGGACTATTGCAGAGACGAGATCGCTCACGAATGCCTCCACCACAGGAAACCGTGCATGCAGACCATGGAGACCAAGGACCCCATCGACCATTGACTGGAAGAAGTTAGACAACAACATTTTAGCATAAGGAACAAAACTCAATTGATAAGTGATTGCAGTAACCAGGCTTAACTGGCCATTTTGTTAGTGTGGTTAATATAAAGCTTCTTCTCCTTCTCCTTCTCCTTCTCCTTCTTCTTCTTCTTCTTTTTGGTCTTGTTAATATTCCAAAACACAATTTGCATCAGAGGTGGTATTCAGCAAGTTCTGACCAGTTCTGGAGAACCGGTAGCGGAAATTTTGAGTAGTTCGGAGAACCGGCAAATACCACCTCTGACTGGCCCCGCCCCCATCTATTCTCTGCCTCCCAAGTCCCAGCTGATCCATTGAGGCTTCTTTTGTTGCCCTGCTTGGGAGAATGGAGCTGGAAAGCAGGTGAGGTGGGGAGGGAAGGGGATTTTGCAGTATCCTTCCCATGGGCTACCAAGCCACACCACACCCACCAAGCCACACCCACAGAACCAGTAGTAAAAAAAATTTGAACCCCACCACTGGTTTGCTCAAAGGAATTCACTAATATTATACCACAATTCACCTATCCCAATGATTAACTGCATTTAAAACACCTACAGTTTAATTGTCTTTCAGAAGATAAATATAACCAAGAAAAAATACTCATTTTCTGTTAAATTAAATGAATCATACTAGATGGCACTGAGTTTTATTCAAAATTTATCCTTAATTATTGTTGTTGATATTTTTATTACAGGGATAAGTTTCTATAACACTGCACACTAGGACTATGCACACTTCAATAGTGATGTAAAAAACATGCTCAGCATCTCACATAAACCCCGTATCTCTCTGCTATTCATTATGCAACTCTTTCTTTTGCAAACTTTCCATGTGGCCCTAAAAAAAGCAAGGCTGGTGCACAAGAATGAGTTTACTAGCTCTGATGCCATGGGCTACCTTTAAAAAAAAAGACTATTTCATCTGTGGAAGCCTTCTATGGAGTCTCTGGTAAATCCACACTCTAAATCACATGAAGAGCTTCTATCATAGAAGATTTTTTCTACTATAGAACATGTAGACTTTGAACTCGTTCATAATACCCATGGAAGGCTTTGCTGCAGCCCATGCTTTTCATGCATATGCATATGGCTCTATTACAAGATAGAGATTCCAGTCAACAAGCTCACTTGGACATGGGTCCCTTTCGCATACTTCAGTTTCACGTCCACCTCCTTTGCAGCTTTTCCCACCCATCTGTGGCATTGGGGAATTGCAGAGTCGTATGCGGGTGATGTTGCCTACTCCACAAGTTACGGAACAGGAAGACCAAGGTGACCAGTGACTCCAACCACCATCTTGACGTACTGATCAAGAGAAAGAAAAAATAATAATGAGCTTGCATTTTCACCCTCAAAGAATCTAAAGGAAATTCCACTTTATCTCTAGGTGTGTATAAATTTCACTTGGCTTATAATTCAATATAATTATAATTATATCTCTGACTGTTGAAGCTATCTCTTAGTCATACATATCAACAAATTACATACATGGGTCTATAAAAGGAGCCTTGGTGGTGCAGGCTGTTAAATGCCTAGCACTTAATTCCAGCTGCCTGCAATTAGTGCAGGCTCGAATCCCACCAGGCTCAAGGTTGACTCAGCCTTCCATCCTCTCGGGGTAGGTAAAGTGAGGACCCAAGATTGTTGGGGGCAATAAGCTGACCTTGTAAAAATGCCGCTGGGGGGTGGGGGGCAAAAAGCCCTAGTAATAAGCAGGCATATATAATGGAATGAAGGCTATTGCTAAGCACATTGGGTTGTGTCCCAAAAATTGTAAGCCGCCTGAGTCTCCGGAGAAGGGTGGCATATAAATGTAATAATAATAAAAAACTCGTCTGGGTCAGACAGAGTAATATCTTCACCAATCAATTGCCAGTTGAGCAATTCTCCCTTGGTGAAAAATAAAGGTAAAGGTTCCCCCTGTCCAGTTATGTCCAACCCTAGGTGGCAGTACTGATTTCCGTTTCTTAGCTGAGGGACCCAGGATGTGCCTCCAAGCTGGAACATTGTTCTCTTCCCACTGAAGTGGTACCTATTTATCTTCTTGCACTTGTATGTTTCTGATTGCTAGGTGGGCAGGAACTGGGGCAAGTAATGGGAGTCACCCCATCTCAAACCTAAGTTTTCCAGCTGACAAGCACAGTGTCTTTAACAGCTGAACTATTGTACCCTCTAAAAATATTGCAAAAAATAAGATAACTATGAAGGTATTTAGCAGGGATATGGTGGCTCAGTGGCTAAGAGGCTGAGCTTGTTGATCAAAAAAATCAGCAGTTTGGCCGTTTGAATCCCTAGCACCGCATAACAGAGTAAGCTCCCTTTACTTGTCCCAGCTTCTGCCAACCTAGCAGTCAGAAAGCATGTAAAAATGCAAGTAGAAAAATAGGGTCCACTTTGGTGGGAAGGTAACAGCATTCCGTGTGCCTTTGGGCATTTAGTCATGCTGGCCACATGACCACGGAGATGTCTTTGGACAGCGCTGGCTCTTTGGCTTTGTAACAGAAATGAGCACCACCCCTAGAGCTGGAAATGAGTAGCACGTATGTGCAAGGGGAACCTTTACATTTTTATGAAGGTATTTAGGACTTAAAAAGTGATTGATTTCATGGTACCTCATCTTTATCCTTCTTTTAAGATTAATCCTAGATTTACTTCCCTTTTATTGGATGAAAAGTAGAATAATGTGTTAAAACACTCACTACGATTGTCACATTTGCCAAGAGAGCAAGTCCTGGTCTGAATGGATGAGCCTCGGCAAGTATTGCTGGTAACATCGCATGACCTTCCTCTCTGCTGAGTTCCAGCTCCACATGTGACTGAGCATTCTGTCCACTCTGACCAGGGAGACCAGCCTTCTTCCTGATCGTCAGCTGCAAATCAGGAGACACAAATTCTCTGAGATGGTGCCATTATTTACAAATACCTACCGTCCCTGTCCTATTGTCTCTTTTATTTTTCTTATATGTATTCATTTCATGTATTCATAACTATGTTTCTCCTTATCCTTATTATTTTGTAAGTGATTGACTAAATAAATAAATAAATAAATAAATAAATAAATAAATAAATAAATAAATAAATATTAGCCTGACATAATTTACAGATAGGTTAAGAATCAGAAAGATGGAAAATCCAAACAATCAGAAGGACAGGAGATGCAAACAAAGCTCTGTAAAGTGCTAACTTTCCAAAATGGTGTGCAGCCCAAAGCCCAATGATACATGCTTATTAAAGTACAAGAAGTTGTGTAATTTACTTTATCTCATCTCTATTTAGTGCTAGGTTCATAGAGATTGCTGTTATTTTTTAAAGTGGCCTTTGAAAACATCACAGTTTTGAAAACATCCCTTTGTTTTGGTTTGTAATTAGAGTATGAATCTCACATGGAGGAATTTTCAAATAAACAACACCCCTAAAAACTGAAGTAGAAAATCCCAGTATGAAGTTTCTGTTTCAAGGGCTGTACCATTTCAAATTGCAGGGTTTAATTGAACCAAGAGCAGAAAAATACTAATGATGCCAACATAACAAAGTACATGTTGCAGTGTCATGCCACAACGTCCACCTTTTTGCATGTGCGCCATAGTACTGCACACAAAGTATACAAGGGGCAAAGTTTGCACTGATATATCACCCCCCTGGAAACAAGCAGCCTTGCTGCACTTCCTTTTGATGCTATACAATATTCCTGCTTCTTCAGAGCCCTTCCACAGTGAAAGGAAAATATGTTTGTGGTATGAAGAGCTCAGAGAGGAGAAAGTAGTAACGATTCATGTGTTGCTGGCAAAATATACAGTACTGATTCACCATAGTTAACAATCCCTTTTAGGCTGTAAAAGAGGCAGAAAAGCAATGCTTCTCTCCTGCAACTTTGACAACTGGCTTTTGAATTTTGCAGTACTGATTGATTTGTTTATAACCAGGATCTGCCACAAGTGAACCAGGGTGAACAGTCAACACTTTTGAGGACAAGAAAAAATGGCAAATGAGTCCCTTTGGCTTTTTTTGAATTTGCTATGGGACAACAAAGATAACTTTAGAACTTAAGCAGAACCATCCTGGATCAAATCAAAGGCCTGCAGAGTCTGATATTTCTTACGGTCTTAAAAACAAATTTGTAGAATTTATCCAACATTTACAATACACTCGATGCTCAATTGTGTCCCTGTATCCTTGAAGGATTGGCAGAACTCTAATTGGCTAACTTCACCCAGATGAAATTAAGGAAGATTGAGCAAAGCACATTACCTGTTTAGCTGAATGACTTTATTATACTTTATTAGAAAAAAGTATTTGAATAAAGCACAGGGTTAATCATTTCTAATCTTAAATTATATATGATTTTTACACACCGATTCACAATTTCATGAGATCAAAAAATAATTTTATTGCATTCTGTTAAATGAGGTTTGCTTATCCACCAAACTGACACTCATAATTGCAGATATATCATTAAATACTACCCAGTAAACAATATAATCCATGCCTCGTATGGTGCAGCCAGATCAGCACAAACAGTCAGTGAACCTACAGATTTAGGAAGTTTTTCTTTCTACTTGCTGTCAATCTCTTTGGAGGAAGAGACATGGGAGCCAGCCGTAAACTGACTTCCAAGATCTCAGAAATGTGAGGATACTATGATTTCTTGGGGTGCAGTACATCCCAAGAATATCTCAAGAATGTCGGCAAGGATCCTTGTTCTTCATCTGGGGAATTGTCATTTTATTTCAATCTGCACTCTTTTCCCTGTGTGACCACATTTTTTTTCTTTGGTTACTGAATTGGTGTTTTTGGCTTGTCTTAGATACAGTGATGGGAGGCCTCACCATACAAATTGGGGAAATGTTGCATACTTACTGTGGGAGCAGATAGGACAGCACTCGCCATCTATAAAAGTTGGACGGGCACAATGCACAGGCGGGCATGTGATTTTATTGCACACCGTTTTAGAGTTCTACATGCAAAAAAAAAAAGCAGGGTCAGATTATAATACAGAAATGAAGTCAACTAAAGACATCTCTTTAAAAAAGTAGAAACATGCAAATTATTGGAACTGAATTGGGTAATCTGATTTTCTTTTTGATAAAAAAGATATACCAAATGATACAAAGTAGAATTTGCTATTTTCATGCAATAGCATACATATCTCCAGTGAGAATATCGCTCAGAACTCATGGGTGAATAACCTTGATCAAGAGGAGTTATGGATAATATCTCCATCCTGGTCCTTCTGTTATATTCATTTTTTCACTCACAATCCTGGTTACTTAGTCTATATCCAGAACATCCCTAGGGTGTGAACGTAGGGGTTAAAAGAAAAGGCAAGTTGGCATGATAAAGCCATCAGGATGCAAACCTTCTGTTCATGTATGATTAATCAACAGTGTATAAAAGAGGTAGGGCTTCAATTGCATCTACCATCTTGCTTTTTTGACATCTCCTCACTCTTGTTGGATGAGTTGGATGGGGAACAGAGAAAGAGATTCAGGATAGTCATCCCTAGAAACTCTCAGGATGCATATAGTAAGTTATAAGGTTATAGCTTTAATTTGGCAAGATTCCATCCATTAGGTGTAAGCAAATAAAGGGTGGAACTTGATTGGATCTCTTTGTCTCATCACTGGGCTTGGGTCTAACATATACACGCTCTTCTTCCTATCAGTTCCCAAAGTACCAATTCCATAGTGGATGTTCTATAAGTGAAGACCCTGTTGCACACTAGGCCACTGAAGAGGGCAAACAAAATCTCACAGCCTGCCCACTATAAGAAGTCTAAGAAGACAAAATGCTTCCTTTCATCCTCACTTTGGAGCTTCTGAGCAATGGGATCTACTTCTATGTCTACTACCATAGTATGATGGCATGATAAAACTAAAATCTGAAGGGTTTCATCAATAATGGTAACTGCCCCAAGTATAAAGAAGCATTTGTTGATACCAGATTTCATCACTTCTACAGCATGAGGGTGTTGTACAAAGGAGGAGGAGCTGGGTTACTAGAAGTGAAGAGTATAAGGAGAGTTAGGAGATGGTCTTCACTGTGAAGGTTTTCATCCTAACATAAAGAGCATATAAAGGAAAACAGTCTAGCAAGAAAGAACCCTATTTGGCTAATCTTACCATAGTAACATTAAGATGCTCTGTAATTCCAGTGGCCTAAGACTGGGATCTATTACAATTATTCTTCAAAGAATTTCACATGGCCTGGATTATGAACTCATCACCATTTTATAACTAAACATTTTACTCCCTGTGATAAATTCCCATTTGTTTGTTTACTGAATTCAATTTATAGGACAGCTCATCTTACAATAGTGACTCTGGGTGGCTAACAACTTAAGAACACAACCAACAATGAAAATAAAATACACAACCAGCAGCCACAGTTTAAAAAAGACAATAAAACTATGATTTGAATAACCATCTCATGAGTAATGGCAACCCAACTTCTAAGCCCAGCTATTGTTGGGGCCAACCTGAGTTACAGGTGGATGATTTTCCATATAGCAGGTGCAATAACAGGAAATGGGCCCCATAACATGCCTCTTCTGCTTGATCTGAACAAGGAGAGATTTAACCTGGAAATAAGGAGAAACTTTCTGACAGTGAGAACAATCAACCAATGGAACAGCTTGCCCTCAGAAGTTGTGGGCGTGCCATCAATTGAGACTTTCCAGAAGATATTGGACTTCCGGTTTGGGACTCTTCGGAGACAGACAGAAATCCGCGACTGTGCGCGGTTTCGATCTGTGCTCACTGCAGGGGAGGTGGTAAAGAGGGGGGAGACCACTATCAGGGTCAAGGAGAGCTGCATCTCTCCTCCACAGCTGGCTTTTACTCCCTTTCCTGAAGGCGGCTGCAGCGGTGGTCAGAAATGGCCACCTCAAAGAGGAACCTGACCAAACAAGATCGTGCAGGAGGAAGTCAGAAAGAGAAAGTTTGACTGACCCGGCTGAACAGAGAAATCACCCATTTAAGGTACCTGGAATTTGAGGAACAAAGAATAATACTATCCCTAAAAAAGACTTTCTAAAGCTGACCTTGTAAAAATGCCGCTTAGTAATAAGCAGGCATATACAATGGAATGAAGGCTATTGCTGAGCACACTGGGTTGTAAGAAATTGTAAGCCTCCTGAGTCTTGAGAAGGATATAAATGTAATTAAAAATAAAATAAAAATAAAAATAAAGCAGCGAAAGGAAAGTGAAGGGAAAAAATTGTTTTTTCTTCCTCTTTAAAACTGACAGTTCTAATAGACCTTAAATGTTAAGAAGAAGAGATTTGAATAAGAATTGATATTAATCCTCTTTGACATCAATAGGCTATTCTTAGCTGAAAATAAAGTGTCAAAGGGATAAAGATTCTTGAATAATCAAAAAGCCTTTTAAAAAGAGAGAAAGAAAGCAGAGGAGGAAAATGAAAAGAGGATGGAATCTGGAAAAATGGAGGATACCACCTGGAGCTAAAAAGTATTGAGAGTGAAAGACTTAAGAAGGATACATCTTAACTGCAATCCTGTTACAAGATAGCAAAGCCCCTCGAAAGAGAAAGTGAGAAAAGAAGCAAGAAACAACTATAGACTATTGTATGATTCCTGGAATTTTGGCAGTGGATCCTAGTGAAATGGACTAAAATTAATTGGGGGTTGTTTAAAAAAATAAAAAACTTTTCAAAATGCCATCACTCCTTGAAGAACTGAAAATGATACTTAAAGAATATAAAGAAGAAGCACAAATGAAAGGAGAGACTTTTTGCCCTGCATTTCAATTTATGGAGATGGAGATTCTGATATATCAAAACCAACAAGAAACATTCACTGAACAAGAAGGACAGGATGAAGAAGAAGCCATCTTTAATTACCAAGCAGTTTTAAGTGTGGTAAAAAAGAGGAAGGGGGAAAGGGAGTTAAAAAGTTAAGATCTGAAGCAACAACCCCAAAAAAGTGCAATTTGAAAAGTAATTATAATGCCAGAAAGAAGCAGAAGGGAAGATCTCAGAAGAGAGAATTGGACAGAAAAGGGAACAAAAAAGAGAGGGAAAAGAAGAGGGGGGATGGAAAAGAAAAGAAGCTATAAAGGATTGGAACAAGATAGAAAGAGACAGGAAAAGCATACATGGACTAAAGGGATTAATTTATTTAAGAGACACAGAGACAATGGTTAGAAGTTTAACTTAAAAAGAGAATTCTGTAAGGGTACATGGGATAAGATTGCTATATTATTAGAAAATGTGTTAGATGTAATGGAATATTTTTTCTTAGTAATTAAATGATGAAAAGAGGATAGGAGAATAAGGTTTTTAATGATTTAAAAATTTAAAAGAAACATGAAAGGATTTAATGTTGCTTTTTAAATATAGTAATAAATTAATATGAAATACAGATGATCAGAATGAATGATAATTGATGTTATTTGTTAATAAGATGGATATTAATATTAAAGGTGGAGCTGAATTTGAAATAGAAATATGTATTTTATATATATGTATATCTTCTTTTTTTTTCTTTCTCGTTAAAGAATTTAATGTGTATTTGTAAGGGAATGTACCAAGCAGAATTCAGTTGATAGCTATGTTAGAAAATGATTTGTGAAGGTGTACTTTAAGTGTTGAGTAATAATTGAATAGATAATAGTTAAAAGATATAAAGGTGTTATAACTCCAGCTTTAGCTATTATAGGCCAAAATATGTATAAGGAAAAAGAGTATGAAATTGTAAACAGGACAGATGAAAGTGTTAAAATATTAAATGGAAAGATATGGAAAACTAGAAAAAGAAATGCAATTGAAATTAGAAAAGAATGGAATAATTAAAAATAAGATTGTAGAAAGTAGAGAAATGGAAAAGCTATGGAAAAAAAATCGTGAAAATGGATATAAGATATGGATTAGAATACATAAGATGAATATGTAACTGAATTTATGTCTGTATGGAGAAGAGACAACCTGGGAGCACACTGTTCTCAAAAAAAGATGTTTTATGTTCTTTATGTATTTATTTGTCTATGTCTGTTTTCTAAAAAAAAAAATTATATAAAAGAAGAGATTGGACTGCCATTTGTCAGAAATGGTGTAGGGTCTCCCGCTTGGGCGGGGAGTTGGACTAGATGACCTATAAGGTCCCTTCCAACTCTGTTTATCTGTTATCTGTTATCTGATCTAATAAGATGGGTAGGATAATTGGGAGAGGTAGTCCCATAAATAAATTCCTGTTCGTGGTACCTTAGCATTTGATTAAGGTTTAAAACAACAATCTATTACTCCATCGACTAAATATCAAATTTGGAACTGGCTACATTATATGCAATGGGATTTAGAGCATGGTTAGCATACTTAGAATTACAGACTATCTTTACCCTATTAACAATTGTTGCTCAAGAACCTACATTGCGCACGCTAGAATAGTTTGTCATGTTATTTTTTAAAAAAAAAATACATCAATTGAATTCCTTATCATTCCTTTTACATTCCTTTGCCTGTGTGTGGAAATAACAGTTTAGACCAAAATCCAATCATATAAGCAACAGAAATGGAAGTTTATTAAGACTGTCCTTTGATGGTTTTTAATTCATCCTGAACATCAAGGCAGGCTTTAAAAACATATCATGACTGAGATAAGGAAACAATGTATAGTATGAAAAGAGTCTTAAAAGGCTTACCTGACAGCTACATTTTGTACAGCTGTCCACAACCCAGTGTGAGCTATTTGCAAATTCACGGCCATCTTGCCAGCAAGCAGTCTGGTTCTTCAGTGTTTTGTTGGGACCAAGCAACTCTGATACAATTTTGTTATTCTCCTCTGACTATACAGTAAAAGGACAAACCATTATAAGTGAATACACCATGAATAAACAAATGTGAAACTTTTGCAGTTAGTTTAAAAATGCAGAATACTTAGAAAGGACATTATTTGTACACAGATAATGCATCAGTCAAAAAGGAAGTAAATAATTCAATTGCCATATTTTTGGATACAAATATGAACTAATATTAAAATTCATGTCTGTCAAGCTTATGCAGATAGCAATACGTTTCTGTGGAAAAACTATTCCTCCAGTAGAATTTTATTCAATATTGGATTGCACTCATCTAATACACATTAGACCACTTCAGATCTATTTCAAGTGTGTGGTGAGAGTTAGTGTGGTGTGACTCTTCAGGTCCTGGAAGAGGACTAGGGAGGTCCAACTGGAAGTCCACTTTCAGCCACGGAAACTAAGTGAATGACCTGAGTCATTTTCATCTACTTCAAAGAGTTGCTATTAGAGAAACAAGGGAGAGCAAGACAGTTTCTGATATGAGAAGAAAAGAAGAAATAAGTCAACAAGCAAGCAGATAAAAATGTGCGGTTTTAATTAATAGCGCAGAGTTGGCTATAATCTTAACTAAAAAGATGGAACCATTTTGAAACTGGTATACACCTGCCAGCTGAAATACCTTCCTATCAACTGTTTTCAAAGTACATGCCAAATGAATAAAGAAATAGGCCAGCAGAAGAGCCCAAAAAAACAACAGATAAGAATCAAAGCAGACAGGAACTAAACTGCGTCTCACCAAATTCCAACAGCACCAAGCAAAAACAAGAAAAAAATAATAATTCTAAGTCGTTTCAATATTCTAAAGCCAATGAGAACCTCTCTTCTGATCATCTTTCATTTGTAACTCCATTACAGACACATACAAACCCGCATCCAGTTCAGCTACCCTCATGTTAGCTTGAGAGCCAATTTGGTATAGTGGTTAAGGCATCAGGCTAGAAACTGGGGAAGTCTGTGATTTCTAGTCCTGCCTTGGGCATGAAGTCAGCTAGGTCAATCACTTTCTCTCAGCCCTAAGAATTAAGCAAGGGCAAACCACTTCTGAAAAATCTTGCCAAGGAAACTGCAGAGACTAGGCAAGACAACTTCCTAGACTTGGACATGATTGAATGAAAAACAGAAAAGAAAAAAGGTCTGGGTATTTTGGCTATTTAATTTACATGTTGCTAAACTCATAGAAAATTGTGGAGTAATTTATTCTGTTGATTTCAGTGAATTGAATTCAAGTATGACCAAGTCTGGAACCAGCCTGCAGTGAAAAGCATGATGGATTCATTATACAATGAATAGTTACATAGTCTACAGCTGTAGTTACATAGACTACAGCTTAGAATCAGCAAAGAGGGACTTCTTAGGTATTATATATTCTGGCTTAAAGATAGGAAAGAACCTGTGCTTTGGAATTCTAATCGTGAATGTTAGTTGAATATCAAGCACAAAGCTCAGGATATTCCCAGTGATCTTTATCAGTGTTTTAAATAAATAAGTGCATTTGTATGATACAGAAAGACAGACAGAACCCTCATACTTATTGAAAGTTTTTAGTCATGTGAACCCAGAAGGTAGACTAGAATTTCCACCAGCCATTTCTGGAAATGTAATCCAACTATATCCTGAGAACCCAAGGCTTAGAAACCACTCAGAACAGGAATGAATGGAGTTACCTACCACACTTTTCAATTTATCAGACAAGCCATTGATAACAACTCGTAGTCCATGGAGTTCAGCAAACATAGACCCAAGCTCTTCACAAGAACGATCACAGAATTCTGCTTTCTTCTCTGTGTTTTCTCCAACATATTCTGTCATGATTGGAGGACTGAGATGCAGGATCTCTGTGTTCTCGTTAATAGTGTTCACTTCAGCTGCAAAGAAAGAAAACAAAATGAGAATGCACATACCCCAAACCATTTCCCACTGATTATAACCTTTGATTAAAATTATACATTGATGCATTAGAATGATTTCAAAACAATCTCTTCTGGAACAGGTTAAATTCAAATTATGTCAAATGGAGAAAAGAGGTTGGATACCAGCTCTTTTCAATTATTGCTTTCCACAGTTTAGATCCCAAATTTAAGAAGTATCCTCTCTTATCTCAGAAGGTAATGGAAAAGTTCTTTACAAATGCCACAGAAAGCTGTTAAACTTGTGCAATTCAGTTACAGTCATAACATGCATCGTACACAACATTGCCCTTCTGAAATAACTCCTGAAGTCTTTTCAACATTCTGGTTCCTGGCAGAATTTTATTTTAAAAATGGAGCAAAGAAGTAATGTAGTTAAAATAAATGTTTGAGTCTTAATCATTTTCCTTCAGAAATGACTACACAGGAGGAATGCTAAGGCACAGACATTAAAGATACCATAATCATCCTTTTTAAGGACTTTTAAAAGACCAAACAACTTGCTTGAACAAACTTAGATTTTTGATAATTATTGGAGACATTTCTTAGCATCACTGAACAAAGGTGAGTAGCAGGCATGTGGCTTTAGGAAAATAATTCTGCATTGTCCAACTATACCTTCTTTTGTAATGAAAGGGCAGGAGCTGGGTGTCCACAAGGTGTGGCCAAAGCCATCATCTTGTCTTTGATTATACCCTGCAGACACCCTTGGAAGAGAGATCGAGAAATTATGATACTACCAATGAGATTAGTGTGGTATGGAAAGTTGGCCCCAATTTTGAACTTGGCATAATTACCATGGAAGTGCAATCATTTGGATTGGATTGCAAAATCTTTTGATGTTCCAGCCAGGAACATCAAATACAGTTTTGGGTTATGCAGAAGAGCAAACTCACCACCGATCTCTCATTGATCGGGCTGAGAGAATGGAAGGTAAATGGGATGGAGAATGGGGCTGCCATTCTCTTCCTGCAGTTTACTAGGCTCTTTGAAAATCAAATGGATGGAGAGACAGGATGAAGAGCCTTCTGAAAGGGGTTGAAAGGGGTTGAAAGAGTACCCTCCACCATGAGAAGAGAAATCTCTTCCCACATTTTCCCTAAGTGATCTTTGCCTTCTTTGGCTCTTTCGAGGGACAAAAAATAAGATTAAGGGTGGGGGGTGTTAAGTGTACTGAAAACCTCCCTAACAAAAGCACAGAGTAATCTTGATAGAACAGGTCTAGGATTGCATTGTGTGGATTTTCTGCTCTTCTTTTATCCTATAAACCCTATTTTCCACTCCACAAAATTGAAGAAATGAAGATTCCATAAGTGTTACTATTTCAATGTATGTTTCACTCCCCTTGGATAGACAACAGTCTTTCTAAACTGAGTTGGCAGAAAACTGCACATTTCTGTCAAAGCATGCCTAATGCTGGTACAATGCTTCTTGGCAGCACTTCTGCTAAAAGAACAAATGCAGTTTTTTTTTAAAGATAAATTCAGAGACACAAGTCCTAAATTCCAGATTCTTGGTGTAAGTTTGAAAGTTACAAGGGAAGAGACTTGTTCTCAATATGACTAAGATTCAAGAATTTTAGACTTGAGAACAGCCTTTGTGATCACCGAGCCAATCTCCTGCTCCATGCAAGACTGTTGCAACCACAGTATCTTTGGTATGGCCCATACCAGGTTCTTAGCATAAAAACATAAGCAGTGACCTGGCCCATTTTATCCAGCTATCTGTTCTCACAATGGTCAACCAAAACAGCATAAGGAAGCCCACTAGTCTTCTCAGCAGAGGGCCTTCAGAGGTAACCACTTTGCCATCAAGGCTAATAGACATTGATCCCCATGTCTTCCTTGAATTGATCCAATCTAATAAAGAACAATCCATCCTTCAACTGATCCTCTCTTTCCACAGAATTATTCTTCAAACATTTAGTTGAAAACTGTTTCCTTGCCATTGCATCTCCTTCTAAAAAATATTTCTGTACTCTACACAATCACTTCCTGTGAAACAAATTTGGAAGCCGATCGTTTGTGTTGTTGTATACATTTAATTTTTGGAATGGTCTGAAAAATTTAACACTCAGGAACATGTACATTCCATTCCATTTTAGCATTACAAATCATAATAAAGAGAAATGAAAACAGCATTCCTAGAACTCTTGTTTCAGAATATTTTAATTAATTATTTTTATTTCATAAACTTTTAAGCCATGTTCCATGTCTAGACATCTAATGGTATCTTTCTTAAGCAAAGTGCAAATTATAAGAACCAAGGCAATTACAAATGTTATTGCTATTGCCCTCTAGAATTTGCTGTTTAAAATGTTCAGAAATCCCTTCAATTGCATTACTAGATTGTAATTGTAGAGAAAGGGCAACAGACTGACAACACCATGTTATGCTTAGTTATAGTAATGAAAATCAGAAAATCAGAACGTAAATATAATAATAGCACAGTGCCAGTGTGGCTAAATAGGAGGAAAATGGATATTTGATCTGTGAATAATCCAAAATACAACTTTCATCAAAGAAAGACTGTTTGGCAGAGGAAAAGCTTACTGCTAATGATACTAATCAATTTAACTGTGGTATCAACAGCTAACCAAATGCTCTTTCAAAGTCTATAATGAATTCTTCCCAGCACTGAGAAATTTGAATTACTTGGCTATTTTAAGACTTTAGACTAGAAACCCTAAAAATGCAACATTGCATAATGGAAAATTGATCAGGAAGTGGTACAATATATGCTTAAGTGTCAACTTGATGGAATAAAATGACATCTTCCTACCATGTTGATAGAAAAGTATAATAGGCTGTCCACATGCAACATAATTAATGTGAGATTATGACATCAACCTCAATGGGTTTTGACCAAGCATATTAAGATTGCAATCATCATAAGGGATCCAGAAGCAGTCCAAACAGTAACAAAACAAAACAAAATCCTGTTGGCAATTGACATCCAGGAAAAACAATATCAGAATCTCCTTCTGATCATTTGCATAAGATAATTCTAAATGGTCCATTTAATAAGATTTTTATATGTACTTAGATAAGGCTATCTCATATTTTTTTGTCTTTGGCTCTTAATGCAAAAATATATTCCAAGTAAATGATATCTTCATGAGATGTCATCTCTATTCAGTTTTGTTTTAATGGTACTTAATACAAAATCTAAACTTTTAAAGATATCAGATGGACCCGAGATCACATGCCAACTTATTACATATTGGGTGTATGTACACTGATTTTAAAGTACATTTTAATATTCAGTCAATTGCCAGTTCTATTTTACATGGGATAATTTCTTATGACTTTTCAGGTTTTTTCACCCCTGATTTCTTGACACACTAGCTTTGGTGGATAGGAATTGGAATCCAACAACATTGAGAATATTTAGAAAGGCAGAGTTTATCAATCCTACTTACTTCTTTGGAAAAATAGAATTTGGGAGATAGGATTGACTAAAATCTATCAATCAATGAAGTACTGAGTTGGAAACCAAGGTTTCTAAAGCCTGCAGCTCATTCTTCCTGAAATATGTGGTATTATACTTAGGAGGTATACATTTTTAAAAAATTGACCCTCCACTTTACTACTTACATAATTATAACACAAAAGAAAGGAAGCAGTTCTCCTTTTTCATGAAACTATTGAAAAGTTTTTGAAGTCCTTCCTTCCTTCCTTTTCTTTATAGGAGTGAAATCTGACTGGGAGACTTTGGACCAGTCAAACTCAGCCAAGTTGTTGATGTGAGGAAAATGGAAGGAGGAAGATGTAATAGGTATGTTCACTATCTTGAGTTAATTATAAAAATAATTAAGGTAAGATAATAAATAATAAATAAATGCAAAAGCCAATGCTTGGTAGGAGTTGTAGTGAGAAGTATAGCAAACAGAACAGCTCATGCTTAATTTTATTATCAACTACACTAAACTTTTCATTCTATTCATACACACTTCCATCCCCCATCCCCCTTTTACCTCCTATTATACTCTTTTTTGGATTCAGCCTAATAGAGAAGAAAAAAGTGCATAAATCCTGAATTAACAATACCACATCTTCTCCTTACCTGATTGACTTCTCTGGCATCCTTTACTGAGCAAAACATCCTCTACTGTAGTTCCAAAAACCAGATAAAGATTTTGTAAGAGACCCTGAAAACAGACAGAAATATTTTTCATTATTATCATATATTTTAGGGATATTTTGTTGTTGCCTGTTTTTTTTTTCAACTGAATTTAACAATGAATAGATGAACAAATGCAACCTTTATTATGGTAAAAATGTTTCTCAAATACATTGCTTCATGTGTAAAAAGGCATTTCTTTGGCACAGAGTTAATATTCCACCAGCTGTCTTTATAACACATTTTCAAAAATTCTAATATTCGTAATGATACATAAACATAGTAATAAAGGAGAAATAAACAATTAGAATACTATAAAGACTTTCTTAACGTGGACTTCATCAGACGATCTTGGTCAAATGATTATTTCTCAGTGGAATCTAGATCACTGGATCACAAGCAAATCCTGATAAGATGATGGAATCCCGTGGGGGAAAGGTGATAAAAAGTACAATAACTCTATGCTATAGAGCAGGGTTGTCAAACTCATTGAGGGCCACATCAGGGTTGTGTTTGACCTCAGAGGACAAGGTGGGTATGGCCAGGATGCACATGGGCAGCTCTACGTCAGTTGTGTCAGGGCGCCTATGGCAGCCTGAGCACTCAGCCAGCAAAAACAGGCTACCGAGCTCCATTTCCAGCTGTGACAGCCTCCTGCAACCTTTTGCCAGAGAAAACGGAACTTGGGAGGGCCACACACGACCCTCTTGAGCTCCATTTTTGCTGGCATAGGCACCACGGACTGGTCTCTTGCTGTTTTCAGGGTGACCCTGCAGGCGAGATCTAAGCACCCCATAGGTGGGATCCAGCCTGTGGGCCTTGAGTTTGACACCCCTGCTATAGAGTAATATGACAACGTTCATAATATAGTAGTTGGCTCACATTGGCTTCTAACACCCATATCCTGGGATGATGCAGAATATTTTCTAATATCAGTCTGATAACAGTCTTTACCAACCTCATGAAATTATAGTTTCCAGAATTCCTTGGGAAGAGGTTAGTAAGAAGTAATCGTTGATGGTTTTAGTCATGCTTTCTTCTAGATGGATTTGCAATCTAAGTTGTAAATTAATAATGTGTGTTTACCCAATTACATTCTATTCCTGGTGAATAGTTGAGATCTAAGTAGTTTAACTATTTTTCCATCAGTTTTTAGAGCAAGAAAAAATAGACATGGAAAATTCACTCCAATCTGAACCCTTCATTAGTGCAATAAGGTATCTACAGCCCAACAAGTGATCTGAGTAACAAAAGTTTAAATCCAAGGACATCTGGAAGGTTACAGACTCGTTACTCATGTTCTAGAGAGTAGGAAAGCCATTTCTAATTTTCCTTTTTCCCCTTTCAGATGCAGACTGACGAAAAAAGATATACATGTCTCCTCCTCAGTGTGACTAACATGGAATGAATGTGTAATTCAGCATCTTTCGAAAGTTTGGATAGATCTACTGTTGTTGTGGATAAAAATACAGCTGTTAGCATCTGTATCCATCAATTGTTGCTAATCCATCAATTAGCACACCCCAGGAAGAGATGCTCTATAGGCCAATTCCCACAGTCTAGAAATGCTATGAATGACTTGCTTCTGAAAAATGTGGCCCACTGGACTATTATTAGCTGCCCAGAGTCATGGGGATGAGGATAGCCTATAAATTTATTAAATAAATATTTCTCCCCCAACTTTTAGAGTCCACCTGATTGTTTCTTATTTAAAATCAAACTAGTACAATCAATTATTTGCAAATAAATGCTGGGCCAAAGAAATACCATGGATTGAAAGACAGAATAAGATTTCAATTTTTCATTGGATTGAAATCTGGAGCAGCCTTTGCCTCCACAGAAATGCCTCCTAAGTCCTTTAACTTCTTCTTTTGGCACAGGTAACAAAACCAATTTTATCTTATTTATGGGTGTTGGTTTTTTTTACAATAGTGTCTTGACTGTGGATATGTGCTGTTAAATCCTTGTATGTATGACTTAATTTCTTTGTTTATATTGCCCCAAGTTCTTGATAAGCAAAGGTAATAAGTCAGAAATAGATAAATTACAGATGGGTATACTGGACTCATGTTTTGCAAAAGAGAATCCCTAGTTGAGCAGCCCTTATTTTAT
Organism: Naja naja; assembly: GCA_009733165.1. Classification (NCBI taxonomy): domain Eukaryota; kingdom Metazoa; phylum Chordata; class Lepidosauria; order Squamata; family Elapidae; genus Naja; species Naja naja. The sequence continues at coordinate 81,862,766 of CM019148.1, read as the reverse complement.
TGATTGATTAAATTTATATGCCACCCATTGCCCCAATAAGACAACTCTGTCTTAAGTGCTTCTCCAAGATGATACCATAATTCAGAGGAACAAAGCAATCCTTGCAAGCTGTTGTTTCAATAGCTCCTACTTAGCTCCAAATTCTAAGGTTGCCTTTCTCCCCTTCCTGGTGTCATGCAACATATGATCAGCAATCCTCAATGGTTTTTAAATAGCTATTTTATGTTCACTAAAGACATTCTACACACCCTAATGGATTTTCAGAAATTCATCTGGTTGACATTTTAGTTAATTACATGAGGAGTATTTCAAAATATCGTGCAGTTAAAAGTATAAGTTTGCAGGAAATTGAGCTCATTATTAAGTTCTCAGTGCTGGAGAAACTAATTTAGGTTTAATTAAAGAATTTAAGACTCTTGAGATGGTAATATATTAAGTCGCCTTAGCATGAATCAGCATAAGAGGATAGAATGGAAGTCTAATTATATTTGGACAGCCATTACTTCTCCGATACCAGTACAGAGAAAGAAAAGCAACTCTAGAGCTTTCTGAATATGTAGTTCTTGCTTATCAACTGACTTGTTTAGCAACCCTTTGAATTTGTGATGGTTGAAAAAAAATAGCTTTGTGAAAAATCCTCACATAGTTCATTGCAGCATCCCACAGCCACATGACTGATATTTGCAAGCTTCACAACCAGCTCCAACAAGTAGAATTAATAGAGAACACAGAACTAAAATTGCAAGTTATGGTAGTGTAATGTCTTGTTTAATGACCACAGTGATTTATTTAAGTATGGAAATGTAAATGACATCATAAGTCTGGCATAGTCATGTGACTTTTTTAAAATTTAGCAACAGAGTTGCCGATCCCAATTGAGGCTTGATGGAAATGGTGAACTGACAGCTGATTCTGCTTCAAAAGATCAGACATGGAGGACTGGAAGAAGGTATCATACAATCCAGGAAATTATTGGCAAACTGGCCACTCTTACCTTATTTCCTTGCTCATCTGATAAGTATTTAGAAATGCTGGATAGGTCATTTTTTATTTTATATGCTACTTCAGAAAATGTAACACAGTTGGATTTTTTTCTCCAGTTATGCAAGCAGTGAATTCTGGAAGTTTAGTCCAGGACACTAGTTTGGAGAAGGTTGAACTGAAGCTGTGAACAATAGAGATGATCCTTCCCCTCTAGCCTTTCCTCCCCAAAGCTCACTAGTAATCTTGAGACAGTCACTGTGACTTCTAGTTTGCATATAGATTAAGTGCTTTGTCCCTGGGAGGAGGAGAAAGAAGAGGAGGAGAGGAAGGAAGGGGAGGAGATGATTGCAGTTTTCAGTGACCACTATGCCATGAACTGATCTAAATCAGGGCTGTCAAACTCCCGGCCTGTGGGCTGGATGCATTACGAACTGGCCACGCCCACGCCCGGTTTAGCGAAGGGGGAAAAAGTCCCAATACATCACATGACGACACCATGACGACATGGATTTGATACCCCTGATCTAAATAATACACAACTTCCAGCATACTTACCCTACTTTTCAGATTCCAAGTCAACATTCTATGCCATCTTCCCTGGGAGAAAGACTCCATGAGTGGTAGTTGACATAAATAACACTCAACTGCCAGGCCTTTACTTTGTAGACCATCTGTCTTGTAGGATACCTACCCGAAAGTGGCTCTCTCGTGTAGCTCCCCTGACCACATACATGTTACTTTTCTCTGCTTTCAGGTATTCATAGAAAGGTTCTTCCAGGGTCAAACTGTCAACGAGGTCACAACCAACATAGATACTGTAGCTTTCTCCTGTAACTTGCACCGTGATATTCTTCCATTGCACATCCGCTAACTCCACGTCTTCCAACGAATGCCGTTTCCAGGCTCCATCAATCCAATAGGAAAGTTCAAGTGTATTTTCTTGACCATTGGAAACAATCTCAAACTGTCGCTGAAAGACGCCAGGACCTTCCAATGCAAAGATGGTCCCTTTGGAATTCCTATCCTGCCTCATGGTGACTGTAAGTATGAAGCCCTCATTTTGCTGCATCAGTTTAATAATCTGTCTTAATTTCTCTGAATTAACAGGAGGGATGTGATCAAACCGGATGAAGCGATATGCTGGGACATTAGAAATGTTGCCCCGAAATAGTTTTGCTCCGATTGTCTTTCTGTTTATGTTGCTGATTTTCAGTAAGTCAAAAGAGGTCCCATCCTCTCTCTCACCATCTGCAAAGCCACCGCCAAACAGTGACATGGTTACAACAGAGGAATGACCAATGTAATTACTATCATCTGTCCAATATATCTTTCACTCTGATACAGTTTTACCATGACTAGTTATCATTGCTCTTAAAAGTTATACAGGTTGTCCTCAACTTACAACCACAATTAAGTCCTACATTTCCATTGCTGAGCAAGAGAGTTGTTAAGTGAGTTTTGCCCCATTTTTGCCACTGTTGTTAAGTGAATCATAGCAGTTGTTAAATTAGTAACATGGATGTTAAGCAAATCTGGCTTCCCCATTGACTTTGCTTGTCAGAAGATCACAAAAGGTGATCACATGACCCCTAGACACTGCAACCATCATAAATATGAACCAATTGTCAAGCATCCAAATGTTGATCACTCAACTGTGGGGATGCTGCAGTGGTTATAAATGTGAAAACAGTCATGAGTCACCTTTTTTCACTGCTGTTGTAACTTTGAATGGTCATTAAAGGAATGGTTGTAAGTCAAGGATGACATGGAGTGCAATTTGCAGCCATTTTCTCATTCATTCTCACAAAAAAAAACCCTATAAAAAGTATATATATCTCAACATTATAGACTGGGAAATTTAGACTGAAGGTTTTACTTGTTTTAAACTTCAGCCACCTAAACCAAATATGTTTATTAAAGCTTTCTGATACAATCCTACTTCTCTTATCAATGGCCCACATTGGATAAATAATTAGAGAATTAAACAGTGGGTATCATTTAACTCAGTCTCATACTCAAATATACCGCATCTCAAGCTCCAGACTTAAAACACATTAAAACACACACTAAACTGAATAGTTTAGTGAATAGTCCAGATGTAGATGGTCAACATATAGTTTAAGGTACTGTGTGAGTCCTCCCAGCATGTGAAAAAGTAACTTTGCATTGTTTCTGGTGGACTTTACCTCCCAGGATATTTCCACAGAAATGACAACTCATACTTCATGATCTTGTCATGTGAATGGAGGGGCTTAAATATCTCACTCATGTCATGATATCATCATGATATCATTTCTACCATCTGCATGGTAACATCAAGACATGCCTGACATCATTGTTTTGGATGTTTACCTACTTACAATGAATAATTGCTGCTGTTTGGCATGGAGTGGTTTTGTCCAGCTGCTATTGTCTCTTGCTAAACTATATGAAAAAGATCTGCTTATTGAAACTGAATAAAAACGCAAGCCAAATCTTCTGGCTTTCCAGGAAAGATGCAACAGTGCAGCATTTGTTGAAGCCAAGGACACCCCTGAGAGCTTCTCAAAGAAGAGCAGCCCATAAGCAAAGCCTAGTAACTCCAGTAGATTTAGAGTTGTTGTTTTTTAAAACAATTGGCTGAGTCTTAATTCTCAGAGAGAATCAAATTATAAATACATGTACTAGCCAAATAATTAAAGGGAAAGAAGAAGAGGTGCAATCTTTTAATCAAAATAATGTGACGTCTAAAGCCATGCATTGAGGTAGCTGTTTAACCTAAGTTTGTTCCCTGCTTTAAACATTGGGCCTTTGCCCAGTGCCAAATTGAAGTGCCCTCTATCAGTTTTTCAGCTGGCAGAAAAATGCATCAGCATGACAGCAATCAGTCTCTATTCTGCCTCTATGGATTCTTTTCAAACCACTGCAGCAACCTCATTTCCCTCCAAAGCAAGGGTCTTCAAACTTGGCAAGTTTAAGACTTGTGGATTTCAACTCCCAGAATTCCTGAGCTAACATGACTGGAGGAGGAATTCTGGGAATTGAAGTCCACAAGTCTTAAAGCTGTCAAGTTTGGAGATCCCCTGCTCCAAAGTTAGGAAGAGAAACTTAGCAGATTTTACAGTCTTTGAGGCTGGTCTTGGGAGGTGTTGGAAGAAGAGGGAAAACCCAACTCTGACACCAGTTTAGCTAAGGCAGCATGTGCCATACAAGTCTAGTGAATTACAGGTAGTGTTTGACTTATAACCATTCATTTAGTGACTGTTCGAAGTTGCAATGGCCCTGAAAAAAGTGACATGACCATTTTTGGGACCTTTGCATCCCTGTGGTCATGTGATCAAAATTCAGGTGCTTGGCAACTGGCATGTATTTATAACAGTTGCAGTGTCCTGGGGTCGTGTGATCACCTTTTGCGACCTTCTGACAAGCAAATAGAATAGAATTCTTTATTGGCCAAGTGTGATCGAACACACAAGGAATTTGTCTTGGTGCATAGCTCTCAAGTTTGCATAAAAGAAAAATGCATACATTCACCAAGAATCATCAGGTACAACATTTAATAATAGTCGTAGGGTACAATAAGCAAGTCAATGGAGAAGCCAGATTCACTTAACAACTATGTTACTAACTGATCAGCTGCTGTGATTCACTTAATAACTGGGATGAGAGAGGTCATAAAATGGGGCAAAACTTGCATAACAACTTAGCCGCAGAAAGATTGGGCTCAGCTATGGTCATAAATCAAGGACTGGTGAATAGGCAGCAATAGAAATCTAATAAATAAAAATTATGGTTTAGTCACCCAGTCAGCCAGTTGTTCAGACTGGATTTGGCATTTTTGTCCATCTCTCAAATCTTTCCCAAGGACTTGGAATAAACAGATATCATTTACTATGATTATTATATATACACAAAAATATGTTGTTTACAGTTATAATTACTCTACTTTGTTTATCAGCTGGTGATCAGAGGAAGGCAATGTCATGGAGACAGGGCAGATTTTCCTTTGAATTACATCATGCCTGTGCTGTGGGGTTAGGGAAGAGTGGAGAAAGCTTCCTTATCTACATGTCTCCATCTCTTTGACACCCCGCCTCCACAGCTTTTGAGACAGCCCTATTCCAACTTCATATTTTAGGCATGCAGTGGAAAGGCATACTTGAGTAAGAACGCTTAAGGGCAAGCCAAAGTCATGTGCACACAACTGCAGCCTCCCTTTCATTAGACATGGCTATAGTTACTAAAGTTTCTGTCCACTTTAAATTGTTCAAACAATGCAGAACTTTAATACACAATAGGGAAATTCAAAGACCTACCTTGGGCCTGTGATGAAAGCCACAAAGCTAAGCAGACCATTAGCCCCAGTAACCAACTCCTCTGGAACATCATGCCTAGGAACAAACCAAGATGCATCCATTATTGAGGCTTCTCTAACCCACTTTAATTTTAACCACTTAACTCATCTCCCCCCTTCCGCACCAAAAAAACCCAGCTAAGAAAATTCCTCTGTGTGACAGAATATAACATTTCTCATTGGTTGTATATAGGAAATATATAATACTGTGCTACTGCATGGGATATGTTTACTTTGGCCATGCACACACAATTAATCACTTGGTCTGGGCTTGATTATGACATTAGTTAAAAGGCTCATTTGAAATGCAAAGAAAGTAGTCAGGGAAAAACCCTCCCCAATATATTCAAGGAAACAGATATACGATATGGACAGAATTCCTTCAAAAGTTTTCTGTGAGATGTCTGGGTGCTGGATTGTCTATTAGCTATTGAATCTCTTAAAGCCATTATTGGCCAGCTGCAGAGTTACATTCTTAGAAGCTAATGATATTTCCAGCAGGGAGATATTATTATATGTATATAATCATGTGCTAATGCTTCAGCAACAAATTCTCATTTCTTTCACCTACACCAAACACTTATGCATACATACAGTATATATATATATATATACACACACACTGACCACCGGAGAAATAGCAGACAGCTTATTTCTCTATATCTATTGTTGTATCGGCATAAAACACTTCATTTTGATCTATTCTATGTTCCCAGCCTTCTTCACTCATAAAAATATTTAGATTTCATGATCTAACCATAAATATAAGTTTTCAACCGCAGTCCTATATGGAGTTCGTGGAAGTCTCATTGAGTAATTAATTGCTAACAGAATGTTTCACTACTAAACTGTTAACTCCAGCGTTGAAATTTTAATATGATCTGCAGGTTTTTTTTAAAAGTAGAACATAAATTTAATTCTGTTAAAGATTGTACTATAGAGCTCAGAACTTTATTCCACATCAAAGCAGGAAAATTCAGAGCCAGTAAAAATAAAATTCCCAAGTCAAAAACGTTGATAGGACAGACATGGAAAGCTACACAAAGTAGCCGTTGACAAACAGAGAAAACTGCATATTAACATACACACATACACTACAAGTATAATCCCTATACAAGATGAAGTTAAGCACCATTTCAGCCCATTGGGAGATTTAATATTGTTTTTACATCTATTCCAGGATGCAATATAGATAAACGTTCCTGCAAAGGCTGCACTTTACACTGTACCCGGATTATACTTTGAGAGGAAGGTTTATGGACCATGGATTTGTCTTTAGGAAACCAGCAGTAAGGAGAAAGGTTGTGCTGAAAGTCCATCTGAATGCTATCAACTTTGCTAATGTTTCAGCAGCAATTCCTGAAAAGTCCATCGGAAAACCATCAAGTCCCCCTCCCAAGATAGAAACGACCATCAAATAAATGGAAATTCTTATACCGAACTACCGCGGGGGATTTTTTTGTATTTTTGTTTCAGAGGCTGTGACCCGAAGATGCTCTCGTGGCTTGTGTTGGGTGGAGAACGCAGCTTTCTTCCCTTCATAAACACTCTTCGGACTCAAGAGAGAGACACGTATAGCCTTGTCTACTTGCCTTGCGTACTTCTGCACACGCAGCACTAGATACTGGACAGTTCTGACCGAAGACTTAGGGCGTCAGTTTGGAGTAGGAGACCTCCCCCCAACCACCTCCTCCTGCATATATCTCCCATTTCCTCCCATCTACAAGGACGTGTGGCAAGTAAAACTCCCCAGCGCTGGATTGTGTGTGTGTGTGTGTGTGTTTAATGACTTCTAAAGATAGATTTTTAAAAAAGAGTGGATAGAGTTTTTAAAAAATCTCAATTGAAAAGCTCGCTCGTTTTTACAAGAGGGTGTTAGGGAAAGCATGCATTCTTACTACCAAGCTAAGTGTCTGCGCTAATAACATTAGAAAGTCGGCGTACTAGGGGTGGGAGGGGGGAAAAGGGATCTGGACACAGACGGAAACTTCTGGCCCAATATCCCTGGGACAGGTCCCGAAGAATTGCATCGGAATAGACAGGAACCGAAACAGTTGCTCGGTGAATTAGATGCACGAGAGATGCCTGTCGGAACCCAAGAACTCTTTGTCCTCCTCCAACACGCGCGTTACCACCTCCCGGAGTTTCGTTGGGGCAGACAGAGGAAGGAAGAGACTCCTAGCCTAAGCCACGTGTCGGCGTTTCCCGACGAGGAAACTTTCTGAAGTTTTTTCCTGCTCCCTCCTGCGCGCCTCTCCGAGAAGCAATTGGCTTCCAAAGTCCTACCTGCCCAGGAGCGTTCCCACGAACCTGCGGGAGTTTAATTGCTGTCCAATCCAAGACCAACGTGTCCGGCCGTTGCACGGAAGCGCGAAGCCCGGCTCCCTTCAAGCACTGTCCTTCGGCCGGGTGCGCTGGGACAAGCGGCCGCTGGGATGGATGCCTTTGAAGTGACTCCCTAGCCTTTTCCCTCGCCCGCTTTATATAGCCCGGCGCGGGCTGTCAATCAGCCAACAAAGGAAACGCGGCCGCGACCTAAAAAAAATTCCAAGCAGACAATTTGTAGCCGTCTACCTGGAAGGCGATTCTCCCCCCCCCCAGTCCAGCCACACTCTCAACCGCAAGCACTCCTCCTCCCGACCCCCTCCCCGCGCATTGGCAGCCTTTCCTTCGGGGGAGGGGTGGAGCCAGGCGGGAAAAGGAGAGACCCGTTCCCAGCCGTTGCTCCCGTCGCTTGCATTAAAAGTCCCTATTCCTTAATTCTGGGAAAGCCAGGGAGCCGGTCTGCTGTTGCCCTGGATCAGACCGACGCTACCCCGATAAAGGATGGAAAGGATTTGAATAATAGGGCATTCAACTCTGGTCTCTGCAATGTAAAAAAAAAGATGTTGAGACTCTAGAAAGAGTGCAGAGAAGAGCAACGAAGATGATTAGGGGACTGGAAGCTAAAACATACAAAGAAGGGTTGCTGGGCTGCGGTATGTCTAGTTTAATTTTCATTAGGACCAGGGGTGACATGATGGCAGTGTTCCAATATTTGAGAGGCTGCCATAAAGAAGAGGGGGTCAAGGTATTTTCCAAAGCACCTGAAGGCAGGAAAAAGAAGCCATGGGTGGGAAACTAATCAAGGAGAGAAGCAACTTAAAACTAAGGAGAAAATTCCTGACAGTTAGAACAATTAATCAGTGGGACAACTTGCCTCCAGAAGTTGTGAATGCTCCAACACTGGAAGTTTTTAAGAAGAGATTGGGCAACCATTTACAGGTAAAAGGTTTCCTGCCTGAGCAGGGGGAGTTGGACTAGAAGCTCTCCAAGGTCCCTCTGTTGTTCTGTTCTGTTTTGAAAGGAAAGAAAGGGACAGTTTACTGGGCCTTGGGCCCCAAAACTTTGCCGAGCGGTGGTGGTGTACTGAATCTTGCATTAAAAAATAACTCCTCCAGCCAAATTCGGGCTGCCCATTAGTTTTCTTGTCACTGTTCCACAGAGGCTCCAGGACTTCATTCAACTTCCCAGTTTAATCTACAGACCTTGGATTTCTGAGTGGTCTCCTATCCAAGTATGAACTAAATAGAACTGACCTTGTTTAGTTTATCACAACAAGGCTGATGCTAAGTCTGTCAGAGGCTGTGACTCACCCTGGTGACCACACTGATGGCACTATTTTGACTCTTGGCAACAATAGGAAAGTGCTGTACCCGTGGCTGCTTTCAAGATGTTGAATTTCCCATTTTATCTTGGCTTTCTTGATGTCTGCTATCCAAGTACTCATCAGGTTTATCTCTACTTAGCTTTGAGCTAGGTGCTATCACTGGCTGAGAAACCATGGTCCCTAGTGAAAGAACTTCCCAGGAAAAATTGAGGAATAGTCTCTAAATCTCTTGGTTTATGCCGAATTTCCACAAACCCTTCTACAAATGAAAGGGAGTAAAATAGAGGGGGCATTATTGCCATCATTTTTTTCTGCTTTCTACTAGAAAAAAAAATCTAAAGTGCTTCCCAAGACAGACAGACAGACAGATATCAGTTATGGATAAGAATTAAGCCTTTCTTAGAAAGCTAAAAGAGGAAAGTGCACCAACAATCACTGACAACTATAATCCAACATATCCTACACACCATTGTGAAAGCCCTACCAAACAGGCATGTTAATGTTGGGAAATGTATAGGGAAATCTCCCAAAAAGTATAGTTCATGTGTACTGGAGGAAATTTGTGTAAACATTTTGGCTGAAATTCTTTTGAAGGTAAAGATAAATGTTTTCCCTGCCACACATGTCTGACTTTAGAAGGGTGACACTCATCTCCATTTCTTAGCTGAGAGAGCCAGTGCTGTCCGAAGACATTTCCATGGTTACGTGGCCAGCACAACTATACACTGAGGCTCACGGAAGGCCGTTACCTTCTCACCAAAGTGGTATCTATTTATCTACTTACATCTGCATGCTTTTGAACTGCTAGGTGGGCAGGAGCTCGGGCAAGTAATGGGAACTCACCCTGTCATACTGCACTCAGGTCTCAAACCGAGGTTGTCAGTCTTCCAGCTGACAAAAGCTCAGTGTCTTTAACCACTGAGCCATCGTGCCCCCCCGTGGAACTCTTTTAGGACACCAATGTTATCAATCCCTTGAAATAAGCCCAGTAACACATCATGGTTTATATTTATATACTAGTCTTTTTCAAAGGAACACTTACTGAATAACCTTGCTCTATTTGCCCATTAATCTTCATAGCAATCTTGTAGGTTAGGTTAGTTAGACTAAAAAGTGTTAAACTGTGGGGATTCAATAACCAGTCATTTCAGTGTCCAAAGATGTCTGACCACATACGTGGTGTTTATTACTTTTATACCATTTTTACAAGCAGAAAAGAACAGCATAGATACAGCATTGGGATTGGAGAATAGATCCACATGGGTGAAACCCCTCAATCACATTGGCATAACCCCTCAACCAATCCTTGAAGTTAGTGGTGATGTTAGTAAATGATATCACCTGTACACCTGGAAAATCAGAGACGTCCCATCCCCATCCCAACAGATAAGAGAATGAATAGAAGATGAGCTCATGGGATAGATAGCAAAAGAGGCCCCCTCCACCAGGCTGCAGTGTGCTGCCAGCTACTAGTGTCATCCAGGGAAACTCAGTGGCCACCACATTAAACTGAGTAAAGCCAATCCTAACCTGGGTTGTTGTTTTTTCTCTCTCACATACAGATATATTGGTCTCACAAGATATTCATAATTCTTTTCACACCAAGGAAATGCTACAACATGATCAAGGAAGTATGAAAGAAATGGGTATCTCTGACCAGTATTCATTTCAGAGAAGGGACACTCAAGTAAAAAAAAAGTTCAAAAGCCCACAATCTCTTCCTTTCCAGTTCCTTCCAGATGCATCGCTTGGGTTTGAATTGGAGCAGCTGCTGCTTCTTAACAGAAGCAGCTTAGGGACTGGCAGCTGGAAGTTTGCTAAGGAAAATAGAAACAAAATCGCCTGCTCAATCATCCAAGGAAAAATTAGGGGAAGAAAGGAGTGTGTCTGTCTGTCTGTCTGTCTGTCTGTCTGTCTGTCTGTATCTATCTATCTATCTATCTATCTATCTATCTATCTATCTATCTACCTACCTGCCTACCCACCTACCTACACACTTACCTACCTATAAATCTTTACATGCTTTTGTTTGTTTGTATCCAACTTTTATTATTCTAAAAAACAAGGCAGTGAATATATCCAAAACAACTTCCTATTACTACTAGTACTACTTCTTCCACAGCAACAGCTCTGTGAGGTGGGTTAGGCTGGTTCAAAGTCACCCAGCTAGGTCAGACTTGAACTCACAGTCTTCCACTCTACAGCCTGGTCCCTTAAGCACTAGACCAAACTGAATCCCCCTCATATGGCAAAACATTGGAGTTGCTCATATTCTGTGTGGAATTATTCTCATTTAGCCTTGGAGAATAACTCCACCAGGGAAAGTAGTGCTAGGGATAGGTGAGCTGCAAAGGCCACTGAGCAGGAATTTCTTAAACCCGGGTCGCTAAGTTTTCTAAAGCCCGACAGCAAAAAACCCCTAGAGGCTCATAGAATTGGCTCATCTGTTATCTCTGACCTCTGCTGAGCAGTTTCCTTCTCTCTAAATGTCTTCCTACCAGATGTTGGTCTTCATCTTCCAAAGTGTATGCAGCAAGAAATCCATTCTTAAAGTGCACAAGTGCCTTTTTAGTTTTGTTATTCCTTTTGAAAAGATTTTCATTAAAAAGTGCTCCCAATCCTCTACTGGGAAAAAGTCAAATATTCCATGTGACACAGAGAGAGAGAGTGAGAGAGGGAGGGAGAGGGAGAGAGAGACAGAGAGAGACATAGACAGAGAGAGACAGAGAGAGAGAGAGTAAGCCCTGGGGCTGTTTCCTAACCCTTTCTAACAGTGACTAAGACTGGCAAACATTTGAATGGCCCCCACAGCCAGGCTAATGTGCATTAAGCCTAAAACTCAACTTCATGGCAAATTATGACCAATCCTCAAGAACTATTTTAAAAAAAAGACAGCAGATGATGCAGAAAAATGGGTGCAAAGAAACGTGATTCACATACTTCCCTACCATTACTTGCTGAACTTAAAAGGCAGGGGAAGTCGTGCCTGACGTGGATTTCTTTTCCCGTCTTGTAGTAAGGATGTCTTCTTGGCAACTGCTGTAGGCTTGGAAATAAACCTGGCCTTCATTAGTGGGTCGGTTCAAGGCTCGAGGCCAGATAGCAGCAGCCGCTGCCGACTTCTCTGACTCTCCAACTCCAGCACCAGAGTATAGAAATGGGAGGCGCAAAGAAAGAATTGGGGGAGAGGGGCTGGATATTTTCCTTCTGGTGATGCTGCCTTCAGGGAGCAAGCAAGAGAGAGCACGGAGCAACAGATTTTGGAAGACGGCACAAGAGTCAAGGGCTGGAAAGTTCACTTATGGAAATGCAAGACGGCTGGGTCAACCTATGGAGCAACAAGAGGGCAAAGTCTAGCTGAGCATTCAGGAGGCATCCAGCTACCTAACAAAACGTATAAGGGGGAAATCCTTTTCCATATAACCTTATGCCAGCATGATAACCTTAGAGATCCAGACATGATATTCCTAACCTTGTTTGGCTCCTGATCTCAGGATAGAAATGAATTTCTATGAAGAACAACCAGTGGTGCTATTCTACTGGTTCAGCCCGGTTCTGGCACTCCAATAGCACCAAAGATCAGTGGAGACCGAACCGGTTCTTCCTGAAGAGCTGCTGTTGGGCCATCCACCCATCTGGGCTCCCATACTGATCTTTATTCCCTGCTCTTGAAGCACAGCTGCTTTGCGTGGCACAGCAGATGGCTGCACATCAGCTGCTGAAGCTACAGGGAGAGTACAGGGTTGTAGGAGGTGAGTAGGAAAGCCTCTGTGCATGTGCAAAGTGTGCATCTGGCACGTGCACGCATGCAAAATGAGTGTGCATGCGCAAAGCGCGCCCACCAAGCCACACCCACCAAACCAGTGGCAACCTACTTTGCAACCCGCCACTGAGTACAATAATCTTTTCCAACCTGAAGATCAGAAGGACATCCCACAGAAGAAGGCCAATCTTCTCCAACCTGAAGATTAGATGGTCACCCCGCAGAAGGAGGCCAAAGTGGAGCAAACCTTGAATAGTGGCTGATGAATCAAGACATTACCCGATCATTTTTTTAAAATTGAAAACATATAATCCCTGAACATAAAACTAAAAAATATACAATAGGGAGGTTTAGGGCTATAGAATAGTATTCCCTGCAATATTGTTTTTGTTGTAATATGCAAGGAGATGATTGTTTGTCTTTGAATTGATGTCAAGCAGAACAGGACCAAGGCTTTGGGATGTTTGAGAAGAATGATGCTGTCTCCTTCCCACCAGAAATTGACAACTAGGGCAGAGTTTATTTCTGTACTGGTGATAGGACCACATTCTCTACCTTCCTGAGAAAAGGAGATGGTTTTAATGGTTCAAGATAGGTCATCAGTTGAACATTTTATGGTCATTCCTTGTCCCATCATGCTATAACTTACTGCCATGCTCCACCATATAGCAGAGCCACTTCAGTTATACAATCATTACTATGCCCAAATGACAGCAACAAGGCCATGTTTGGAAGGTGCTCTGAAGACACAATTGGTCCCTAAACTGAGAAATTATTTCCTAGGAGTTTCACAGCACAGAGACATAGGGACACACAGAACATTGCAACCTGAAATGGTACATTCCAGAATCAACAAGGTTTTAGAAATCAGGAGGGGATTATTATTGTCATATATGGATTTCAAAGTGAGCTTAGCAACTGTAGATGATATCATATTTCCAATGATGTAATCAGAGCTTAAAATGTCAACCCCAATCTTTTTTCAGTAAGGACTTCTGAAGTTTAGACAGTGATGGCAAGATTCATGGTTGTCTGGGATTATGCTACTTTACTTTGAAGTGTCTCCCTCAAGAAATTTGACTTCCCTCTAAGGAAGCTTTCAGTACTAGACAAACTTCAATTGGATATTTTATGCATTTTAACATTTCTATATTAATTTACAACCACTATCACATTTCCTATGAGTTTTTTAAATTCTTGAGTCTAAAACTGATTTTGAAATTCTGTAAAGAATATGTTGTTCTGTGCTAGCTTGGAATGTAGATGATGAGCTGGAATTTAAGTTTTTTGTTGAACTGAATATGGCACAGAAGTGGATGGAATATTAACAAATTTAATAAATAACTCCGTGTAACACTCATTGCATGACTAAGGCTAATTGGTATTAATAGTTCTGCTTTGATTGTCCTTTACATTGGTTTCTGAGCCCAGTTCGAAGAACTAGGTTTGATTTTTAAAGCCCTTAGAGCAGGCGTGGACAACTAACTATGGCCCCTGCTGGCTCAGGAATTCTGGGAGTTGAAGTCCACAGGTTGTAAAGGGTCCATAGTTGCCTAGCCCTGCCTTATAGGCTTGGGAGTGAGTGATTTTCCCTACATTAACTTTATTCTCATTGTCTCATTCTCTCTCTCTTTCAGAGTGCCTATTTCAGAAGCCAAACTTCATTTTCCCACATGTCCTTTTCTTATAGGTGCCAGGCAAGATCTTGCAGGCCAAGGTAGATATAAAAAAAATTAACTATGCTGGCAGTTTGACTTTTCTCACAAATTAGAGCAATAGGGTGATTTAAAGGATGCAGGGAAGACAATGCAGTTCAGTACCATTCTATGGCATTCAGTGGTTCAGGAACATCATCCTGTTGTCAGAGTCTATTTCCAAATCATGCTAGATCTTTTAAAAACTTTTTCAGCTGCCTAATTATTAATGGACTTTGGTACTCTGAGTTTTATTTGGTGACTGTGTTTCACATTATTTCTCAAGAACTGATATGAACAAACTCGGGCATATATGTGGAAAAGCCCAGAATAGATATATTTCAAATGAACAAAATATATTAAATGTTGACTTGGTCATGGAGAAATGTAAAGTAGATTTGTTAGGGTACTATGAACACTGAATTTATCTTGTAATGCAGAGGAAGGAAAATAGAACTATCACAAGTTTTTTTTTCCCTTTTTCTGACATAGGAAAAATAGCATTCTATTTCTAACGTCCTCAGGAGTTTCACGCAATTTGTCAGACAGTAATCTAAATTCTTGTAAAGCCTCCGATTCCCAAATCTCAACATAGTTAGAAAATGTTAGCTCATCACCCAGTAACAGCACCATCAAAACAAATACCTTCTGCTATTTCCACATGATAAAGTGTTGAAGGAGTGACTCTTAGCTGGAATTCTGGAAACCAGAAATATTAACAAAATGCTAAGCATTAGCAATGGTTAGCATAACTATTACCATGTCAAGTTCAGAGGTGGTATTCAGTAGCTTCTGACCAGTTCTGGAGAACTGGTAGTGGAAATTTTGAGTAGTTTGAAGAACTGGCAAATACCATCTCTGACTGGAAATTTTACAGTATCCTTCCCCTACCACCCTCACCAAGCCACACCCACAGAACCTCTAAATATGTACCACTTCATTGGGGAGGAAACAGTGCTCCGTGATGTCATGCTGGCCACATGACTGCAGAAATGTCTTTAGACATCGCTAGCTCATTTATTTGATTGGACTTGTATGCCAGCCCCTCTCCAAAAGGACTCGGGGCGGCTCACAACTAAAACAAATATAAATAATTCATTAGTTAAAACAATATTAAACATGACAAGCCCAATTAGTCTAAGCTACCCAGTAATTATAAAAATTTAACACCCCCCCCCAAGAGGTCAGCCCAGCCCAGCCTGTTCGAACAACCAGGTTTTCAAATCGCAACGGAAGGTGCAGAGGTTGGGGGCCAGACAGAGCTCCAGGGGCAGCTGGTTCCACAAGGCAGAAACCGCCACAGATTAGGCCCTTCCCTGAGGCACCGCCAGCTGGCGCTGGCTTGCAGATTGTACCCCGAGTAGTCCCTGCCTGTGTGCTCACACAGGGCGGTTGGTATTCAATGCCAGCAGGAGACGTTCCCGTAAATATCCCAGACCCATGCCTTGCAGGACTTTGAATGTTAACACCAACACCTTGAATCTCACCCGGAAGGCAAATGGTAGCCAATGTAGGTCGCGCAGGAGGGACATAACATGGGAGTACTGGGAAACTCCCATCACAACCCGTGCGGCCTCATTCTGCACCAGCTGAAGCCTCCGGATGATACGCAAGGGCAGTCCTAAATAGAGAGCGTTGCAGTAGTCGAGTCGGGAGGTAACAAGTGCATGAGTGACTGTACGCAGGGCATCCCGGTCCAGATATGGGCGTAACTGGCGACCTCAAAATGACCTCAAAATGGAGATGAGCGCTGCCCCATCTAGTCAGCAATGACTAGTGGAGTACAATCCACAAGAACTCCTTCCCTTCTCCCTAAACATTTTGTGATCTGGTCCAGGAGGACAATAACCAGGTTGTGAAGCATCTATGTTTCTATATTTTCAGTAGAGAAAACAAGCAGAGAAAGCTGGAATGAGTCTGTCTTTGCTATGTCTCTATCATCTACTGACTGAGGCTTGAGAATAGACATGGCAATGCATTCCTAATTGGAATAACAATATATGTAATATTGCTGGATGTCATTTTAAACTTAGTTGAAATATCAAGGAATTTTTGGACCAGGGAGGGAGAGGGAGGGAGGGAGGGAGGGAGAGAGAGAGGATATTTGAAAATGATTATCCCAGCCCTGTGAAGAAGAAGCTGGAGGAGGACCAATCCTTTCCATATCTGTGGTTAATCTAAGACCGGAGATAAGGCAATGAGGAAGAGTACAATGACAATGGTTATGGAACTTTGTATAGCTAAATTATTGACTAAAGCATAATAATGTTTATTGATGTTGCTTGTACATTGTAGTGTGAATAATGAAAAGGTGGCATATTTCAACAACTAGTGTGAACTTTCTCAGACATACACACACACAAAGCACACACTGCCCGGAAAGCTTAATTTTACATTCCAAAAGAAATGTTGGCTTGGACCTCAAAAATTAAGGTATTTCGCATCATCCAACACTATTTTCTTCAGCACCTGTTTAGCATATTTAGGAATCTGTCAGACTTTTTTCCCGTAAATATGTTCCACTGAATAGTTCAAAACCTAAGTGTTTCAAAACATTTAAAACATCATAAAAAATGGTCTCCCGCTATGAAAGCTTGCACTGCATGCGAGCATGGAAAATGCTGGAATGGAATCTGTATTGCAACTGAAAGTTCCAAGCTATATTTTAAGTTTCAACTGGAGAATTTTCATCATTCAAGGCCTTACGTTCACAACACCTTTGTTACATGATTTTTCCTCTGCTAAGTTGAGACAACAAGCTGCGTTCAGTTAGAATAATTGATACCTTCTTCTACCATAACTTAGCAGAAAGTAGCTTCATTTTTTCTGCAGCTGCATCATTTTTTTTTAATTTCAGGGGATTTCCTGTGCTTTATTTCCTAGATTTTTAGCACAGCTGATTCGCGCGGCAAAGTGGTTTGCCAAACCTCAGCTGCAGGGGTGGGATTCTACCAGTTCACACCTATTCACTAGAACTGGTTGTTAACATTCTAAGCAGTTCGGAGAACCAGTTGTTAGAAGAAATTACCAGCCTAATCCTGTAAGGAAGGTAGGAAGGAAATATTCTGGTGTTGTTTACAGAAACTTCTTCTCCATTAACCCTTATTACATTCTTGGCAGGACTAGACTTCCTGTCTCAGGAACTTCTCTGGAGTTTTTTTCCCCCTCCTTTGCTGGTACTTTGCTTGTGTGGAGTGACCATTCAAAGTTACAATGGCACTGAAAAAGTGGCATGACCGTTTTTCACACTTACTACTATTGCAGCATCCCCACAGTCATGAGAGGCCAGGCGAGGAGATGCGTGCCTTGATGTGAGTGATATTGAGTTGGCCACATCCAGCCAATAACATGACCACCAAGCCATGTCCACCCAGTCACATGACCACCAAGCCACACCCACCACCTAAGCCACATCCACAGAACCGGTTGTTAAAAAATTTGAATCCCACCCCTGCTCAGCTGTTTCAGTCACCAGGGCTGCAGTAGAAGGTAAGTAATTCAGTTGAAAATGGACTTTTTAAAATGTAGAGCATGCGCTCAAAGTGTGCGCTCACCAAACCGGTTGTTACACCGGTTGAATCACACCACTGATCAGAGCCACACCAGGCCTAGGTTAGGAAACAAATATTTTCATTTCTTTTTCCTGGAATTCATAGTAGGTGAACTGTTAGTCAAGGGTTAGAAACTGTAACAACAAAATAACGGAGATGGAAGGGACCATGGAGGTCTTCTAGTCCATCCCATTGCTGAAGCAGGGGACCCTAAACTAGTTCAGACAAGTAGTTGTCTAATTTCTTCTTAAAATCTTCTAGTAATGGAGCACCCACAATTCTGGAGGCCAATCATTCCACTGATTAATTGTTCTAACTGTCAGGAAATTTCTTCATAGTTTTAGGTTGGTTCTCTCCTTGATTAGTTTTCACCCATTGCTTCTTGTTCTGCCTTTAGGAGTTTTAGCAAATAGGTTGACCCTCCCATTTTCTTTGTGGCAGACCCTTAGATATTGGAACACTGCTATCAGTGCTATTGGAACATTGCAACAGGGAGATCTATAATCTTGTGATGCTCTAGTCTGTCCTGTTAGCGCTGGCATTTTACTTCCTGAGTCATCCAGTCACCCAAAAAGAGGGTACCCAATCCCCATTTTATATATTGAATTGAAACTTACTTCAACATTTGTGATGGAATCATATCTTAAATCTTGCCCAAGGCAACAGTTAGTCTAGGACAGAAGTTGAAAGTCTGGAATAGGGAGTGGGTTGGGTGGGAGATAATTTCAGAGAATGTATTTGCTTGGATAGAAAAATAATTACCATTTTATTTTCCACTTACAGAAAATTGGCTTTTTATTTAATAATGAATGTATGCAACAAAATAATTGTGGCTTCTAGACTCCAAAAATGTTTGCTAACATTAAAAAAATGGCAATCTATATTACTGTATTATACCCTAAAAAAGCAATTCCAGATTAAGCGTTTTATTAATATATGAATAAAGAAGCATTATTATTGTTTATTTTAAATATTTATTTACATTTATTTTTGTATACCTCCAGACAGCATACATAATGCTCCTGCTTTCCATTTTCTCCAGACAGAAAACCACTGCTGGTACTGCATGAAGGACCAAAGCTCGGATTTTCATAAATTTCATCCAAGGTCACTTCTGTTGGGCTCTGATACACTGTCTAGAACTAAGTCCAACTTAACATTGACTTCTTTTGAATTGGGAGAGCAATTTATTTATTAATCAACTTTATATAGCTTTCATCTAAAAGTGAAAGCAGTAACTGAAATCTAATCAGTGAATTCCTTCCTTCAAGGGTTCCCAGTGAAAATTAATTACAGGAGGCTCACCTCAATCAAGCTAAACCTCCTGACATACTCTAGTTCAGTGGTCGCCAACCAGTGGACCAGGGAGCACTGGTGGTCCACAAGAAAATTTTGGTGGTCTGCAAAGAAATGGCACCCCTAAAACACCCCCAAAGTAACTAATCCAGGCTGTGTGGGAACACAAGGCTGCACCACCCACATGGTCTATGGGAACACAAGGCTTGCGTCGCTTGCATTGCGAACAACATGAGGTAGTGAGGGGATGGGGGAAAGGGCGGAGGGGGGGAACTTGCCCCACTCTTCCCATGCATCTTGTCTGGCCACCAGGTTGCTTCTTTCCGCTTCTTTCTTCTGCTTTTGGCTGCATGCAAGGAAAGCAGCAAAAGTCTTTCTTTCTCTCCCCCAAACTCTGCCAGAAATGAGTCTTTGGGATTCTGCAAGGCATCCTGATCCAAGAGGCTGCACCGGTGCAACAAGTCTCACAAAGACTCATTTCTGGCGGAATTTGAGGGAGAGAAAGAAAGACTTCTGCTGCTTCTGCTGCTTTCCTTGCGTGAAGCCAAAAGTCTCTCTCTCCCCACCCCCCGAGAACAGAGCCAGAGCCAGTATCCTACAATCCCAAATAATGAATGATCGATCGGTAGGAAAATGGGGTGGGGAATTTTCCTGCAGACTTTTTTTGGGATTTTCCCAGGGTCTCTGGTCTGTGGGATTAAAATTATGAGTTTAGTGGTCCCTGAGGTCCAAAAGGTTGGCGACCCCTGCTCTAGTTTATCCTACTTTAGAGTTCTTGTTCCTTATATAAGGGATGGTTTTCTAGCTTGAGAAGAAAAAGAAATATATTCTTGTGCAAACTCCTATGAACTTCTTGGTAGCCTGTGAGATAGGTATGTACTTGTGCAGTCTTGCATCTAATGATGGCTTTAATGAGAAACTGTCCTTTTCAACCAATGAAATAAAAAAATCTCAAGACACAAAGAGGAATTGATTGAGAATGGGAGACAACTGGGGAAAATAGGACAGGAAACAATCATGCAGAGAGAGAGAGGATTAAGACAAAAATATCCCTAAATAATCATTCTAACTAAATTAATGGTATATTTTTCTCCTGCTTGAAGACAACCGATCATATATGCACAGCGTTCAGTATCAGTGACAGGACCCGCACCTACCATGTGTCCTGGGTTGTAGATCAGGGGTCCCCAATTCCCGTCCGTGGACCAGCACTGATCCATAGCATGCCAGTAACTGGGCTGCGCAAACAAGCAAAGCCCCATCCATGGGATGCAGGCAGTATGCGGAACCATGCTCCCTCCAGTCCTTGGAAAAAACCTCTCTCTACAGAACTGGTCCCTGGTACCCAAAAGCTAGGGAGCTCTGTTGTAGATGATTTGGCTCACTTGTTTTTCACTCTTGCAAAATCCATTCTTTTCAGTTCCCCCTCACCTTAGTGAAAGATGCAAATCATATGCAAACAGAACTATTCTGGTGCTATGTCGATGTGTTTTCTCATTGGATGATGTGCAAACTGTGTTCCCTACCTCTTGGCTCTGTTTTGAACTTCCACAGCAGGAATGCTGTTTTCCTAGCATGGAACTGTTACTGGGCTTTTACTTATGGGAAACAAACCCTGCCAGCAAAGTTAATCTGGCATTGGGTTGAGAGGAACTTTTGCTGGCGATTTCAATAGATTTTCTAATTGCTTCACAACGGAGTCTTCCTTGAAAGCATCCCATGGCCACACAACACTTGCCATTGTTTAACAAAGCATCATATTAATGCACACCAGGAAATGCACACAAATTCTTGCTGAGGATAGTGGGGAGATTCTGGAGATTATTTTCCTTTTCTTTTCTGTTGGTTTTTTTTTCTTTTTAAAGAAGGGCTGCTTGCTATTTCACACTGGAAGCTCTGGCTTGCATCCTCTGCACTCAGCTCTTGGCCAATTCGGACTTTGCAATGTATGGACGACAGTACTGTACATAAACTGCAGGTGCCCAGGCTTAAGGACAACAAAATATTCAAGAAACTAAGGACTGTGATTAAAGTTTCCCCAAGATGAAGTTCTGTAATCACTAACAAGAGAAAGACTACCAGTGTAAGAAGTTAGAAAAACCAAATACATAGGTATAAAATAGCTGGTACCTGGCTCAACAGCAGTAACTGTGAGAGGGATTTAGGAGTCCTAGTAGACAACCACTTAAATATGAGGCAGCAGTGTGCTGAAGCTTCCCACCCACCCACCCCACAAAAAACCCCAATGCAGTCCTAGCCTGCATCAACAGAGGGATTGTATCAAGCTCATGTGAAGTGTTAGTACCACTTTCTACTGCATTGGTAAGGCCACACTTGGAATACTGCATTCAGTTTTGGTCACCCTGATACAAAAAAGATGTTGAGACTCTAGAAAGATTGCAGAGAAGAGCAGCAAAGAAGATTAGGGAACTGGAGGCTAAAACCTTACAATGAACAGTTACAGAAACTGGGTATGTCTAATCGAATGAAGGGAAGGACTAGACGTGACATGATAGTCTTCTACTATTTAAGGGATTGTCACAGAGAAAGGGGCTGACCTATTCACCAACTGAAGGCAGAATAAGAAGTAATAGATGGAAGCTTATCAAAGAGAGATTCAAACTAGAACTAAAGAGGAATTTCCTGACAGTAAGAACAATTAATCAGTGAAAGATCTTGCCCCCAAAAGTTGTCAGTGCTCCATCACTAGAAGCTTTTAAGAAGAGATTAGACAGCCAGTTGTCTGGAATGGTATAGGGTCTCCTGTCTGAGCAGTAGGTTGGACTAGAATTTTTTCTATTATTATTCTGTACAAATATTGTATTCTGTCCCCCACCCACTACAGAATTTGTGCTGGAATGGGGCTTGTACAGTCTTGGCTCTATGAGCTTGGTTGTTTTCTTGCAGACATTTCAGTACTAAACTAGATAACATCATCTGTACTAGTAGGGAGTGGGGTTTGCTCTCATTTTATATACTACTGACTTGAACTGTCAGTGTTGGTGGCAATGGTCTTGGTGATTCCTTGACTGGGTTTTTGCCTGAGCCCATTTGTCTGAGTTGGTAGTTTCCTAACTGGGCACTCTCTGCCTCTTGATTGTTGGTCTAATGCCAATACATATTCCATGCAATTAGAGTAGGAGGATTGAAATGATATTGTGGGGTTGCCAATCTACTCAGCTTCAAGTAGTCTGGCAGGTCTGTCTCTGCTGAACCTTGCTATTTTAGTTGCAAGGGAGACCAGAATTCCAATTCTGTAGCCCCCTTCCCCCCCCCACATAACTAGGTCACCTGATTATCCTAAAACCTGTGGTGGGATGCTGCCGGTGTAACAACCAGTTCACTAATCATGTGCACCACAATTCCCACCAACACTGACAGGACCCTACACTTCAATTCTGAGCTACAAATGATTCTCATCTATCGGAATCAATAGATTGTTTTTCTAAGGGCCTACTACTACTACAGTCGTGTTGGAAGCACTTAAACACTTCTGGGTTGAAAGGTTTGAATGATGACATCACCATTGCCCAGAGATACCCAATTGGGGGGGCTTCTTTCACACCCTTGTTAAGTTGCCCACCAAAATAATACCTATTTATCTACTTGCAGTCGCTTGCTTTTGAACTGCTGGGTTGGCAGGAGCTGGAGCATGTGACAGGAGCTCACTCTATCCTGTAGCAGCAACTGAATCTTGAATGCAGGCCTGCTGATCATCAGCCCAGCATCC
Source organism: Naja naja (assembly GCA_009733165.1). Lineage (NCBI taxonomy): Eukaryota > Metazoa > Chordata > Lepidosauria > Squamata > Elapidae > Naja > Naja naja. The sequence continues at coordinate 81,839,766 of CM019148.1, read as the reverse complement.
TAACCTCATGAGCCCCCAAGGTTCTAAGGGCCAAAGTGCTAACAATTTGTCAAACTAATGACCAGCAGAGGGCAGCAAAAAGTTCATCTCCCTTACTTGCCACATAGAAGCCACTCTCATATGTGCTATCTATATATCACCACTGTACCTAGAATTTGATGTGTGTATGAGAATTGTGTCAAGCCTCCTACAGCTGGGCCAGGATCAAGGCAGAAATCATTACATGGGCTTCACTAAGATATCTTAACACTAATCTACAGAAACAATCAGATAAGAGAGGCAGGAGCTCCCAGTGGCTTAATGATCAGAGGAAGAAACTTAGGAAGGACTAACCCTAATGGATCAATCAGCTAAAAGTCTCTTGTCAGGGAGATGGACAGCATATACATTTAATAAACAAAGAAATAAATAAAAATGGAGGCAGGAAATTTGTGCCTTCAAGACTTTCAAAATTCTGTTGAGGTAGCCTTACAATGAAGTAGACTTAATTCATCATGTGTTTTCTGTCTGGTTTACCTGGGAAGATGGCCCACCTCCATTTCCAATACATGAAGAAATCCCCTCAGAAACAACAATACAACACTACTACTATTTTGTATTTTAGAGCGGAAATGGTGTGTTGACAGCAGTCATCCATTTGTTACTTAGGATTGTCTTCCTGTCCAGGCAACTGTTTTAGGATAATCTGGTGACCTAGTTATGTGAAAAAATTTTTAAAAAGGGGCTACAGAATTGGAACTCTGGTCTCCCTTGCAGCTAATATAGCAAGGTTGAGAAGACACAGGGCCCAGTAACCAGATGAAGGGAGGTAGTCCCACAACAGACCTGCCAGACCACTTGAAGCTGAACGGATTGGCAACCCCACAGTATCATTTCAATCCTTCTGCTCCAACTGCATGAAACAAGTTGTGTTGGGTTTACATGGAAAATACCATTTTCACACCAAAATACCTAAATCTGTCTTCAAGGTGCCTTAAGGTGCTGTCAATGATACAGGGGTGATGCCATGAGGACATGTCCTCAGCAGATGGTAGCTTGATGTCAAGGCCGATGAAGCTAGCAAGACCAAAGAAGCCAAAAGAGCACCAATTTTCATGTCAGTCTGCAGTAAATTCAGAATCTTGAAAACTGTAATAGCAATTTCTCAGCCTTAATTATAGTGAGATAATTAAGGAGAAGTTGCTTTGTACTTTTTTCTTCTTTCCTAAATTTCACCCACCTGGTCTGAGTTTTCGTTTCTGTGATAAACATTCAACTGACTCACTCCAGGCTTCCCCAGAATATCTCACAATGGCACATCTTCACACTGTGTGTGGCTGTGTGGATTCACTCTCAAATGATGTCGGGGCAAAATAGTCATTCTGTGGATCTGAAGCAATGGCTGAGTGATACATACCAAACCACACACTGCACTTTTGAATCAGTTGGCACTGGGACATAAACACAGTTCAATCTGGGGGAACTATGGAAAGATCCATAGACACAACAAAACAAAAGTCAGAAGTATTTTTAGAGTCACACTGAGTTAGATCTGCTGCCAGATGTAGTCCCTTCTCTTCTGCAAGTAAAAGCTAGATCTCTTCAGTGCTTATGGTGAACAAAATACCATCCCCAGTAGCTGTTTTCAAGAAAGCCAGTAGCTTACTGATAAGTCAGATATTTGGTATGCACCAATCATTGCCATGAAATCATAGTCACAGAGAAGAAAGACGATTTGTGGCATTAGAAAGACCTTTGGATGGCTTAGAAGACCTATTTTCTTGGAAATTTTATCGTAATGCCTCATCCAACTTTTGCATTACAGAAGCTTGTGTAAGGGTGCTGTCAAGCCAAAAATGCTTTCCAGAGCTTCCACAACAAAGAAAGTAGCCAGAGCTTTGTTTTAAAATTTTGTCTGGCACTTAGTAGATTGCTCTGTGTGCTTAAAGGATCTTAGGTCAGTTCCTATCTTGCCTATGCCCTGGAAGCACAAAGCAATCCGGTCTTCAGCAATTCAGTAATTGCCTTATCTCAGAGGTCTCCAAACTTGGCCACTTTAAGGACTTTAACTCCCAGAATTCTCTGGCTGGAGAGTTCTGGGAGTTGAAGTCCACAAGTCTCAAAGTTGCCAAGTTTGAGAGGCCCTGCCTTATCTTATGAGATGGATGGCTTTACTAATAATAAATGCATAGACAAAAATCATGGTTTATATAAAGCCCACATATCTTGATGGGGTTTTGGTTTCCTTTTGTTTTATGGAGCCTCTACAGTAGAAAAAGTGAACTTGAGAAACATCAGTCTCAATCTTAAACCATCAGTTATTGCAGTCTAGCCTATTGTATCTTCTTACATGAACAATCTTAATTGAAAATCATTTTGCAAGCAGGGCAAACCCTCCTTGACACACACTTGGTCTGTTTATAATTTTGAGAACAGGCCTTCACATGGAGGGGTCATCTCAAAGCCATTGTTCAACTAAGGCAGGCTGAATCTGGGTCAGAAAACACACTTTCTTCATTAGAACAGCAAAGAAACCCTCTTTTGTGAGAATGTTCCGCATTGCATGGAGAAGAAGACAGAGGAAGGTGAATGACCTGCAGATCTCAATTAACCCTACCGATAGAAGAGAATGAGAATGCTATATGTTACACTCACTTCTAAAAGTGTTGATCTTTCAGGAGCATTAGAAATGACTCAGAAAGCTGAGAGCTGAATGATCAGTTGTAAAAGAACACAGGTGCTATGAAATTAATATTGTAATTTTGTTGTATTGTAAAAGTAAAAAATATTGTAAAAGGAAAGAGAAGGAAGAAAAACAGATTTAAAAAAATTAGCCGCTTGCAAGGAAATAAATTACTATTGTCAGGCTTGGTTAGATTTTTCATTACATTTTATTTCATTTGCTTCTGTCATTTGCTTCTGTCACGCACCATTCCTGGAAGTTAACTTTCTGGCTCATGAGGGGGGAAAAAAATCAGCATAATTTTTTGGATGATTTTGATAGTGCACCTCATCCTATTTGGTATGTACTATAAACTCAACAAATATTTCTCAAAGTTTTGGAGCAATATCCTGTGCAATGTATCACAGCTCATAGGCTTAACTTGTGTAGACTTGGAAATGACCCATATTGTTCTTTCCACTGACACTGAAAGGGATTGTCAAATTTCTTTCCTGTGTTGCTATCAAAAATATATACATGAATTGGATGTAAAAAAAAAAACTTCTTGTTAGACACAGGTTTTACCTAACGTATCCCAGACCAGGATGGGTTTTGCTGGTTGTACTTATTCCCACGAGACCTCTGTTGAAGCACATATCACATAAAAGGAGAATAAAAGCACCAGTGTGGAAAATGATAAATCATTACATCCTTTCTTATAAAGGAACTGTATGCTGAGACAGCAGTAGGCCATTTCTGTCTACTTTCATCCATTTTTTTGTCTGTTTTTCACATGAAGACCTCTAAATTTCAGAGATTGTAAATACAATCTCATGTTTATGAAGACTGTGTTTATTGTCACAGCCCCTTCCTTTATCTCTGTGGATTTACCTGCCCGCTTCTTTCCTTTTAAGGTTTTTTTTTCTGATTACGGCATCTACCTTGAAGCCATTTGTATGGGAATGGCCTTGGGAGACAGAAAGAAGAACTGTAAACAAGAGGCCTGTCCTGTAAATGGCATCTCAATCCACAGAAGGAGTGTGTGTTGTGGAGGGGATGTTTCAGAAGGGACTGTCCTTAGTTTTCCAGAGAATAAGTGGAAAGGAGTGAAAGGAAAGATTGTTAGTTCTTCAAGGTAGTCCAGACAAAAAAGTTCAACCACAAGTACCAACTCTGTCTTTATTGATTATATACAGAGTCTCACAAGTCTGAAAGAACATCTCCCCTCCTTTCCCCTTATTCTCCAGAAAATTCAGGAGGGGTTCTTGTGAAATTCTTCCCACACCACTCCTGACCTTCTGTGGATTGAGATACCTTTTGCATCACAGTTGTCCAGTCTTTTCCTTCTGTGTCCCAAGGTCATTCCCACATACCATTACTCTACCTGAAACAATAGGAATTATGTTGCAGCTACCTTTTCAGAGTGTCATAAAATGAGATGTTATGAAGAGAGCAAAGGACAAGAATAAGTGACCAGATCTAATAAACCTCTCCTTTTTCTTCCTTTAACATTTTTATTAGTTGATCAAGATATAAAATACAAAGAAAAATGAAAATGATGAAAAAGTAAGTGAGGGGGGGAAAGGAAGGGGAAAAAGTATGGGGAAATAGGGGGAAGGTCAGTAAACAAAATTGACTCTTTTTAGTCCACTAAAATAAAATAATAAGATACAGCCTCAACTTTTTAACTTTTACATAATAATATATACTAAATATCCAATCAGCAAAACCCAAAATTTCATTTTTTTCCCCACCTCAAGCACAAAATCCAGAAACAAACCTCTCCTTGAAGAAGAAAAGAAGCTTTTTCTGGGAAAGAATTGGAAAAGCATTACCTCAATATCCTTCCTCCTCTTTTCCTCCTTTATTCCTTCTTTGGATCTGATTGGATGATGAGAGCTGAACTTTAAAGGCAGAAATAAATTTTTGAAGCACAATTCCTCTTTTTCCTGTCAGTTCTGTTTAGCAAACCTAATAACTCAAGGTAAGCATACAATAGTTACCCAGGTGAAATGACGTGCCACTCGGATTCGAACATTTCAATGTATGTGTGGCCAGCTTGTATTGCTTTGGTGAGAGCTGCATTCAGTTGGGGGTGAATGGTCTCACACGTCATTTAAGACAGAATTTAGGGATGACATATTTTTATTAACTATGGCAATATATTTCTCAAATCAATATATATATATTTTAACTCAAGATAGTAAAACCAAGATTATGTGAAACCACTGGAAAAGACTTCAGGGGTCACAGAAGCGTTTCAGAGAAACTATGGGGAAAGTGGTCAGGGACTCTTTTCCACAACTGTTGAAACTAGGACCAGAAATAAATGTGTATAAGTTAAACCAATTTTTCTATGGAGGTTCTCAAGCATCCAGGTCATGGTTTCCCGAAGGAGCTTTTTCCAAAATGCAAGTGTTGTTTTTTCTTTGAAAACGTTTCACTCAGCAGTGGGATCCCACCTGTTCCACTACCGGTTCGGTGATCAAGCGTGTGCGCAAGCACACCTAATGTGCACGTACTCCCAGCGTTCCCCACACCAGCTGAGTCCTGCAGTGCCAATCAGCTGAGAAGATAAAGAAAAGTGCAGGGGCAGGTGGAGGGCCCATCCTGTGCTTTTCTCTTCTTTCTCCTCTCAGATGGTTGTCATTTTTTTCCTCCTCTCAGCTGATCATGCCAGCTTACTCTCTGTTGGAGTTATGGGCCCTCCAGACTGTTCCCTTGTCTCTGGCGTGGTCCTCTGGGTTACCGAGAGCCTACCTTAAGGATGGATCCTGGGATCCCGAGAGGTGGCACAGCACGACCAAGGGGTTAAATTTTAAAATTGGTGTCAAGGGACAACTTTTAAATTTTTTAATTTGTTGTTTTAATGGGATAGGGAGGGGGGAGGAAAATCAACCTCTGACGCAATATTTTGATCCGTCCAGGCCGGAAACAGGTCCTGGTATGGGAGGGCTGGGTGAGGGGGCCCCGGGGTCCATTGGGGATGGGGTGGGATTGACAATCTCCAGGGTGATCGGTTATGGCAGGGGGGAACGAGACAGGGGGCCCAATTATGTTGTGGGAGCGCATTCCCGCTGTTTATGAGTGGTGGCGCTCCGACCCCCAGGTCTCTGCCCGCTCCCCTGGGGTCTTGGGAGGTGTGGTCCCTGGGCTTAAGCTGGTCTATGTGAACACCAGGTCCATAGCCAATAAGTCATCCCTCCTCCGTGAGCTTATTGAGGAGGAGGCTGCGGAACTGGCGTGCATTACGGAAACCTGGCTGGGACGGAGGGGGGTGTCCCTCTGTGCGATTTATGTCCCCCAGGTTTCCATGTGCTGCACCGGTATCGAGCCCAGGGAAGGGGTGGAGGGGTAGCCATAGTTATTAGGGAGACCCTGTTTCCAAGGGAGGCCACTGTCCCACAGATAGGTGGGTGTCAATCCCTCCTCTTGAGGTTGGGCCCGGGGGGTCGGTTGGGTTTGTTGCTGATGTACCTGTCCCCAGCTGCATGGTGACAGCCCTTCCTGAGCTGCTTGATGCCCTCTCGGGGGTGGCAGTGGAGTTCCCCAGGCTTATAGTTCTGGGGGACTTCAACTTGCCCTCTCTGGGGAGGGGTGTTGGGTTTGGCTCAGGAGTTCATGGCATCCATGGCAGCCATGGACCTGACCCAGGTGATTCAAGGGCCCACTCATGAGGGGGGAACATGCTCGACCTTGTTTTTGTCTCAGAGCAGTGGTGTAGTGATCTGGGGGGGGATCACCGACTACCCTACCCCTATCATGGACAGATCACTATCTCCTGCGGCTGGTCTTCCAATTGGCTGTCCCTCACTGCTGGGATGAGGAACCAACTCGATGGTTCTGCCTCAGACACCTGATGGACCCTGAGAGGTTTCAGGTGGCACTGGGGTCCTTGCCCACCTCCCTCAACCACAGCCTGGCCGAGACGTTGGTGGCTGCCTGGCAACAGGTGGCCTCGGTAGCGCTCGACCGGGTTGTCCACTTGCAGCCCCTTCCCCGCCATAGATCCTGGTTAGCTCCCTGGTTTTCTGAGGAGCTCCGGGGATGAAGCAGTGGAGAAGGTGCCTAGAGAGCAGGTAGAGGACTAGCTGCTCTGAATCTGACCATGTCCAGTTAAGAGCCTATATTAGGACTTACCTGGAAGCGATTAGAGCAGCGAGGCATGCCTATTTCTCCGCTCTGATTGCGTCCGCAGATGATTGCCCTGTGGCTCTGTTCAGGGTCACTCGCTCCCTCCTTCAATTGGAGGAGAGAGGGGACCCTTTGCAGGGCAGAGCAGAGGAATTTAGTTTACATCTGATGGATAAGGTCGCTCGGATTCGGGCCGGTTTGGACTCTGACTGGCAGGGGTCGGATGATGGGGTGACGATGGGTCTGGCTGATTCTACCTGGGTTGAGCTTGACTCAGTCTCCCTTGATGAAGTGGACAGGATCATGCGGAGGTTGTCTTCTACCATGTGTTTATTGGACCCGTGTCCTTCCTGGTTGGTTTATGCCTCCAGGGAGGTTACATGTGGCTGGCTCCAGGCAGTTGTCAACGCCTCCTTGAGTGAGGGTGTATTTCCCGCCACCTTGAAAGAGGCGGTGGTGAGGCCCCTCCTCAAGAAGCCTGCCTTGGACCCAGCTGTTTGAGACAACTACCATCCAGTATCCAACCTTCGCTTTTTAGCGAAGGTTGTTGAGAGCATGGTGGTGCAGCAACTTCCTTTGTTCCTGGAGGAAGCTGATTATCTTGACCTGTATCAATCGGGCTTCAGGTCCGGGTACTGCACAGAGACAGCATTGGTCGCACTGATGGATGATCTCTGGAGGGCTCGGGACTGGGGTTTTTCCTCTGTCCTAGTCCTTTTAGATCTCTCAGCGGCTTTCGATACCATCGACCATGGTATCCTTCTGTGGCGGCTTCGGGGGTTGGGGGTGGGAGGCACCATTCTGCAGTGGTTCTCCTCCTACCTCTTGGGCCATTCGCAGTCGGTGTTGGCAGGAGAGCAGAGGTCGGCCCCGAGGTCCCTCACTTGTGGGGTGCTGCAGGGGTCGGTTCTCTCACCTCTCCTGTTTAATATCTACATGAAACCACTGGGAGAGATCATCTGTGGTTTTGGGGTGAGGTATCACCAATATGCGAATGATACCCAGCTCTACATCTCCACCCCATACCAGATCAGTGATGCCCTCTCTGTGATGTCCCAGTGCCTGGAAGCAGTGCAGGTCTGGATGGGGAGTAACAGGCTCCGGCTCAATCCGGCCAAGACTGAGTGGCTGTTCTTACCGGCATCTCGCTTTCATTGGATGTACCATCTTTGGTCATGGGGGGAGAGGTGTTGCCCTCCCGTGGATAGGGTGAGGAATCTGGGTGTCCTCCTGGATTCACAGATCAGTTTGGAGGAGCATGTGGGAGCTGTGGTCAGGGGGGCCTTTGCCCAGGTTCGGCTGGTTCGCCAAGTCTGCCCTTACCTGAGCTGAAATGCCCTTCAAACAGTCACTCATGCGCTCGTCACCTCCAGAATCGACTACTGCAATGCTCTCTACATGGGGTTGCCCTTGCGGACCACCCGGAGGTTGCAACTGGTGCAGAATGCGGTTGCACGGGCTGTGATGGGGGTGTCCCGATACTCCCATGTTACACCTCTCCTGCACGACTTGCATTGGTTGCCGGTTGCCTTCCGAGTTAGTTTCAAGGTGCTAGTAACAACTTATAAAGCCCTAAATAGCTTGGGTCCAGGATATTTGTGGGAACGCCTCCTGCCAGCATCACACTCCAATCGCCCTGTTCGCTCCCATAGGAGGGGCCTCCTTGGGATACTGTCAGTTAGGCATTGTCGGCTGGCAGTCCCCAGGGCTAGGGCCTTTTCCATGGGAGTGCCCACCCTCTGGAATCAGCTCCCCGTGCATCTCCATTTGGCCCCTGATCTCCGCTCCTTCCCCCGGGGCCTGAAGACCTGGCTGTTTCAACAGGCCGGTCTGGAATGACTCGGGGGATGGGATTTTAACTGTTTAATTTTAACTGATGATCCGACTTGTTTTGTGTTTAATTTGTTTTATTGTAAATTTGTGATATTTTTAATGTTCGCTGCCCTGAGTCCTTAGGGAGAAGGGCAGCATACAAGTCGAATAAATTATTATTAATTATTAATTATCATGGGTGGGGTTTTTTTTTTACTACCAAGCTCATCCAAGGAGCTTTTTCAGTTCTGAAGAACTGAGGGAACTGAAGAAAGTTCTTGGATGAGAAATGAAATGTTTTTTAAAGAAAAAAACATGAAAGTCCAGTTGCCTTTTAGAAAAAGCACCTTTGAGACAAGTTAAGCCAATGTAGACTTCATTTAAATATAAGGAAAACCTTCTTGACAGTAAGATCTGTACAAGAGCCACAGTGACACAGTGGTTAGAAAGCAGTATTGCAGGCTACTTCTGCTGATGACCTACTGCCAACAGTTTAGCAGTTCGGGTGTCACCGGCTCAATGTTGACTCAACCTTCCATCCTTCCGAGGTCGGTAAAATGAGGACCCAGTTTGTTGGGGGCAATGTGATGAGTCTGTGAACTGCTTAGAGAGGGCTGTAAAGCACTGTAAAGCGGTATATAAGTCTAAGTGCTATTTCTATCAGTGGAACAGTCTACTTTTAGAATTTGTGGGTTCATCAATGGAGAATTTTAAGGAAAGGGTGAACAGCCATCTTCCACTGATGGTTTGATTGGTTTTCCTGGACCAGACTATCCTGTGATCCCTTCCAATTTTACAATTCTATGGTCCATGCATGTGGTCCTAGGGCTATAATCTGACTTGTTCAAAAGAATCTGTACAGGCATCCCATTGGAATCTATCTGATGACAGACCTGAAATGTTCAATATGTTATTCAGAAGCAAGAAGGAAACTAGAGGAGGAACTGATCAAGTATCCCTCTTCTCTTTAGCAGAGAGGACTTTTAATTTGAGTGAATGGATGCTAAAGCTCCTCTCAAAATTTGGGAAATAGCTTTTGTGTCAATGAAAAAATAAATGGCAGCAGGACAGTTTTCTATAGGCTGAAGGTCTGGCTTGTAAAAAATACCGCATTTCCTGATTTTGTAATCTGTCAAGAAACTCAAAAATGCTTTCCTATTTTCTTAGTAATGAATTGTTTAATTAGTAATGATTTTCATTTTACGGGTAAAACCCTCATGCTGGAAGGAAAAATGTGAACAGTTCTCTATGGAGCATAGCTAAGTAATCATGGATGGCGTGATGTACCATATTTGCTAACTACTTACTCCCTGTTTGATTTTAACTGTTCATTTCCTGTGGGTGGAAAATTAGTTACAATAAAAATTCTTCAACCAGCAATCCGAAATACCATTTAAGGTAATCAGTGAAATGAAAATGTGGAAACGAGTGATCCTGACATAAATTACTTTTGACTCACTAAGGGAAAATAATCAAGAGCCAAAATAGACAATTGGTTTTTCATTTTCTTTAATATGGTGGATTTGGGAGAAAATGCTTTTTAAAAAAAAAAACCCACACCTTCCTGCTCAGACATTTATTGCTTTGCATTCTTTCATTTGAAAAAAAAAACGTGCAGCTTCTCTCTGGGGGCAACTCATCATTTTCATCCCCATCCTTCTTTTCCATTCTTTGCAGCACTGATAGTCTTTTGACCAATGTAGGATCCAATCAGAATAGAGCTGGAAGGGATCTTGAAGGTTTTCTAGTCCAGCCCACTGCTCAAGCAGGAGATCATATACCATTTCAGACAAGTAACAGTCTAATCTCTTCTTTAAAACCTCCAGCGATGAAGCACCCTTAACTTCTGAAGGTAAGCTATCCCACTAGTTAATTGTCCTCACTGTTAGGAAGTTTCTCCTTAATTCCAGGTTGCTTCTATCCTTGATCCAGGTAAATGTATATGAAGATTCTCAGTCATCCAGATCATGGTTGTCCCAAAGGTTTTCAAAAAGCAACTGGGCTTTGTTTCTCCTTGAAGGTTCTGAGTCAGAACTGAAGAAGCTTCTTGGATGAGAAGTGAAACATCTTCAAGGAAAAACAAAGTCTAGTTTGGGAGACCCAGGTAAACATTCTGAATTTTCTCCCCAGCTCAGAAAATGTCTGAACTTTGTCAATATTGTGCTTGGAAAGATCTCTTGGGTATGAAACACTCCAAGCAGGTAAAAATATCTCTGTAAGACTCACAAGAGAGAAGGAAAACTGCTATTATTATCCTAAACATAAAATTTCACAATAAATGGTTTCCTCATCTTCACCAAATTGTAGGAAAGCATATATAGAATTATGACTTCTTCCAACATTAGTACCAGCTGTGGGAAGGAGAGCTGCCAACATCGCCTTTGAGCACTTATATCCTGAATAGAATCCTTGCTCTCTAAAAAAAAGAGGCTGGAAAATTCCTACATCTTGGAAACTGATGTGAGGCATGTCTGTCTCTTTATGAATCTTTTTCAACTTAGTGATCGAGTAAGAATTAGTCCATAATCTTTCAGGCTTGAAATGAAACCTTCAGCCTCAAAGAAGGGATCTTCCCAAGGGAGAGAGGATGTTCACACACACCTTGAGAAAAATCATGTAATCAGCAGTGATGCAGTCTTTGAAAGAGTCCAAGCATGTTAGAATTCCCATTGTCCAAGTGATCTATTTCTTTAATTGGCAGAGGGTATGAGTCTTTAGGTCAGTATGTCTCAACCTCAACAGCTTCAAGATGTGTGGAATCCCAGAATTGCCCAGCCAGCATGCTGGATTCTACCTATACTAAGCCACACAGGGCAGAATACAGTGGTGGGTGCAACTCAAACAGATGTTTGTCATAATAACAGTAATTATGCATGTCATATTTGAAGAATCGTATGAGGAGTTGAGACAAAGCTAAGTCTCTAATTTTTCTCTACCACCCTTTTTTATTTGTGTCATTTTGTTTTCCTCCTAAATTCATCCTAAACCTCTTGGTCTAACCTTTTACTCATACCTAGGCCCTGTATTTGAGTATAGATGAGGTAAGGCATCTTCAGAGGTTGCCAAAAAATATATTCTTTTCTTTTCTTTTTTTATTGTAACTTTCCACTGTATTCAGAGACCTCAGCTTGGGCAAAATGCCTCTCTTGGTAAGGCACGTGATGAAAAGGAACATGTTGAAAAGGAATATAATTTTATCCTGGTTTTGATTCCTCCCATTTTTTCTGAGTGTTACCATTCAAATAAAAATTACATATGTTGTTCAATTTTGCCAAACAGCGACTCTGTCTTGTGGCAGGAACAATATCACCTACATTCTCATCTCAGTGGGAAGGTAATGGGGCCAAATACTGAACTACTTTTAATCCCTCCCTCCCTCCTTCCCCCCCTCTCCTCCTCCTCCCTCCCTCCCTCCCTCCCTTTCTCTCTCCTCCCTTTTCCCCCCCACATTTTTTCAAAGAAAGTTGCTGTGTTTCATCACGTGAGTTACATTATATATATAAATGTTATATGTATAAAAATATAAATGTTGTGCTTTCCAGGCCACTGTCTCCCAAATCGGGGGCGGGGGGGGATTATTGGATATAAAAAGAAAATCTAGGATTTATTTAACAGGGAGAGGGACAGGGAGCAAGCAAACAAAAAAATGTTATATTCAAGAGAAATGGAAATTGAAGTCTCTAATCAACAAAAGAGGCAGAAAGGTTGGAATTCAATAACTGAGCAACACAGAATGCTTAAAAAAACACTTTCTCTAACTTTATAGGCCTTGCTTGGAAACAGCTGTAGGATGTAGTCACTGAATCTGAGGTTATTATGCAACAACTACTAGATGACAACTGAAGGATGAACAGAAGGTTGCCTTCTCTATTCTCTTTCCCCATGTTTTTCAGTTTTAATCTCTCCCTCCCTCTCTCCATCTCTTTCTCTCTTTCCCATGGGGGTGTTAAGTTATTTTCTTCCTCATGTTTTAACTACATTAAGCTTAATACACACATAGACACATACACACCAGTTTATGCCCTTTGGAATGAGGTTCCCCACCCACCCAAGATTCAAACAACCCCCACCCTACTAGTGTTTTGAAGGGCCCTGAAGATCTGGCTCTTTGCCCAAGCTTTTGGTAAGCATGTTTGAAGTCCCTTTTCTTCTTTTTTCTTTGTTCCCATCTGAGTTTCTTATCTCTGCCAACTTTGTTCCTTTTTAATTTGTGTTATTTTCTTGTTTTCCAATGTTTTAAGAATTTTTAAACTGCCCAGAGTCAATGGAGGTTTGGGTGGCATGTAAGTTTAATAAATTAAATTTAATTATTTTAGCTTTGTACTATAATGATTATTTCTATGTGTACTTCCTGCTTGAAAATGACAGGAAAGGGAAATGCAACATGATATTTTGAAGGGAGAATGGGTTGAGTTCATAAAGAAGGGGATGTGGCTGCATTCACCCCGTAGTCCTTGATTACCCACCCCTAAAATAGTATCAGATTTTGGGCAATGGAAAAGCCTTCCTAATTTTGGGATTTATATCTGAATGAGTGAATCAGCCAGCCAATGTTAGCTCTAATGAACAAATTGTGTAGTGTTGAGCTTGATCAATGGTACTAAATTTATCATAATGCTGTATACACCCTCATATTGAGGGCACCACCTGCCCTGACAGATCATGTCATAAAATAAATCAACAAGATTGGGCCTCGATAGAAACCACCAGAACATCCAGGGATGATTTGACTAAGATTTTTAAAAATCCACCAAGAAGACAGTGGGAAATCATTTCTGTATCATTGCCAGCAAAAGTATACAGAGATACTCATGTAGTTACTATCACTGAGCTAGACAAGAGGGCCCTTTTGCCTTTTTATGAAGAAGTAATCCTTGGGTTACAATGGCAATTAGGATGCAGGAATAAAGTACAAAAGGGACGTGGTGGCTCAATGGCTAAGATGCTGAGCTTGTCAATCAGAAAGGTTGGCAATTTGGCAGTTCAAATCCCTAGCGCTGAGTAATAGAGTGGGTTCCTGTTACTTGTCCAGGCTTCTGCCAACCTAGTAGTTCGAAAGCATGTAAAAATGCAAGTAGAAAAATAAGGACCACTTTGGTGGGAAGGTAACAGCGTTCTGTGTGCCTTTGGCATTTAGTCATGCCAGCCACATTACCACAGAGATGTCTTTGGACAGTGCTGACTCTTCGGCTTTGTAACGGAAATGAGCACTGGCCCCTAGAGCCAGAAACAACTAGCACGTATGTGCGAGGGGAACCTTTACCTTAATAAAGTACAAAATCATGTGATGTATTGCTTAGTTATGGCAATCCTGATGGTCACCATTTCTCTTATAACCACAGGATGCATGGATCGTTAAACAGGAAGAGGCAGGAGTTCCAGGTAAGGAATGTGGAGGAGAGGCATAAGAGGCCTTGGATAGATTGGCAAAGGTTGTGAAAGGGCAGGAGGAGGTCCTTTGGACCAGGGTGCACTACAGAGGATGGGTAAGCAGGTGGTACTATGGAATACGAATAGTGGGCTTTGGGGAAAGAAAAGTGGTGGAGTGACTTAGTGGGATAACTTATAACTTTCCCTGCTGGTTTCTCCATTGACTTTGCTTGTAGAAAGCTAACATGGAAGCAAGCACCCGGATCATGATCAGGTGACCATAATGATGATGTGATTGCCAGCAGCCTAATTAATTTTCTGATATTGTCTTATTAGGGTTGTGTGTGTGTGTGTGTGTGTGTGTGTGGGGGTATATATCAAGATGGCAGCCGCAACCACACTTTTGAAGCACCACCCAACTTTTATGACAATCTGACAATCTGACCTTGGGATCAGGAAAAAAATAAGTGAGCTTTAAGTGGGGGTGGGGTTGGAAAAAAGATTACTCAATCCTGGGAAAAAGATACACGTAAGAAGAAACTCAAAGGAATCTCACTTTGGTGTTGTTTAGTATAACAATAAGATGGGGCAGAGAGAAATTTGGACAGACTTTCAAGATTGTGTTATTCTACCATACTATAACAGAGAGTATTTCTGCAACCCTCTATTGCATCTGTTTCCTGGCTAAGCCTATTTTGATGATCTGACGGTTTCCTGGTTGCAGGCACCATCTTGACTTGTTTGACATGTTGCCCCATGCTCTGTGGATGTCCCTGACTGACATGCATTCTTACATCAATCGTTGTTCATCACATAATTGTTCCTATGACTGGGTTGTGAGACATATTTCGTTTCATCTATCAGAAATGTGAAAACTCTGCTTTAAATTTCCTAAGGAAGAAAACATTTATACCATTGCCAGATATATCTCCTATCTGCCAGCAAGCTAGGAAGAAACCTTTAATGAGAGGAATTTCAATGGGAAAATGTTTCTTTTTAAGTTTCCATTTTCAAATGTCAGAACACTCTGATGTTTCCATATATTTCTGAATTCAGCCCTAGAAAAACAACTGGCTCCTAACAGTACCATTTAAATCCCAATTTAAGCACATCTGTTGGGGAAATTGGAGAAATCTTTATAGAAATCAGAATTTTATCTGAAAAAAATTGACCTTTTAATTCCTTAGATTTTTATCACGTCTGTAATTACAAAGTGTTGATCAGTTAGATCAGGAATATTTTGGATAGTCTAACCTAAACAGACTCCATATACTAGAATCAAGAAATGACTTCTGCTGAAGAATACAACATATTTGGTAAGAATATTGCACTTTTGGCAAGAAACTGGAGTATTTCTCCAAAATGTTAGGAGAATTGCCTCTTTAGATAGTATGGAGTTACAACAACAGAAAGCAGTGCACATACACACACATTCTAGCCAGGCCACTTAGGCTTGTGACAATGGGAATTTTGTAAACTTTAGGGTTACTTCCATTACTGGATTTTAATAGGCTCAGAAGATTAGAAGATCTTCTGAAAGACATCTGGGAGATACTTGGGTATGATGCAGAAGGAGTAATGTTGGAGTTGTACAAGCAGAATAGTGTGATATATACTTATTCTTATGTTTGTGATAACATCTGCTGGTTTGTTTTAAACAGTTTGTTTAAGATTCCACACTGTCTTAAGTGCCTTGGCAAAAATATTGTGTACAGATGCATTAATAATAATAAAACAATGTCCAAAAGAATGAGCTAGGCAGGAGCAAACTTTAGTTAAAATGTGAGTTTGTGGCAGGGAGACACATTTTATGTAGTAAATAGAAAACAATGCTAAAAAAATATTAATGAGCTATATATATTCGAAGCAATAATATAAAAGTCAGAACAGGCTATTGGGGAGTCTAGCCCGAGGAAGGAATACATATTTTATATAAATTTATTATGAAAAATGATAGCATGATAAGCAATGTACAAAATGATTCACAACAAATTATTTTAAAAAAGAATATATAAAATATGTATTCCTTCCTCAGCAGGACATGAGTAGGACATGACACCCAGAACACAAACTTTCCCAGCCATTAGATTTGATGTTGCAGCAGAAAGTGACAATGAAATCATTATACATATTATTTACTGTCGTACTGTATATAGTCTAAAAGAAGGCAATAATAATCTTGCTGTGTTTCATTAATTCACATGGTTTAACACAGAGATTTCTTGTAATGAACAACTGATCTGTCATGCCCCTGTCGTAGTCTGAATCCGAGGAGGAAGACGAACAGCTGACAGGGAGTGGGAATGTGGCTCCATTGGCTGTGGAGGAAACTGGGGAAGGGCAAAGTCTGGCTGGGCAGAGCAGGGAAGAGGTAGAACAAAGGAGAGGGAGTTCAGAGGAAGACCCAGGCCCACCCCCTCTTCATCCTTGGGCACACAGGGAGGAATGGAGAAGAGAGCAACGTGGGCTATGTGGCTATGGGGAGGGAAAGGGCCCTGATTCCCTTCATTAGCCACAGCTAGGAAGATAATCTAAAAGAGATGCATGCTGAGTGCAGCGTCTGCTGGGAACAAACGTGAGTTTATCTTATGTGTACTTTGGTTGTCTGTGTTCCTGGCATCCTCCCAACCATGTTGAGTTATTGCCATGCCTTCACGTCTGGAATTCCTTCTCCTGCCTTGCTGGACTAATTACCTCATTTTGCCTTGATTGGTTACAGTTTTTGTTGACCACATTTTGCACTTGATTCTCTGCAGCCAAAGGCTGTTCCTGGGAGAATTTTTCTCCAGCCAGAAGGTAACCAGGACATTAGGGGCAAAGTTGGAGATAATAAAGGGATTCCTACTGATTATCTGACTGTGTTGCTTTTGTGCCACACCCCAGGTCATCACATGATCAGATTACCTTTTAAAAAACAATTCAGACGTCTTTTGGACTCATTTTTTAAAGATATAGTCACAATGTTTCATAGCACATCAGAATATCATCTAATACTTGCAAACAATCATATTATGGAAATGTTGAGTTTAAATGGCGCACAAAAGAGCTTTCAAAAAAGCTACATTGCCTTGAAATAACTATGTAACTATGGTTCGTTAGGGTGGGAAGTAGGTCTATGAGATACCAAATGGGTTCGTCTTAGTAGGAGAACTGTTTTGTGGGCTGCATTTTAGGCTGTGGTGCTTAATTGCAATTGTTAGAACATTCTTGATTGTGAAGAAACTTTCCTGGAAAGATTTCAATGAAATATACAGTATATTTTCCTATTTCACATACCCACTATTTTCATTTATTTAGCAGATCCTACTGATTCATTGGAGTGTCATTTAAAAATTCCCAATAAACTGACAGAGGTACACAAAAATTTGATTTTATTTAGATAGCTGTGAAATAAAACAGTACAATGAAATGATTTTTTACTGGCTAGCATTGAAGCTATGATTCTTCAAGATTGTATCTGCTAACTCTAGATGAATAGTATATTTTTAGCATGAAACAGTAGTAAAGTTTCCAGGATTTTATTTTATGTTTTAAATGAGCATCCAAAAACATCTTGGATACCATAAGAGAGAAGATAATAGAAATCCAGATTTATTGACTTTTTCAAGGACAATTTTCTTCTATACTTTCATTTCTGGAAGAACTACATCCCACATTTCAAGACACAGAGGATTAGGTGTTCCCACCGACACTGGTATAATATAGAAAGAAAAGTATGTTAGTGTTGCAATACATGTCCCAGCCTTTTATAGCCACTATTAAAACAATGACCTATGAAAATATTCCAGTTATGTCTTAATAAAAGTGCAATCATGGTGTTTAAAAGGATGCCCATATCTGTCATAATAAAAATAAAATGAGCCAGGTCAAGTAGACCCTCCCATAGTTTCTTTAAGAGATATTTTTTGATCTTCTGCTAGTGATGGTAGAAGGGTCTGTTGCTGTTAGACCTTCCTGGCTGCATAAATTTCCTCACCTCTAAAAGTCCATGGGAATGCCTGTTGATCTCTTCCTTTTTTTATTTGATTTGATTTGATTTGATTTATTGGATTTCTATGCCGCCCCATCTCCCGAAGGACTCGGGGCAGCGTACAATCATAAAAACACTATAAATATAAATACTATACAATTTTAAAAAGAGATTAAACATGAAACCCAATAATCTAATTTAAAATAACACTATTCAAATTAAAAACCCCATCCCCCTCCTCAGTCCAAGTCAGCAAGTTGGAACAACCATGTTTTCAGGCCCTGCTGGAAGGACCAAAGGTCAGGAGCCACCCGAAGCTCCAGGGGCAGCTGGTTCCATAGGGTGGGTGCTCCTATAGAGAAGGCCCTACCCCTGGGGATCACCAACCGACATTGTCTGGCTGACGGCACCCCAAGGAGGCCCTGTCTGTGAGAGCGCATGGGACGTTGGGAAGCCGTTATTGGCAGCAGGGTCTCCCTCAAGTATCCTGGTCCTAAGCCATGCAGGGCTTTATAGATCAGCACCAGCACCTTGAATCTCACCCGGAGGGCAACCAGGTTTAATTGAACTATTGAAATATCTAAAGCACACAAAACTGAAGACCATCACCATACAATTCTACAGTGCAAGATTATATGCTGTATATCCATATACATTTCATAATCATCTCATCATTTTTTTTAATTCATATTTATATGCCGTCCTTCTCCAGAGACTCAGGGCAGCTTACAATGTTTGGAGCACAACCCAATGTGCCCAGCAATAGCCTTCATTCCATTGTATATGCCTGCTTATTACTAAGCGGCATTTTTACAAAGTCAGCTTATTGCCCCCAACAATCTTGGGTCCTCAATTTACCTACCCTGAGAGGATGGAAGGCTGAGTCAACCTTGAGCCTGGTGGGATTCGAGCCTGCACTAATTGCAGGCAGCTGGAACTCATTAAATACAAAGAAGAATATGTACATATAGAAATGCACATGCATACACACACACACACATACTATACCTACATACATACACAGTAGATACATATCTGTGGTATGTATTTTATATGGTTATGTACCTATAGAGCTACTGGAAATCAGGCTGTGGAAAAATTAAATGAATGAATAAATAAAAATAAAAATAATATGTGCACATAGAAATACATATAAGACTTCTACTCATAGAATTTTACCAAATTCTCATCTCCTTTGAAAGAAATCTCAAAAGTGAATTCTCATTCATCTAACTGAATGAAAACTGGCAGAAAAAAAATGTGGTAAGAATTTATTTTTTATTTTATTAATCATTTTTCTACCATCACCACCCCCCCATCTCACCTAAGTCACCTATTTTCCTATCACTAACTTTTGTGAGCATTTAGAAGCATAGAAATGACACTTGAGAAGAATTTGTGAGAAGAAGGAGTGAGGGAGTTAAGCTTTGTAAGCTAAATATGTTTATTCTAAGTTCATGTGCCTGCTCAGTTTTTTTTACAAAGAGAACTTTACAAAAATCCATTTCCTTAAGGGAAAATTGCCTGAAAATTGAGCTTAATAGGAAACCTTCATACCAAATATAGCATCAAAAGTGTCACATTCATTTTTATATCACATTTTTCTGAGAATTCATAAATAACTAGCTGAATACTGCTTCTGGTTGGCAAGATGAGGAATTTAGTGAAATGCGTCTGACAGAATTTTCCATTCTTAATGGCCTATATGCCTACCCACTATAAAATATACACAAAGGGCCTTGGTGGTGCAGGCTGTTAATAGCCTAGCACTTAGTTCCAGCTGCCTGTAATTATTGCAGGCTCGAATCCCACCAGCCTCAAGGTTGACTCAGCCTTCCATCCTCTCAGGGTAGGTAAAGTGAGGACCCAAGATTGTTGGGGGCAATAAGCTGACTTTGTAAAAAATGCCGCTTAGTAATAAGCAGGCATATTCAATGGAATGAAGGCTATTGCTGAGCGCATTGGGTTGTATCCCAAAAACTGTAAGCCACCCTGAGTCTCTGGAGAAGGGCGGGATATAAATATGAATAAAAATAAAAAATAAAATAAAAATAGTGCAGTGTAATTAAAGAAAAATCTGCTTGATCCAAAAGAAAGTGTTAAAGTCCAATAGACATTTCAGTTCCAAGAAATCGAGCAGAGTTTATGATGTGCATATCTTCCTCTACTCCAGGGGGCGGGGGGAATTATGCATATATTTCTGTGTGTCATCTTCTCAAGTGAAAATCAACTACAGAAAAACAATAAATAAAATGCACTATTTTACTAGCCGGAAGAGGAAGAAGGCAACCAGCAGCAAGGTAAATGGACTTAATTAATGTGGCAATACATAAGACGTTAAGAAGATCTGAAGGAACAGGTTGGGGACAGATTGTCATGGCAAAAATCCAAGAGTCAACAGTGACTTGATGGCACCTAATCAATTAATCCATCAACCTATTACATGAATATCACATATATTCTTGGCAGATAAACAAACCTGTTTCACATGACTGAGTTAGTAGGACTCTTCAGGAATTATGTTTTAAATACTTTCCAACTTTTGGTGGATATCTAGGCTGCCATCTGCAATCTTGCTGGTTGAACCTATACACAGTAAAGCTTGTCTGTCATTGCTAAACTTTAAAGATTTTTAGGGGCCAAAGTCATTAGCAAAGCATTACAAGTTAGCATTGTTCATTTATAGAATAATTGAATATAATGGTTTAAAGTGACCTTGGAGAGCAACTGTCTGCTCAGTGTGAGAGTCCTCTCTTAAAACTTCTTTTCTAGCCATTAAAAAAAAAATCCAGTTAAGGAAAGTCTACTACTTCCTGAGAAAGTTTCTTCCACTCTTTTAGATGTCCAATCTTTGTGTGTGTACATATCTGTGCCTTTGAGTTTTAGTCTCGACTCCTGGTGATGGCCTTGAAAAGTCTATCTAGTTTTTCTGGTGATATTTTTGGACAGTGCTTCTTCCTAAACCTGTGAGAAAATGACTGGTGCAAAGTCATCCTCATGGCTTTGAATTTAAGACAGGACTAGATGTCACAAATCTCCTGGTTTTCTGTCTGATACCTTTAATCATTACACTGAACTGGGTCTCAATCAACATGCATTTCTTTATAATTTAAACTTACTTCTTTCAGCACCAGGAAGAACTCTGAACAATTCTTCCCTGTCTTCTAAACTTCAGTTCTTTAGATATTTGAAGATATCAAGCACATTAAGATTTGCAAGATGCTGTCACTACTGCTGTTCCACTAAAATAGTAATATGTTATGGGTTTCTTAATCTGGTCTACCTCATAGGATTGGCAATCAGGTTGTGAATGAAAAGTTTAATCACCAAGATGAACCAAAGGGTAACACAGCTCTCAGCTATCAAAGATTCTGGGACATAAATGATGTGAGCTTATTACATAACTGTTTTGAATAATAAGGTACTATTTTTAAAAAGCTGTGGATTTTCCTCACTGGCTTGCTTACCATTTTGTGGGTCTCAGCAAAGCATTCAAAATAAGTGCTTGATGAGCAAAGGACTCTTCCTTAAGGGATTGAAGCAGAGAAACAAAAGTGACCTTGAGAAAGATGCACAGCTGCTCTAACCACTTTTCCTGGCTTTCTGCACATGTGAACACATACCCAGCAAATAGAATTCATCAATAGTGGCCACCAGCAAAGCAAAAAGGCTGTGCATACATACGGATAACTGGGGACAGCATTCCAACCATTTGCAGAAAACCTCCAGGAACACAATTTATTTCATGCTTCAAGCAGAGCTGCCTCGCTCATGCTAACATGCTTTGCAAAGTACCTCCTTTGGACAGCTTTACATAGCTTTTCTGTTTCAGCCACAGGGTTAAAATACTGCACAAACATACAAGAAATTGTACAAATATAATTTGAATTTGTCTAAGGATATTTACCCATGTAGTATTAGTGCTACTATCCTTCTTATATTTTCTACTACCGTTTCCTATTGATATCTTATTATTCTATTGCATTGTTGCTTGTATGTACAGTGAGAGTTTAAACCTTTCAAATGTGTGATGACCCAGGATGGGATACAACATAAACACAGTCACAAAAAACAGTTGAAGTCCTTTTTATTCCTTCACTTTGCTTCCAAACTCCAAATATCCTTGATTGGAGACAAAAAAAACTCCCACACAAGCAGTTACAAGGAGGAAATGCCGTTTAAATTATAAAGAGTAAAAAACCAACACAAACCAGGCAAGATAAGGGGTTGAAGACATCCACAGATATCAGAAAACACACTGGGAAGGATGCCAAACTCAGAGAGGAACAATAAACTAGAGATATTTCCACACTTTGTTTCCAGCACTCGCCCATCCTCTTATCCAGTTGTCACAGCTGCAGCCCATGAAGAGGATCAAAGCCCCTCCTCCCCAGTAGACCACGTCTCTCCCTTATCCTCTCCTCCCTGCATGCCCTAGGATGGAGGGGGATGGGCCTGGGTCCTCCTCTGACTGCCCAGCCAGCCTCTGCCCTTCCCCGGCTTCCTCCACAACCTCCAGAGCCACACTTCCACTCCCTGTCAGCTGTTTCTCCTCTCCCTCAGAGTCAGTCTCCACCAGAGGCATGACAAAATGGTAGTTGCAGCTTCTGAACTTTTTCCAAGGACAGGTCCATGATTTTTAATCAACCTTCAGTTATCAAAGATCATGGATGAGGATAGCTAGATTCCTTTTCTCTAAAAACAGCTGTGGTCATGAAATTGATCCCAGGTTTTCCTAGCTACCATTTCTATTTGTTCTTCCAATAAGAGTTGGATCCAAGCTCAACTTTAGAGAATAAATTTTGTTTGACCAGAAAAAAAAAGTTATTCCCATCAAGGATAGATGAACACATTTCCCCTAAAATCATGTGGGCCACCATATATCATACACTTCACATCATATAAAATCAGTTTCCATTTGATACCTATCACAAAGGTCAGGACTGTCAAACTGGTGGCCCACGGGCTGGATGAGTCACATGCAGGCCACACCCACCCCAGCTCTGCGAAGGAAAAAAACATTGTCACTTGATGGCAATGTGATGCTGCGAGTTTGACACCTGTGATATAAGCTAATGCTTTTGATTCCTAGATTTCTTGGGGAGGAAATGAAGTCAAGTGTATGCCTGATAGCCCTTGAGGAATATTCTTTGGTATTTGATGAACAGCTTTTAAATATATCCATATTAGAAGAAAAACAAAGATGACCTGCAATGCATATCTCATTGTGTTGAAAGTAGAAAGGCACAGGTTAAAGCTCTGATGTCTTTAAATAAAGATACCGCAAAAATACATTGAGAAAAACACTAATTAAGAGCCTAAAGGTTTGCAACTATTTAAAGTAGGCAACCTTGAGCAGAAGTGGAGATTTAAGAAAACTTGTATAACAATTCGCCATCACCTTCTGTTTTAAGACTACCACAGCAGCTGAAACTTTGGGATGACCAACTCTTTGCAGTGGCTTAGAAGAATGGGATAGCCAATTGTTATCATAGGCCATTAAGGCAAGGGTCTTCAAACTTGGCAAGTTTAAGACTTGTGGACTTCAACTCCCAGAATTCCTCAGCTAACATGACTGGAGGAGGAATTCCGGGAGTTGAAGTCCACAGGTTTTAAAGCTGTCAAGTTTGAAGACCCCTGCATTAATGAATAAAAAGGAATAAATAGCCATATGCTGATGCAAGCTTTCCACACACAAAAAACACAGCATGAAACTCAACTGGAAAGATCCCAGAAAAATGAGTAGTTCTTGCCAAGTCTGCTTAGAAATCCAAAATAAGTTTATTGAGGTAATGCAAGATTTCTGATCAGGAACATGATGTTTCATCCAGACTCAGAAAGAAGGAAGTGTTGACTACCTGTACAGCCCATGACATAACTCTGAATTATTGCAGATGTGTCACTCTCTGAATTGAGCAATCATGGCTGATTCATTAGATTCTTTGTGGTACTGGCTATTTTAATGAATATTTTAGGAATATTTTTGAAAAAAAAAAGATTTGGAGTGGGGTTTTTTTGTTTTCTTTTCTTTCCCTTATGAAAATCAGCAACAAATCACAAAAAGCAATGCTCAAAACAATGTTGTTGTTTTTCCTCCATTCACTATAGTGAACAATTATTTTATATTATGTATTGGTTAAAACATCCATACAAATATATGAAACACCAACCAATGTTTTCTTCCACTGACTTATAGGATCAATGCAACATATTTCACTGACTCTGCCATTGGTTTAACCTAAATTCCATTTAAATTTAATTAAATTCAGTAAACACCTAATGTAAAACTGTCCATTATACCATCATATAACACTGCAACTTTTAAACAATATTACCCTGATTTGTTTATGCTGAAGTTATTGAATGATTTAATAATCCACCAGACAGAACATCTTGAGTGGAATCTGTTGTTTTCTCCTTTAGTAGAAAAAAACTAAGAGTAGCATTAGAAAAATACAATTCTTCCTTTAGATCTGGGGTCCCCAATCCAAAGTCCGTGGATAGGCACTGAGCTGTGGCATGCCAGAAACCAGGCCACACAAACAAGCAAAGGCCCAACCACAGGATGTAGGTAGCATTCAAAACCACGCCCCCTCGGGTCCACAGAAAAAATCTCTCTCCACAGAACTGGGCCCTGGTGCCCAAAAGGTTGGGGCGGTTGCTGCTTTAGATTATCTATTCCTTTTGATCACTGAAGACATCTTCCTTTCCTGGCAAAACCAAAAATCAAACAAATCTGGAAACACTAACTCTTCATCCCATGTGTGCCAGGCACACTTTGTTATATGAAATACAGCTCAGTGAAGTCATATTTTAAAAAGTATCTATCATTTAGTGAAACACAGTAAGAAGTTATATTAAAACAGAGTTATCAAATCTGGACAGAAACAAACTCTCCATTGGCTCTCCCCTGGTGCTCTGTTGGAAATTTGCAGCCCAGATTTTATAACCCTAATTGGGATAGTGGTTGTGCAATAATGTAATAGTAGCAGATTATATTGAACTCTGTATTAATTCCTTACAAATCATTGATTTTTTTTATGCTCATGAGTATGTTTTTCAGCTTTCAATCTCCTGTAGTATGCATCATCATCATCAACAATATCCCTTATAGAGTTATAATTAGAGTTAGGCAACCAAATGTCCTGATGTTTTTGCTCTTCAACTTTTTTTTTGAAAAAAAAGTTTTTATTTTAAGACAGACATACAAACTAGACATACAAAACATAAAAACCATCTTCCATATATACATACAGTGTCTCAGTTGGTTACAAATCCTTTGTGTTATCCTTTCGTAGTCATCACTCACAATTTATCAAAAAGGTTATCATATTATCAATAAAACATTCTTATATATTTATCAATTATTATTTATATGCGACTAAACTATTTATTTCATCATTTATACGAGATATTCTCAATTTTAATGTAAAATTTATGTTATACTTTCATCCAATGGTTATATATGTCTATATTATATTTTATAACAATCTATTAAATTTCTATTACAAAATTATATAATCTATTACATTACCAAGTCTTCTTACCCAACCATTGATAAAACAAATCCCATATCTTATAAAATTGTTTATTTTCTTGTTCTCTAATTTCAAATGTCAATTTACTCATTTCAGCACAGTCCATAATTTTCTTAATCACTTCCTCCTGCATAGGTATTTTATCGTTTTTCCAGTTCTTAGCAAATACAATTCTAGCTGCTGTTAAAACATTTACAATCAAGTATTTCAACTCTTTATTGAAAAAATCTGGTATAATTCCCAATAAAAATATTTCTGGTTTCAAGTCTATATGTTGTTGTATCATTTTTTCCAACCACCTGTGGATTTTAGTCCAATATCTTTTTGCATCCAAACATGTCCACCACATATGGTAATATGATCCAGGTATCTGATGACATTTCCAGCATTTATCTGATTTGTTCTTAAACATTCTTGCAATTCTCATCGGGGGTAAGTGCCACCTGTAAAACATCTTATACAAATTTTCTTTATAAGCAGTTGACATTGTCATTTTATAGTTCTGAGACCATAATTTCTGCCATTTCTCTAAATCAATCCCATATCCAAAATTTTTCCCCCATGCAATCATTGTTTCTTTAACTTGTTCCTCTTCCATTTTGAATTCTAAGAAATATCCACTCACCTTTTCATCACTACCCATCAATATTTTATCTAGCCCAGTCAACTTGTTATAAATACCTTCTATTTTAATGTCTTTATCAAATCTAGATTGTACTTGCAAATATGAAAACCAATTCATTTTATACCTTGTTCTTCCATCGCTTGCACAGATTTAAGTTCACCCTTTTCATTCAATATCTCACCATATCTAACTGTTTGTTCTTTTTTGTATATTACTGGATACGAAAAAGCTTCAATAGTAGATATCCATGATAGAATTTTCAAATAGTGTTGTTTTTTGGTCTTCTCCCAGTTTAAAAACAAAGCTTCTTGAATATAACGTCTTCTAAAATACCCTTGTGTTTTAGTTCCCTTATACCAAAGGAATGCATGCCACCCCAATAGCAAATCATGTCCTTCTAAGGTCAATAATCTAGTGTTCCTTAGTGTTATCCAATCTTTTACCCACATCAAATTTGCCACCTGGTAGTATAATTCCCAATTGGGCAATGCAAACCCTCCTCTTATTCTTGCATCCTGCAAACAGCTTAAGTTTTATTCTTGCTTTTTTGCCTTGCCATATATATTTCAACATCATTTTATTTAAGTCTTCAAAAAACTCTTTCCCTAGTCTGATTGGAATTGTCTGGAATAAATATAAGATTCTGGGCAATACATTCATCTTAATTGTTGATATTCTCCCAATCAATGATAGTTGTAAATTTTTCCATTTTTCCAAGTCTGTCGCTATCTGCTGTTTGAGTTTAATATAATTATCCTCCTTCAGTGTACTACATCTTGCTGTAATATATATCCCTAAATACTTAACCTTGCTTGCAACCTGTATTTCTAAAGCTTCTTCCAATTCTTTCTTCCGTCTCACTGGCATATTCTTTGTTAATATCTTTGTTTTATCTTTATTAATTTTCAAACCTGCTACTTTTCCATACTCTTCTATTCTTTCTATTAATTTAGGTGCTGATTCCAATGGATCCTCTAGTATAAATACCAGGTCGTCTGCAAAAGCTTGTAACTTATATTCTTCTTTTTTAATTTTCATCCCTTTTATTTGTTTATCTTCTCTAATACACCTATTTAACACTTCTAGTGTTAACACAAACAGCAGAGGCGACAGTGGGCAACCTTGCCTAGTCCCTTTTCTTATACCTATAGATTATGTCAATTCTCCATTTATCAAAACCCTTGCAGTTTGTTCACAATATATAGTCTCAATGGCACGTATAAAATTTTTACCAAAGCCCATTTGTGCCAATTGTAGTAACATAAAACGCCAACTCACATTATCAAAGGCTTTCTGAGCATCCAAAAACATCAAAGCCATTTGCTTTTCAGGATGTGTCTCATAGTACTCCAAAGTGTTCAGAATTATTCTCATATTATGTTTGATTTGTCTTTTTGGCAGAAATCCATTTTGATCAACATGTATAAAGTTATTTAAATATCTTTTCAATCTTTCTGCCAAAATTGAAGCAAAAATTTTATAGTCTGAGTTTAATAGGGAAATAGATCTATAATTTTTAAATTGCTGTAAGCCTGTATCTTCCTTCGGTATAAGTATAATATAAGCTTCTGACCAAGTCTTGGGTATTCTCTTCTCTTGCATAACTTCATTCATAACTTCTAATAGTTGGAGGTTCAACAGCTCCTGAAAAGTCTTATAAAATTCCACTGGCAAACCATCCGGACCTGGTGCTTTCCCTGTATTTTGTTTCTTTAAAGCTTCTGTTAACTCCATCATTGTTACATTCCCTTCTAGCATTATTTCAATATCTTTAGGTATCTGTGGTAGCTTTGCCTTTTGTAAATATTGTTTAATTTTTTCTTCTTGAATACTTTCTTGATAACACAATTTTCCATAGTAGTCTTGTATAATTCTTTTCTTCACTTCCATAGCAAACATGCCCTTCTTCATCTATTAAATGACTAATTCTCCTTGATTCTCTTTCCTTTCTAAGTTTATAAGCTAACCATCTTCCTGGTTTATTTGCATCTTCAAAATAATTCTGTTTAGCATTTTTAATCTTTTGGGCTAATTCTTCTTTTTCCATCAATCCCATTTTATGTTTAGTTATATCCATTTTGATTTTAATGTCTTTTTTGTGGAAATTTCTGTAATTCTTTTTCTAACTTTTTATAATCATCTTCTAATATTTTAAAAGTCTTCTTTTTGTTTCATATTTCTTTTCCTTGTATAATCAATTATCAAGCCTCTTGTGTAGGCCTTCATCGTGTCCCAGAGATTCTGTAACGATGTATCCTCTTTTTTATTTTCTTTAAAAAAGAATACCAATTCTCTCTCAATTTTCTGTTTAAAATCTTCTTCCTTTAATATCATGTTGTTTAAGTCCATCTGGATCTCATCTTTTGTCCTTTCCAAATAACAGTCATTGGATTATGGTCCACCCAAGTACTTGCTTCTATTTCAATTTTTTGTATATTAGAAAATAAGTCAGCTGATATCCATATCATATCTATTCTTGACCATGATTCATGCCTATTTGAATAAAATGTATATTGCTTATTTCCTGTATTTCTCTCTCTCCATGCATCTTTTAAATTTATTTCTTCTATCATTTGAAATAAAGATTTTGGTAGTTTCTTTCTGGCTTTCTTTTTAGCTTTTTGTGTTTTATAATCCAGCTGTTCATTAATTATTCCATTAAAATCTCCCATCATACATAAATTAACATAATCCAATTCAATTATTTTTTTGTAAAGTTTGTTGTAAAATTCTTCTTGATTACCATTTGGAGCATATATTGCTATTAAAAGTGTTTTAATATTATTGTCCATTATTTCCACCATTAAAATTCTTCCATCATCATCTGTATGGATTAGTTCAGCCAAAATTGTTTCTCTAATATATAAAACCACACCTCTTTTTTTGCATTGTGCCAATGAAGTAAACAATTTCCCTAACTTTTTTTGTTTCAATATATATTCATGTTGTTTTTTAATATGTACTTCTTGCAAACAAATTATATCAAATTTTAATTACTCTAATTTGTGAAATACTTTCCTTCTTTTGATAATTGAATTAAGTCCATTTATGTTCATCGTAATCAATTTTCTTCCCTCCATTTTAGACTTTATAAGAGGGATTTATTGCTCTGGTAGATCTTACTTCTCTTTGTTCTCTGGGCACCCCACCTACTGCACCTTCTTCTTTTTCTTTCTCGATTACTGCTATACACTCCTTTTGAAATTCAATTGAGGCCTCTTCTTTTCTTGTATCTTCCTCCTTTCCTCTGATGTATTCATAGTAGAATAATTCCACCTTTTTGACCGTATCAGTTCTGTGTCTTTGTTCCTGCCAAGTAAACAGGAGACCTTCTGGTATCAGCCATCTATAATTTACTCCTCTTTTAAGCAATTCTTTAGTTAGGAAAAGATATTCTCTCCTCGTCTCTCTTATTCTTCTTGGTACCTGTTTCAACACCACAATTTCTTTATCTTTATACTTTAACATCTTCTCTCTTGCCATTTACAATATTTGTGTTTTAATAATTTTCTTAGTAAATCTAATATGGATTTCTCTTGGTAACTTGTTCCTCATTGCATATCTGGTGTAAACACAAAACACTTCATCCATTCCATCCTTCATTTTCTCTTCCGTTATCTCTAATGCTTCCACCAGTATTTCTGTCATTTTTTTTCAACAAGATTTTCACCCTTTTCTTCCTCCACATTTTGAAATCTCAGGTAGAATTCTGACCTGTCTATCTCTCCTCTCAATGATTCAATCCTGTCTTTTTCAACTTTGCTCAATCTGGTATTAATATTTCCAATTTCCTTCTCGCTTTGTTCTTCTTGTTCTTCAATTTTCTTAATTCTTTCATCATATTTCATCATCATCTCTTGAATATTTTCCACTTTCTCATCTGTCTTTTCAATTTTCTGTTGAATATTTTCAACGTTTTCATCCGTCTTTTCAATTTTCTGCTGAATCTTCTCCACCTTTTCATTTGTCTCTTCAATTTTCTGGTAAATATTCTTATTGCTCTTTTCAATATTTTCTGTTTTTGTCTGTAGAATTTGAATTCCTAACAAAATCTTCTGTAGTATATCTTCCTTCTCTTTTTCCTTCTCCTGTTGCAACATTGCCTGTATTGATCGTTGTCCCCCAGATGGTGAAGAAGAGGGAGTTGTTAATTGAGAGACTGGAGCTATTGCTTTTCTACTCATTTTATAGTTATTTTGTAATAAAAAGGCCCTAAAAACAAAGGCCCATCCAACAATAATAAAAATAAGTAGACAAAAAGAGGAGAAAAATAGAAATTTAAAAACAAAAAAAGTCTTCAGGTTCTTGTATACCTTAATCCAATTAGTTCCACTTATGTGCAAAAATAGGGAAGAGATGGGAAAAAAAGAAAAACCACAAAAACGAAGACAGACGATTCACACTTCAAAAAATAAAAAAGAAGAGAGATCTTCAGGTATTTATATACCCTAATCCAATTGGACAATGGTATGCCAAAATAGAGAAAAAAGGGGTGAAAAAGGAAAAAAGAGGAAAGCAAGCCAAAAGAAGAAAAAAGAGAAAAAGAGAGAGAGAAAAAAAAGAAAACAATTCTTATTTTTTAAAAAAGGAGAAGGAAGAAATTACTATACACACACACACACACACACACACACACACATGGTCTAGTTCCTGGATAAAAAGTCTAAATCCAAACCGTGAAAAATCAATTGGGGGGGGGGAAAAAAAGAGTAACCACAAGTTCTAGCAAAAGAAAAAAAAGCTACTGCCACCAAATATCCAAGGCTTTTTAATATATCAAATTAGATTTCCAATACAATATATTTTCAAGGTCACTTCAATCTTCTTTCTTTCAACTCCAACTCTGAGTTCCACTATCAATAGTTCACAGATGAGCACCTGTGTAAACAGTCTGTCATGCTCACCTCACTATCTCTTTCAGGGAAGAACTCTGAGTCCTTGAATATAGCACACATACGTAAACAAGTAAAAGAAGGAAGGAAACAATATATACAAGCCTCTAAATGGCAGTGCTTTCACTTTCACTCCTCCCCTCAAGAGCAAAAAGAAAGAAAAAAATAGGAAAGCCACAGTGAAATTGCTCTTTTTTCTAAAAAAAATTCTTAAAACTATAAACAACATTTAATCCAAAAAGGAATTGATATAAAAAAGAGAAAAAAGACCATCAAAGCAAGAAGCTATTTATATAGAAGGAAAAACCAGTCCATTTTAAAGTCAGATAATTCCAGGGGAAAAAGGAAGAAAAAACCCCGTCAATCTTAAAAAAAAATTAATCTCGCCGCTTAAAAACTGTCCTCTTTACTTTTTAACTCCACTTTCAAACTTTTAGGGTGTTCTCTTCAAAAATTAGTAAATAAAAGAACCTCTCACCAAACCGACACTTTCTTCCAATCTTGCCATTCTTTCGGAGCTGTCCCAACTTCAGCAGCTTGTTAGCCGCCTCTTTTCTTCAATCAGCTCCTAGCCAATACACTTGTGGATGTTGTAGTCTAAACTTTTTGAGGCTGATAAATTATTGTGATTGTATTATTTGAATATAATATAGATTAAAAACAATTCCACTGTGGTTTCTGGTGGGAACAAATTTAGTACTTCACTGCAGCAGATGTGTGGTGGATCCTGAATAAGTTGAAAGATAATTAGAATACAATCTGGCTGCTGTTTGCCCTTCTGTAGAGGAATAGATCCATGATGGGGGTGGGAGTGGGTTACACTAACTTTCTAAATTATGTAAAATAACAAAGATATCTCTACTCTCATTCAAATGGTAAAGTTTTTTTTCATGAAATGGAAAACATATATGTGTGTTATGTACGTGATTGTGTAAATATATACTTTCTCTTGAGAGCAGGCAACAGAATTTCATTTTTAATGTGGGCTGGAGTGCTCAGAGTTAAAAAAAAGACAATAAAGTTATTTGGACGTATAATTAGAACTGCAGAAAAAAGAATTGCTACCAACCTGCCTTCCATTGAGGACCTGTATACTGCACGAGTCAAAAAGAGGGCTGTGAAAATATTTACAGACCTCTCACATCCTGGACATAAACTGTTTTAACCCTCAAAATGATGCTGTAGGGCACTGCACACTAGAACAACTAGACACAAGGACAGTTTTTTCCTGAAGGCCATTACTCTGCTAAACAACTAATTTCCTCAATACTGTCAAACTATTTATTAAGACTGTATTACTATTCTTCTTCTCATCCTTCCTATTACCTATCTCTTCCCACTTATGACTATTGTTGCTTGTATCTTTACAATTTATATTGTTTTATTTGTTTCCTAGAGTAATTTGATTGCTTATTTAGGAACCTATGACTATCACTAAGTGTTGAATCTTATGTTTTTTGATGAACGTATTTTTTTTCTTTTTATGTACACTGAGAGCATGTAGGCATTGTACGTGCCGGAATGCTCCTGTCTCAGATGGCAAACCTCAGATAAGGAGCATTACGTGCACATACAATGCAGCTGGAAGATGAAGGAGGTTGCTTTAGAAAAACAAGATAAGAGCTGAGCATATAGAGGAACTAGAACATAGGTTAATCCTTAAATAAAGATAGATGAAGAAACTGCTGAAGCAAGTAGTAACGAAGTATATCCAATAAACTTGTAGTACGTGTACAATTTAACCAGTGATAGCAGATGTATTGTATGTATATATAGAGGAAAGGCTGACTGAATAAAGCAAGCAATTCTACTCCACCTTTGACTACTTGTCTTCATTGCTTCAAGAGCATATACACCAAAGACAAATTCCTTTGTCCAATCATACTTGGCCAATAAAGAATTCTATTCTATTCTATTATCTCATATCATATCATATCATCTTACCTTGTAATGAGGAAAATGGTATTGACAAAGGTAACCTCAATCAGAGTGGTGTGACTCCTGCCTGACGTATTTCTGTGTTGATTGATTACGTACCAACAAGCCATGTTAACTGTCTGTGACCACATAGATAGATGCCCCTAACCAGGTCCTTCAGCTCTTCCAATGGTGCATTCATCACTATTCTAAATGAATATCTACCTTGTTGCTGGTCACCTTTTCTTCATTTTCCTTCCACTTTTCCCAGCATTAGAGCTTTCTCCAGAGAGCTGGGTCTTTGCATAATGTGTCCAAAGCAGTTTATACTCTATCTCAGCCTGGTCATTTGTACCTTGAGTGAGAACTCTGAGTTGATTTGTTGAGGAGCCATTTGTTTGTTTTCTAGGTTGGAAAATAAAAGTTCATTCAGTGTTCTTCCCCTCTTGCTTCAGTGAGTAGGTAAATGGTTAAATGTTGCTTTCCTTTCCTGGTACTCCCTATAATAAAATGGCCAAATGCTTAAAGACTTCTTTTTCAAAGGTTATTTGAGGATTCAAATGTATATACCAAAAAATCCATTGATCTCACAATCTGCAGATTTCTGCATGTCTGCTCTGGGAAGATGTTTTGATGATTGTGAAGATCCATTCAGGCTGACTTCTAGAATCCACTTATATTGTGATTATTTTATATTCTATACAGAGCTTGATTTTACTTGGTAAACAGTTACAATAACTATGTAAAACAAAAAACAAATACACCGGGTCTCTCCTCTAGTTCTGCAATTTGCTCATAATCATAGGATTAATTCTTGCTAGATTTTTAGTGGAAGAGACATATATATTTTATTTTTATTTTTTTGAGAAACGAATGCTTTTAACTCAAGAAAAAAGTAGAAGAAAACATTCAGGAAGAAAATCCTCCCTCAGCACTTTGACCACAATTTGGATGTCAATTGAAATTCATAATGACCTTTCAAATATTATGGCTTATGGCCTTCTTTGTAAATGATATACCCTTTTCAAGGATAGGATGTTTTGTCTAGGAATACTTTTTATCATAAATCACAGTTGTTTGCAGTCCAGCAAGTAGCAAAAGATATATAAACTCTAATCTTCATAGCTTAAAAACAAATGTTATTAATTATGCAAAACCAGATAAGAGGTTTCATTCTTGATTATGCTAAAGGCCTATAGTCCTGTAGTAAGGGTCTGAGGCCTGTGGTCAAAAGAGCAGGGGTTCTAAGACAACTAGGCATGGCCAACTCGACATGGCCAACTTGGCACAACCAACTGACCATGACCAACTTACCACAGCCAGCTTGCTGTGGGACAACTCACTGCAGAAGAGTTACATTAATATCAAAGAAATGATGGAATGGAATCATTAAGGAAAGGATACAAAAGGAGGGACAAAATGAAATGTGAATTACAAAAATTAAAATAATTTTAATTACTTTAAATACTTAAATTGAATTGTTGATTTGTCCTGCCGCAAGTTGTCCTTTGGTGAGTTGGGCACTATGGGTTGACAATGGAGAGTTGGCTGTGGCAGATTGGCTCATCAGTTGGTTTTTCTGATCTCCACCTCTGCTATGCCTTTGTTTAGAAGCAAAATAGTTGAGCCAATGGCAGGCAAAGCCCCTCTGGTTCTCTTAATCCACTGTGACATAAGGTCAACTCAGTTATAGGTGATAGAAAGAAGGAAGAACATATACTAATTTCTTACAGCAGACTATCCAGGATTCATCCTTTTTGTCTGTGGCTGGAACTGGCAGTTATTCTTCATGTCAGCTATAACCTAATTCCAATTCATGCCAGTTTGCAGTAAGATGTTCATATCTGTAGGAGCAAAGGAGCTGAATCTAAGCTTTCCCAACCAGGCCTAAATAATGGATCTGAGGCAGTTTTCGTGTGGCACATAAAACTGAGACATGCTTTTCTGATTGTCTGATGTATTGTTGATTACATTTCTGTATTCTTTTCAATGGAAGTGGCCATTCCATCTCCCCATAATTGCAATATAGATATTTGACATGTTTGTTTAATGGAAGGAAGCCAAATAAGCAGGGGTGGGATTCTACCAGTTCGCACCTATTCTCTAGAACCAGTTGTTAACATTCTAAGCAATTTGGAGAACTGGTTGTTAGAAGAAATTACTGGCCTAATCCTGTAAGGAAGGCAGGAAGGAAACATTCCGGTGTTGCTTACAGAAACTGCCTCTCCGTTAACCCTTATTACATTCTTGGCAGGACTAGACTTCCTGTCTCAAGAACATCTCTGGAGTTTTTTCCCCTCCTTTGCTGGTACTTTGCTTGTGTGGAGTGACCATTCAAAGTTACAATGGCACTGAAAAAAGGGCCTTGGTGGGCCTTACTGGGCCTTGGTGGCTCAGGCTGTTAAATGCCTGCATTTAAGTTCCAGCTGCCTACAATTACTGTAGGCTCGAATCCCACCAGGCTCAAGGTTGACTCAGCCTTCCATCCTCTCGGGGCAGGTAAATTGAGGACCCAAGATTGTTGGGAGTAATAAGCTGACTTTGTAAAAATGCCACTTAGTAATAAGCAGGCATATACAATGGAATGAAGGCTATTGCTGAGCAAACTGGGTTGTATCCCAAAAATTGTAAGCCGCCCTGAGTCTTCGGAGAAGGGCGGCATATAAATGTAATTTTTTTTTAAAGTGACTTATGACCATTTTTCATACTTACAACTGTTGCAGCATCTCCACAGTCTTGAGAGGCCAGGAGAGGAGATGCGTGCCTCAATGTGAGTGATATTGAGTTGGCCACACCCAGCCAATAACATGACCACCAAGCCATGTCCACCCAGGCACAGGACCACCAAGCCATGCCCATCAACTAAGCCATGCTCACAGAACCAGTTGTTAAAAAATTTGAATCCCACCCCTGCAAATAAGACTATCATCATCCCCTTCCCATTCCTTCTCTTTCATTCATGTCTTTTCATTGTGCCTAGAGCTCGTACACATGCTTTCTGGAAAATAAGGATCCCAGATTTTGAGGATACATTTGAATAGTTATGAGGTAAGCTTATACATAGGCTACAAGGTTGGCATGCAATTGGGGCCAGTGTCTGCACCTTCTTTCAAATGATTACTGCCCCAGGATTTGTAACATCTGTATTAAGCTTTTACTCCTTTCTGCATCTGGATCACTGAAATGCTTAAGAAAGCTTTGCAGGGGGTAGGATTTGTGTAACACAGCAGAAGTTGGAAATGCTTGTGGAACTTCAGCAGTGGGGCCTATGGATCATCTATGGTGTTACGTACATGTCCTTGGCAACAGAAGTAAAACTCTCTCAAGAAATACTGAACTTCAAACATATGTTTTCATAATTAGTCACCATTTCTGGAGGAAGGAAAAAGTTCTAAATCAAGACGTTTTTATCTTGGAAAGCTTTATAGCTACCTATGTTCATTTCCTTTAAGTCTTGCCACTGGTTTTTGAAGATAAAATCCATTTTAAAACCCTGCAAGCCACATTAGAAAGTGATACATCACAGATTTGGTTCACCTCACAGCTGTTCAAGGCTTTTTCTTTCCTTTGCTGCCCTTGTCTGCTTCCAGCTCTATTTTTCCAGCTGTAAATATCCACTACCCCCTCTTATTCCTTCTCTCTAGATGCATGCCATTTATGATACCATTATCTGTCTTTGGGGTGTTTTCAATGGAACAACTTCTTTGCTACCAATCAAAAGTCATTCTGGTACTATTCTGCTGTTCATCCTTAAAAGATTTTATGGTAAGAAACATAATGGAAGAAGCAGAGGGAAAGCATGGGAAGATACAGATGAAAGATATCAATCTCTGAACTGCTGTAAAAGGGCTGAAATAAGGCTGAAGCATTACATAATGGAAGACTTTTCTGGATGTGTTTTTCATCAGCTGTAGGAAGCCTCTTTCCAGATGTTGCTTCAACCAGACCATATCTCTGGAGCAATGTATTTAGATTTCTTTATGCCCCTGTTTGATTTGGCATCTTGCACCAAAAATAACAACAGCAACAAGGTCAAAATAAATCGCACTGTTAGAATAGTTTCCTATAGCAATGCCCATTTAAGAATCGATATATGCTGCTTCAGATCAATGTATAAAAGTCTGATATAAGGATACTTTTTTATCTGCTTTTTTGTTTTGTTTTTGCATAACTATCTTTAAAGCTGCCTTCCTAATAAAGCCAACTGGGGGAAAATCCATGCAGGTAATTTATAAACATAATTCCCTTTTAAAAAAAGAAAAAACTTGAACTGGAAGTACACACACACACATACACATTGTAGTGAAGAGCCTTGGTGGTGCAGGCTGTTAAATGCCTAGCACATAATTCCAGCTGTCTGCAATTAGTGCAGGCTCTAATCCCACCAGGCTCAAGGTTGACTCAGCCTTCCATCCTCTTGGGGTAGGTAAATTGAGGACCCAGGATTGTTGGAGGCAATAAGCTGACTTTGTAAAAATGCCGCTTAGTAATAAGCAGGCATATACAATGGAATGAAGGCTATTGCTGAGCGCATTGGGTTGCACTCCAAAAATCGTAAGCCACCCTGAGTCTCCGGAGAAGGGTGGCATATAAATATGAATTTAAAAAAACCCTATATTTTCTAATGAGATGGATTATGTACAAGTGTCATTTAAAAAAATCCCAAAAGAATTCTGTAAATAATTTTGCTTGTAAAAATAGTTTCTGGCATAAGATAATGACCTTTAAAAGTGGTTGCAGTTTAATAAGATTTTCTTAATTTGATTTTATCAAATTAAGGTCCCAAAATACGCAGTAGGTGATAGAGCCAATTTGGTGCAGTGGTTAAAGCACAAGACTAGAAAAAAGGTCTTGGGTCTCATTCTCTAGCTCCTTTTCAGAGTTATTTATTTATTTATTAATGAGACTTGTATGCCGCCCCATCTCAAGACTCGGCTCACAAATAAAACAAGAAAACAATAAATAATTTAAAAAGAATTAAACTAACAAGCCCCATTAAGATACAATTACAGAAATACACGATAAAACTATAATAAAAGCCATCCCCCCCCCAAAGGGTCACAGCCCGGCTTGGTTAAATAACCAGGTCTTCAATTCATGGCGAAGGCGAGGTCAGGGGCCAGACGGAGCCCGGGGAAGCTGATTCCAGAGGTCAGGGGCCGCAATAGAATAGGCTCGTCGTCGGGGACCGCCAACCGGCATTGGCCAGCCGACGGACCCCAAGGAGTCCTTGCCTATGTGATCGCACAGGGCGGTTAGTACTTGATGTCGGCAGGAGTCGCTCCCTTAAATATTGCGGACCCATGTCATGGAGGACTTTGTATGTTAATGTTAACACCTTGAATCTCACCCGAGCACAACCGGCAGCCAATGCAGACAGCGCAGGAGGGGGTAACATGGGAGAACCGGAAACTCCCATCACCACCAGCGCCGCATTTTGCACCAGCTGCAATCTCGGATAGTATGCAAGGGTAGTCCTAAATAGAGAGCGTTGCAGTAGTCGAGTCTGGAGATAACAAGGGCATGAGTAACCGCGCAGGGCATCGTGGTCCAGAAAAGGGCATAGTTGGCGAACCAAACGGAGCTGGGCAAAAGCCCCCCTGGCGACGGCCCCCACCTGCTCCTCCAATCGAAGCCGTGCATCCAGGAGGACCCCCAGATTCCACGCCCTATCCACAGGGGGCAACACCACTCCCCCTATGGTTAACGATGGATAATCCTGACTGGGCGGCGATGCCGGTATGCACAGCCACTCAGTCTTGGCCGGGTTGAGACGAAGCATGTTTCCGTTCATCCAGATCTGTACCACATCCAAGCACTGGGTCATCAGGGAGAGGGCATCACCGATCTGGTTCGGGTGGAAATATACAGCTGAGTATCATCTGCATATTGATGAAAACTCACCCCGAAACCACGGATGATCTCACCCAGCGGCTTCATATAGATGTTAAATAGCAGGGGAGAGGACCGACCCTGAGGGACCCCACAAGAGAGCACCCTCGAGGTGGACCTCTGTCCCCGCCAGTACCGACTGCGACCGCCCGAGAGGTAGGAGGTGAACCACTGAAGTACAGTGCCCCTATACCCAACCCCTGAGGCGTGCAGAAGGATACCATGGTCGATGGTATCAAAAGCCACTGAGGGGTCTAATAGGACCAGGACGGAGGAAAACCCTGTCCCGGGCCCTCCAGAGATCATCCATCAGTGCGACCAATGCCGTCTCCATGCTGTAACCAGGACGGAAGCCCGATTGATACGGATCCAGGTAGTCCGCTTCATCCAGGAAAAGTGGAAACTGCCGAGCCACCACACTCTCAACAACCTTCGCTAAAAAGCGAAGGTTGGAGACTGGACGAAAGTTGTCTAACACGGCCGGGTCCAGGGCAGGCTTCTTCAGGAGGGGTCTCACCACCGCCTGAGACTTGAATCATCAGCTTTCCATTTCACTATCAGCTACATCAAATACCATCATTGTCCTGCAAGCTGAGAGCCTTCTAATATCAAGAAATAACCAATTGAAATAGTTTCACCTAAGATCCTGTCAGAAATTTCACTGCCATTTAGACAAAGGATATGAAAGAAAAGGAAAGGAAATAAAGGAACAATATAGAAAACTGAGGAACCTTCCAGAAAAACTCAAGAAAAGAAATTATCATAATACTATTACTTTAATACTACATATGTCAGAAAGTATATGAAATTTGGAGAGTCCCTTGAAGGACCACACTATTGTGTTTTATTATGCCAATTATGTGTGCCAGGAACATTTCAGAAAATGTCTGGGTGAGAATGCAACCATGTGAGTTCCCCCAAACTTCTCAGTGGCTTCTGATATTATGAATTACAGAATAATATCAGATGGCCTCAAAGACCAATCTTCCAGATCATTTCATAAGATTGGCGTTTGAGAACATTGCTCAACAGTGTTCCAATGCTTCCTATCAAGGAGTTTCCAGAAGATAGCCTGAGGGGAGGGGACACTATTGTCTGACATCTAGATTGTAGGCTTACAGTGTCCCACAGGGCTGTATCTTGTCCCTTATGGTGTTAATATAGTTATGTGAAAATACTATGAGAAGTATTTGAAACCCAATGCCACTGGCATGCTGATAATTCTAGGACAAACTTGGCAACTTGAAGATGTGAGGACTTCAATTCCTCAACCAACAAACTTAATAATACTAAACTTATCTTCACCATCCTCTTGTAGATTGGCTTGTCTGTTTGGAAATTCAATTTTAAGACCTCATACGATAAGAAAAGTACGATTAAAGATCCATAAGTAGATGCAGATTTAAAACATATTATGGCTGTATGGCATAATTTTAAACATATTATGGCTGTATTTGTCTGGATTTGAAAATTAAGCAGAATTGAGTGGTTAATATTTAGTTGGGAAGATATCTATGGAGATTCTCAATCATCCAGGTCATGGTTGTCCCACAGATGCTTTTCCAAAAAGCAACTGCACTTTCTTGGTTTTTTTTCCTTGAAAACATTTTGCTTCTTATCCAAGAAGCTTCTTCAATTCTGGTTGGGAAATCACTAGGGAATACAGTACTATAGACTAAACTGGGAAGTTAAAAAAAAGCACCAAAGAAAACAATGGCAAACCATACGGTTCCATATGGTTCAGTACTGTTGCCAGGAAAATGACATATGTATGTCCATATAATTCCATAGAACTGAGTTTAACTTATGGTGCATTCATTTTTTAACTACTGAATATTTCTACTAGTCAGATGAAATAGAAGGACTGTTGAGGAGAAGGTGATGGTCTCATCGAGGGTGGGACTCTGCTGTCTCTTCCTAGAAACTAAAGCTCAGTCCGAAATTCTACAAGGTAACCTATTGACAAAAGCTGCAAAAGCCATAAGTAATGTGTTAGACACAGGAGGATAGTTTTAAAATACCATAGGAAAAGCTGCCAAAATGTGAGAAGAAATCTGGCCTAAGAAGAACAGACCAACAACTGCAGGACTGCAGGACTGCAGTCCAGGCATTTCTAATAGTCTCTGGCTTAATTTCTTTGCAGATAGTTCCAGGAAACCTGGAAATAGAAGTCCAAAAAAAGATGGGCTTGAGGACTAGAAGAGTGCTACTTCCCTTCCCTGGACTTCATGGCACAGAATACTAACCACGAATGTAAAAAGATCTTATTCTTGTCCCATAATAACAAAACAAATTCAAATCGAAGTTGGCAGTCAATTCTACAATATGTAACTGATCAAATTTGTGTATAAGATGCTGTTACAAAATTAAAGTATGGTAGGAATAATGGTTCATATTGTAATAAATGAGCTATACCATGAATTGCTTTAAATACAAGAAACTGAAAAATGTAGATTATAGTTTAACTATGTCTTCCTACTCTCATTGAAAGAACTCTCAGTACTTTTATTTATTTTCTTCTCCCTAAAAAGTTCTGAACATGGGATTCATTTCACTTCAGGTGTAATTAAAAAAATATTTCTGTTTCAATCCCTCAGAATGCACTTTTACTTTTAATCTGTTGCTTTGGAATCACAACATTCTACTTAAAATCTAGAGTCCATGCACACCAGGCATTTTTGTGTAACAAACGAAACATTTCATGAGAGACAGACAACAGTTTAATCTTATGCTGATATATGTTCCAGCA
Source organism: Naja naja (assembly GCA_009733165.1). Lineage (NCBI taxonomy): Eukaryota > Metazoa > Chordata > Lepidosauria > Squamata > Elapidae > Naja > Naja naja. The sequence continues at coordinate 81,798,226 of CM019148.1, read as the reverse complement.
AATTTCTATCACTTATTTTCCTGCATCCATAGATTACACCATTGAGTTAATATTAACCTTCAAAATTATTTCCTATCGTGATACTCTAACATTCCTAATGGTATTTTGGTAACTTAATATTGGCAGAGAGCAATGATCTTACTGAAGAGAGTGGGGGGATGGAGGGAGGGAGAGAAAGGGAGGGAGAGAGGGAGGGAGGGAAGGAGGGAGGGAGGGAGAGAGAGAGAGAGACAGAGGGAATGATAGCATTTCCCTATTCTTATTTGGGCATAACAGTCCAAACCTCATACAATGTACTCTAATATTGAGGCATTGAAATGGACTAATGCTTTGATCCTCTTTTAGATGCCATGGAGTCATTGCCTTATTTTATTAGTTTACTGGCAGAACATTTGGGATGGCTTAAAAATATTGAGTGGGAAATGAAATTATACTGTCCAGAATACCAGATGGTTCTTCATGTAGATTTTGTTGTTGTTAGTCGCAAAGTTGTGTCCAATCCATTTGCAACCCCATGGACAATGTTCCTCCAGGCCTTCCTGTCCTGTACCTTCTTCTGGAGTCCATTTAAGCTCATGCTGACTGCTTCATCGACTCCATCCAGTCACCACATTCTCTGCCGCCCCGTTCTTCTTTTGCCCTCAATCATTCCGAGCATTAGGCTCTTCTCCAGTGAGTCCTTTCTTCGCATTAGGTGACCAAAGTATTTGAGTTTCATCTTCAGGATCTGGCCTTCTAAAGAGCAGTCAGGGTTGATCTCCTCTAGGACTGACCAGTTTGATCACCTTGCAGTCCAAGGGACTCGCAGGAGTCTTCTCCAGCACCATAGTTCAAAGGCCTCAATTCTTTGGCGCTCAGCCTTCCTTATGGTCCAACTTTCACAGCCATACATTGCAACTGGAAAACCATAGCCTTGACTATATGCACTTTTGTTGGCAGGGTGATGTCTCTGTTTTTTAGTATGCTGTCTAGATTTGCCATAGCTTTCCTCCCCAGGAGCATCTCCCTCCCCAGGAGCATCTTTTAAGTTCTTGCCTGTTTAAAACAACTGTTAAAAATGCAGTCATGAGAAATTAATGCATTATCATATTTTAAAAAGTGTTCCACCTGGTTCAGCTTAGTTGAATAATAACTGCAATTATATGAAAACTTTTAATACTTTCCTGAGAATAGGTTTTAATACTATCTTTCTGCTGTAGAAAGTCAATTTCATTTTCAGTTAAAACACAGTTGTATCTTATCACTGAATATATGATGATGATGATGATGATGATGATGATGTTAAGGTGGAACTTGGGATACTGATAAAAGAAGGGTGTACAGCTCTCAGTTGTTTCTACCATAATACTGAATACAGAAGTGAAGAGATGGAAAACATTGCAAAACAAAACAAAACAATTATTTCTCCTCTTTAATTTGGACAGTGCAAGTCTGGCATAGTTCATAGTTTGTCCAAGAAGAGCTATTTTTATGAGTGACATTGTTGGTTAAACAGTTAAGAGATGAACCCTATATTATTAATATTATTGTTCTGAGTTTCTGATCTTCTGTGACACTAGCTATTCAGGAATATACAGAAAGTTCTACAGCTCCATCAGTGGACACCCAAAGAATTCCAAAGGAATCATATTGCTGTTTTGTAAGAAAGTTTGGTATCCATTTCTATGGGGGAAAGAGGAATGTAAATATCTTTTATAAAAATTCTGTCTTAGTATTATGCTTCTGTGGCTTTTAATTGTGAGATGATACATTCCATCTTTCTAGCACATTCTCTGCACATCCAAAGTTATTGCCACAATATGCTTAACTATTCTATGTGCAGTATCTGCTTAAACAAAGACCAGCCCTTCTGCTTCCTCTTTTAAAAGTCATTGTCATGCTTTCTCTTTATTAGCTCAGAAAAATGTACTTCATGTGAAAAATAATTAGATTTTAATAAAATCAAAGAAAAAGGAGAAGGCAGATGTTTTCATCCTTCATTTCAGATTTTACAGTAATGTGCTACATTAGAAGGTTTGCTTTTAATGGCATTCAGCACCTCTTGATGGTGTGAGTGGAAGAGAAGTTTCAAATCACAAATCAGAAGGTAATAGAAATGTAGATTTGCAGGTAAATTAGTAGCAGATTTCTTTAGAAATAGCCAAATTGCATATGTTATACGACAGGGGTATCAAACTCACACCATCATGTGACTCATTGTCACTTTTTCCCCCTTCGCTAAAATGGGGTGGGGTGGCCAGTGCATTACGCATCTGCCCATGGGATGCAAGTTTGACACCTCTGCTATAGGACAATAAATAGAACAAAGCATGGCTGTCTAGAGAATTCTGGGAACTGAAGTCTAACCCTCTTAAACTTGCTAAGGTTGAAAACCACTGCTATGGAATATAACTCCAAAATTGTTAACAACCACTACCCGTTATTGTACATGTGTGCTTATATAAAAATGTATATGAATTTATGTATGTGTAAGTATGCATACACACAACTGCTGTTCTTATATTTTCAGCTAAAAATATCTAGCAATTCCCACATGATCTTGGAAGAAGCTGCACAGATTCCTTCCCCCTCTTTCAGCCATGAGATTAAAAGCAAAGAAAACTCATCCTCTCTTGAACTCATCTAGAAAAGTCACATCAGTGGTTGTAATGAAATGGGAACTGCAATCAACCAAATCATGGCCAAGAGCTTGGGCTTGATGGGCATTGGAAACTCCAGCTTTTTAATATCAACCAAGACAACGACACAGAGCCAATAATAAGAGGTCAGGAGTGGTAAGATAGACAACTTAGGAAAACAAATGTTTTTGCTTGAGAAGAAGAAAGGTTCTTGTCCAGTAATGAACAGATTCTTCTCTGTAACCCAAACCAAAATAGTGCATTTTTATCCTGCTGAAACTATCACAAGCAGATGTAAAAGTATCTTCCACCACTTACATAGGATCATAATTAATAAGGATTCCTCAAGCTGAAATTAAAGGGGTGTTGGAAGAATTATCCTTCTGCGTTCAGTTCCAAGTGGGGAAAAAGACACTGGAAACATGGAGGCTGTTTGAAAAGATGGTTTAATGGTGAACAGGATTGGATGAAGAAAGAAGGAAAAGGGCTGAGATGCTGAGAGACCCTTAGTTTCAATAACCTCTGTTGGGCCCCACCTTAGTGTTTCCTGTCCTTTGTAAGAAATATATCCCATTGGCTGTCAGACTCCCAGGGGCGGGGTCTTAATTAACTTTGTAGGCTTTGTCTGGACCACATGGCTTCACCTGAGTATTGGCTGATACAATCTTCCCAGGTCAGGTGGTGAGATGGATAGAAACCTTCATTATGTAGAATACTCTGGCCTAGGCCTTAATGGCCCATTAGCAAAGGTGGGGGGCTGAGTTTCTGCCTCTTTGAGTTTCTACTTTACCCTTTTTAAGGGAAATATTCTGCCTTTTTAATATTTCCTAGGATATTTCAATTTCTAGGAGAGGGGTAGGTGCTAACTTCCTACAGGAGCCTGTGCATATTTTATTTTACTACTTTTGTGACTTAACTATTATTATTATTATTATTTATTTGACTTGTATGCCTCCCTACTCCTAAGGACTCAGGGCGGCGAACATTAAAATAGAGCAAATTTACAATAAAAAACTATTAAATAAAACAAGCCGAATACATTAAAACATTAAGAAAATTAAAACCCTCGTGCCCCCCCCCCCAGGTCATTCCATTAACTGACACAACAATCATTCTACAGTGAAGTCCATGGGGTTGCCTTGCTTTTTTTTTCAGTAGAAGGATCCCGTGCCTCACAGGCAGCAATTCAATAGGTATGGCTCTATGCCAGGAAAACTTTGTCAACTGAGTTTATGGTTTTCTATAGACCTTTAAGGCATGAGTGTTCTGCCAAATAAAAGATAGGAAAAGGTTGGTGCTGTAATTACATGTACAAGTTTATCTTAGAGCTTTAGGAGGAGTATCAGTGATTTGACTAATTGGCTACCTACTTTTCAAAAAAAAATTATTTTTTATTTTTATTTTTAATTACATTTATATGCCGCCCTTCTCCGGAGACTCAGGGCGGCTTACAATTTCTGGGATACAACCCAGTGTGCTCAGCAATAGCCTTCATTCCATTGTATATGCCTGCTTATTACTAAGCGGCATTTTTACAAGGTCAGCTAATTGCCCCCAACAATCTTGGGTCCTCAAATAATACCAGAAGCTTGCTTATTTTCTTGCTCAGTCATTCAAAATCACAAGATGGGTTAATCCTGTGCCAGCTTTTTAGTCTGAAGCAAAATAAAATAAAATAATGTTAAAAAGCAAGCAGACTGGCTCACAATTCCTTGAAAATGAGGGAGGGTGGCCACTTTATAATGGAAAGATTGGCATGACTTCAGTGCCTATCCAAAAGATGGCGAGGCTGTAAATTAAAAAAAAATGCCTGCCAATTTGCGCTCTGTTCAAATAAGGTAAAATCAGGGTAAAACATTGGATTGGCCTCATAGTTTTAAAATATACTCAGACCCACAGCTGCATATACACTCATTCAGAAACCCTTCACTTATAAGACTATGAATTACTTGGTTGTGTTTTGAAGCAGAAGTGAATTGGGACAGAGAAAAGCTTGGAATTTATAATTTAATGTGACATCTGATATCATTTCTCTTGAGTCTTAGTTTTCACCTTTTCCAAAACAAAGGAAATAAGGGATATAATGGTTTCACATAGCCATGGCTGCCTTCTGATTTTTATAAAAATTCCTCCCTCCACCCATCATTGTTTATGGTACATGATAGCTTTGTTTAGCTACCAAACCAGAGACTAGAAGAAGTTCATGGCAAAATACATTAGGGTTGGAGGACATGTATTGGCCCCTGAGGCTTTATTGCTGAACTGCTCTGCTAGAAGCATGACATTTCTGTAAAGTACTACAAAAACTATATCTGAAAACTGATACAGAGAAAGTAGGTTGCCTCTATTTTGCTCTGTTCATTATGCATGTGCTTATGGGCAATATATACCTCTTCTTGTTCCTGTTTGTACTTAATGTCCAAAGTGGCTTAAACTGAACTAGGCATAAGTTAGCCCCAGTGGCTCCAATTTTAATGCAGTTAGAGCAAAGTGCAGAACCATTCTCAAACAGGTAAATGTTGAGAGCTGCTTACAGCCCTCCAGAAAAATTCCTATTTATCCATACTCTGCTTTTAAAAAAAACTGTTAGAAGTTCATAAAAGGACACATCCTCTTATCCCCTGGCCTTAAAGTATACACAAAAACTTTTGATGAGGAACTTTGTCAAAGGATTTTGGAAAATCCAAGCATACTTTGTCAGGAGTCAGTTCCATCCAAGGGGTTGCTGACTCACCAAAACTCTAGAGGAATAGAGTGAGTATGGGTGAGGTCTTTTGAGTTCTCTGAATATCAATATTGCTTCACATTAGTGCCATGTATGCCAAACCATGTGAATTCCACTGGAAAAAAAATTGGAAGATCACACCAATACGTCAAATAAGGTCAGCAGTTTAACTAAGGTATGGATTAATTTTGAAACTATGAAAGAAGCAGGTGTATGAACAATGAGCTCTGGATTCAGTGTGTTCTGCTTAGCTGGTCCAATAGGATATTTCCTCTTTGCCCGCAACCATTTTTCTTTTCTTTCTTTTTTCTTTTTTTTTCTCCTCCCATGGATATTAGTATTGTTGTTTTCTCTAAACCTTTTTAACCTGTTTTCTTGCCCTATGTCTGAGCATAGGGCAACTTGTAACAAGGCTGTGTAATACATTCTTGAAATGACATCAAGGACCAAAACTCTATTTTTTTTCCAAGCTAGTAGTATCTTTCCATAGCCGCCAATCAGGTGAAGCTATTTTGTACAACAAGCTTTGTGTAATTGTAACCACAGTATTGATAAACACCAGTGAAGGTTATTTTGCATGCCAGTGATTAAAAGTCACTGGATTAGTTTTCAGAACTATTTCAATAAATAGCTTGCCAGGTGCAATTCCCTCCATATGGGTCTCAAAGAGATGTGATATAGGTCATGTGTGGCAGCTGCTGAACCATGTCTAAAGGTGTTACAGTTGATCAGCATGCTAGATGCAACTGGACCAGAGTGTGGGACACTTACGTAGAAGAGTAGAAGAGCTATTGCTGAGCACACTGGGTTGTATCCCAAAAAATTGTAAGCCGCCCTGAGTCTTCGGAGAAGGGCGGCATATAAATGTAATTAAAAAAAAAAAGAGTATCACATTTTATTCAACCAATTGACAGGGCTCACCAACCTTTTAGACCTCAGGGATCACCAAACTCATAATTTTAAATCCCGTGGACCAGACACTCTGGAAAAATCCCCAAAAAGTCTGCAGGAAAATTCCCCACGATCGGTTTTCCTACCGATCGGTCATTCTTTATTTGGGATCGCAGGATACCTTCTCCAGCTCCATTGTCGGGGGGGGAGAGAGAGAGACTTTTGGCTTCATGAAAGGAAAGCAGCAGAAGAGAGAAGTTTTCTTTCTCTCAAACTCTGCCAGAAATGAGCCTTTGTCATGCCCATGCCAGCTCATTTCTGGTTTTGGGGAGAGAAAGAAAGACTTTTGCTGCTTTCCTTGCATGCAGCCAAAAGCAGAAGAAGAAAGAAATGGAAAGAAGCAGCCCAGTGGCCAGGTCAGGCGGGTGGGGCGAGTGGGCCAAGTTCCCCCCCTCTGCCCTTTCCCCTCTCCCCTCACTACCTTGTGTTGTTCGCAATGCAAGCGATGCAAGCTTGTGTTCCCACGGGCCACGTGGGCAGCACAGCCGTGTGTTCCCGTGCAGCCTGGATTTCTCTGCGGACCACCAAAATTTTCTCGTGGACCACCAGTGGTCCCCAGCCCACTGGTTGGTGACCACTGGCCTTGGCTTTAAGCCTGAAGGACTTCAACTCCCAGAATTCCTAGCTTTGCTGGCTGGGGAATTCTGGGAGTTGAAGTCCTTCAGGCTTAAAGTTGCCAAGGTTGGAGACCCCTGTTCTAATGAACCTTGGAATGATGGCTTCCCATAAGGTGGGGTTTTATTTGGGAACAGAATTGCACATTTATCTAAGTTCCTGTCCTATTTTGGGATTTGTGTGTAGGGGTGTAGAATAAGAAGGCAAATGAGAACAGCCTCTGAATTTCTTAGGCTGACCAATGTGAGTCCAGATTCCAGAATTCTTAAATTATTTTTCCTCTTTTAGAAGTTTCTCAGCTGCTGCTGTTGCTGCTGCTGTCTTCTCTCAGCCAGGCAGGCAAGTTTTTCAGTCCTTTCCTTAGTAGAGCTGTGGAGGAGGAGCTTGGGGTCCCTGGGTACAAAGGGTGATTTTTACTAGTGCTGTTTGGAAAATGCTACAGTTCAATAGACGATGCTGGATATACCATTTCTTCTGCATTCAATGCATGGAGACATTCACTCTCTCCAAAGCTGGGAATCGGAGCGCAGTGCTGTTGCCATTGATCCTGCATTCCATCCTCTCTTGCACATTACTTAAAGGCAAAGGCAGCATGTTAGGAAGAACAGAGGTATTTGTTCTGCCAGCAGATCTGCTACTATCCCTGAGGGTGGAAGGGCGAGGGGGGGGAGTCCAATTCGTCTGTGAGCTAAGTGATAAAATTCCCATGGTAGAGATTTTGTCTGGCCTTTAGTTTCCTCTCTGTCTTGCTGACACAGTGATCTCACAGGAAAAATATAAAGCAGCTTTCAATTCATTCTCCCCTCCCTTTCTCTTTCTTCAACTCAACTGCTGAAATCAGCAGAGCTATTCAACATTCAACAGGGGCTGTTTCCAGTTTTCCTGCTACAGAACAATGATGAATTTTAAATATATGTCTTATGGAAAGTTCTGTGCACAGTCATCCCAGGGAACAATATATCCGAGGGCAAGCTGTTCCATTGGTTGACTGTTCTCACTGTCAGAAAGTTTCTCCTTACTTCCAGGTTAAAACTCTCCTTGTTCAGTTTCCATCCATTATTCCTTGTCTGGCCTACAGGTGCTTTAGAAAATAGCTTGACCCCTTCCTCCTCTCTGTGGCAGCCCCTCAAATACTGGAAGACTGCTATCATGTCTTCCCTGGTCCTTCTCTTCACTAGACTAGCCATGCCCAGTTCCTGTAACCGTTCTTCTTATGTTTTAGTCTCCAGTCCCCTAATCATCCTGGTTGCTCTTCTCTGCACTTTTTCTAGACTCTCAACATCTTTTTTATAATGTGGTGACCAAAACTGAATGCAGTACTCTAGGTGTGGTCTTACTAAGGCTTTATAGAGTGGTATTAGTACCTCACTTGATCTCGATGTATGTATGTATGTATGTATGTATGTATGTATGCATGCATGTATGTATGCATGCATGTATGTATGTATGTATACACACACATATGTGGATGTGTATATAAGTGTGTTTGTGTGTGCACATACACATGTTTCAGAAATCATTTATTCTGATACATGAAAATTCAAATCTGAAACCAAATTCAGATAAAGTTTTATCTTGTATTAACCTCACCTTCATTCAGGATACTTAATGGATGAGGATGTTTTATCTTTGCCAAATATTTCCATGTCATATTTATATCCATTCTTTCCTCACATAGCACTAAAAATATTATTTGAATTATTGTATCCCCCAGGAAGGAATCTATTTAAACTTGCTAATTTAAATGCAATACTTGAAGGGAAAGCAAATTGGTCAGCAAAATCCATCTCTATAACAGTGGTCACCAACCAGTGGGCCAGAGACCACTGGTGGTCCATGAGAAAATTTTGGTGGTCCGCAGAAAAATGTCACCCTCAAAGCAATTAATCCAAGCTGCGTGGAAACACAAGGCTGTGCTGCCCACATGGCCCGTGGGAACACAAGGCTTGCATCACTTGCATTGCGAACAACACGAGATAGTGAGTGGAGGGGGGAAAGGGCAGAGGGGAAGAACTTGGCCCACTCACCGCACCCGTCTCTTCTGGCCACTGGGCTGCTTCTTTCCGCTTCTTTGCTTTTGGCTGCATAGGAAAGCAGCAAAAGTCTTTCTTTCTCTCCCCCAAACTCCACCAGAAATGAGTCTTTGGGACCCTGCAAGGCATCCTGCTCCAAGAGGCTGCACCAGCACAACAAGTGTTACAGAGACTCATTTCTGGCGGAGTTTGGGGGAGAAAAAGAAAGACTTCTGTTGCTTCTGCTGCTTTCCTTGCATGAAGCCAAAAGTCTCTCTCTCTCTCTCTCTCCCCCTGAGAATGGAGCTGGAGACAGTAAAGAATGATTGATCAGTAGCAAAATGGGGTGGCAAATTTGTCTGCAGACTTTTTTGGGGATTTTTCCAGGGTCTCTGGTCCATGGGATTTAAAATTATGAGCTTGGTGGTCCCTGAGGTCCAGAAGATTGGCGACCCTTGCTCTATAATACATAAGTAACCTTCTCTGTTCTGCAAAACACTTACAGCAACTTCATAGCATCACTCAGCCATTGCTGAAGTGACATAAAGTCTATCCGCATGAATTTTGGGTTGGCTCAATGGCTCTAGAATAAGCTACAAATCACCAATATGGAATAAACTATCATTGCCACAATTATGAGAGCAAATTTAATACTTGTTCCTTTTGGGGCAGGGTTGTTATGAAAGTAAAACTTTTTGGGGGGCTGTGTTAACCACACAAATTATAGTGGACTGTTACAGGAACATTTCATCTGCTCTGAGGAAAATAGATTGACCAACTGAATGCCTTTTTGTAGTGTCTCATTTTAATTCCAAGGTAACTGAGAATCCAGTGGAGGTAGAAAATATGGAAATGGGGAAACAAGAAATGGGGGAAAAAGTCTAGTAATGGCTTTTGGGGAATCACTGGACCACTTGGGGAAAGACTGAGGTTTCTAGCTGAGGTTTCCAATTCACCCTCTATAATACAAGCAGATTATCTTGGTTTTGTATAGGACTAGAATATATATTTCACACCTTTGAAGGCGGGCACAAAATCCAACAATTGATTATTTAATCATGTACTACATTTTATGTGTATCTTCTTTCTAGGTACTTTCTTACATGCAAGTTACTAAATTTGAAGGAATCTCACTTTTTACAGCTACTGAGCCTTGGAAAGACTACAAAGGATTTTGGGTAACAGAAATCAATGGATGAAAAAAGAAAAGAAGAATTTATTTTAGGTTGTGAAACCACTTCCTCAAGCTATAGGAGGAGAAACCATTTGATTAATTTAAGAGTCTGGCTTTTAGAGCATATTTATTCTGATTACTTCATGCTGTTGGAAAATAAAATGATAAAACATGAAAATAAATCTCTAGGAAAATATATGTTACTGTATATAGTAGAGTATGCAACTGATTATGTATTAGTAAATGTATACAACATCTTACCCTTGTGTATATAGAGATTTTGCTGCCTGATAGTCTCCACAGCCAAGAATACCTTCAGGAAAAGAAAGAATGGGGTATGAAATTATATATTCATCAGTTATGTCAACAATGACCTACTGAAAGACATTATATTTCACACGTCTGGATCCTCAAAGGTTTTTCTAAAGCCCCAATCATCTCTTGGGAGGTAGGGAATGGGGGGAAATGAGTCACAAGCTTTATTTTAAATACCATTTGCTAATTTTAAGTTTCTATCATACAAAGGCATGTCACTGGTGGAGTGTTACTGTGTTACTGTGACCTAAAGCCCCATATCTAAGATAGCTTCCCATTCACAGCATAAAATGAAGGACTCTGTGCAGTGGTGGGATTCAATTTTTTTTACTACCAGTTCTGTGGGTGTGGCTTGATGGGCTGGCTTGGTGGGCATGGCATGGGAAGGATACTGTAAAATCTCCATTCCCACCCCACTCCAGGGGGAAGGTTACTGCAAAATCACCATTCCCTCCCCACCCCACTAACCTGCTTTCCAGCTCCATTCTCCTGTGCAGGGCCACAAAAGAAAACCCAGCCGATCAGCTGGGATTCAGGAGGCAGAGAATAGATGGGGCCAGTCAGAGGTGGCATTTGCAGGTTCTCTGAACTACTCAAAATTTCTGCTACCAATTCTCCAGAACTGGTCAGAATCTGCTGAATACCACCTCTGGCTCTGTATACATTCTTAGATTTATTTTTGTGGACCTATTTCCCATTTTCTTTCCTCCACCCCCCAGCTTCTCATGTAACAAGACTTTCTCTATCTAGGCATAGTAAGTAAACAGGCTGACACCAACCAGGATGGGGGTTGGGGGCGGGGCATTTTTAGGTTCAAGTGTCTTGAAAAGAGACTATTATTACCAGTTTACTTGCAGTTCTTCAATATTCTGAGACAAACACTAATAATAAATTCATGCTATCACCTAAATTCCTACAATGTACTATGTATGTGTATCTCTCTGTCTCTGTCTGTCTCTGTCTCTGTCTCTCTCTCTGTGTCTCTGTCTTTCTCTCTGTGTCTCTGTCTCTGTGTGTCTCTCTCTCTCTCTCTAGGTAGAGAAGGTTAGCCAATTTATTTATTTATTTATTTATTTATTCGACTTGTATGCCCTATTCCTAAGGACTCAGGGCGGCGAACATTAAAACAGAGAAAAATTTACAATAAAACAAAATTACAGTAAACAAGCCAAATAAAATTAAAATAAACCCAACCCCGGGTCATTCAAGGCCCCGTTGGAACAACCAAGTCTTCAGGTCCCGGAAGGAGCGGAGGTCAGGGGCCAAAGTCGACGGGAGCTGATTCCAAGGGCAGGTGCTCCCACAGAGAAGGCCCTAGCCCTGGGGACCGCCAGCCTACAATATCTGACTGGCGGCACCCAAGGAGGCCCCTCCTATGAGCGAACAGGGCGTCGGAAAGTGATGCTGGCAGGAGGAGTTCCCGTACCCTGGACCCAAGCCATTAAGGGCTTTATAAGTTGTAACTAATACCTTGAAGGCGACCGGGAGGCAACCAATGCAACCGCAAGCCGGAGGAGGTGTAACATGGGAGTATTGGGATACCCCATCACAACCAGCGCTGCATTCTGCACCAGCTGAAGCCTCCGGACCGTCCAAGGGAAGCCCCATGTAGAGAGCATTGCAGTAGTCAATCCTAGAGGTGACAAGCGCATGAGTAACCGTTCAAGGGCATCTCGGTCCAAATAAGGGCTAAGCTGGCGAACCAGCCGAACCTGGGCAAAAGCCCCCTGGCCACAGCTCCCACATGCTCCTCCAAACCGAGCTGTGAGTCCAGGAGGACACCCAGGTTTCTCGCCCTATCCACGGGGCAACACCTCTCCCCCATGACCAAAGATGGTACATCCAATAAAGACCGAGATAAGAACAGCCACTCCGTCTTGGTGGGGTTGAGCTGAAGCCTGTTACTACCCATCCAGACCCGTACCGCCTCCAGGCACTGGGACATCACGGAGAGAGCGTCACTGATCTACCATGACTAATTAATTGAATATGATCTCACGCAAAAAACTTATAAAGATTGTTATTCAAATTATGTTCTTATTTTATTAAAAAAGGTTATTTTTAAAAAGGGCATTCAAAGTAGCTGAAAAATTATGGAAGTTGATAATCAAGACATCTAAGAAGACACTATCCCAGGATAGTATTGGGGAGTGTTTTCTGCAACTTTGGAATTATGTACTATAGTAGCTTGTTGATTCATTTTTTGGGACTTCTTATTAATTTTTTAAAGTTGCACTGGGTACCATCTTTGTGTAAAACTAATTACTGTACAGTTGGGCAGTCACTGAGGGAAAGCAATGAAGAGATGCACCACTGTTATTCTCTGCAACCACACTTTATAACCATAAGATCTTATATCCATTCTCTTTGAAATTTTATATCTTGTAAATGTTTATGGGCTGGGTATGACTTAAATTATTTGCTAGACTATTATTTCGTTGAACAATAGCTAGAAGCAATTCAAGGCAAATAGAAGACCATTTAACCAGCGGGCAGCTAGATTGCAGTAGTCCTAACTTAACCTCTTTAAACAAAACATGAAAGTCTAACAGTGTAGCTCAGTGGTCACCAACCAGTGAGCCGGGGACCACTGGTGGTCCGTGAGAAAATTTTGGTGGTCCACAGAGAAATGTCAGCCCCAAAGCATTTAATCCAGGCTATGTGGGAACACATGGCTGCACCACCTGCATGGCCCACAGAAACACAAGGCTTGCATCGTTTGCACTGCGAACAACATGAGGTAGTGAGGGGAGGGGGGGGAGGGGAGAACTTGCTCCACTCACCCTACGCGCCTGGCCTGGCCACTGGGCTGCTTCTTTCCGCTTCTTTCTTCTTCTGCTTTTGGCTGCATGCAAGGAAAGCAGCAAAAGTCTTTCTTTCTCTCCCCCAAACTCCACCAAGAAATGAGTCTTTGGGATCCTGCAAGGCCTCCTGCTCCAAAAGGCTGCACTGGCAAAGACTCATTTCTGGCGGAATTTGGGGCAGAGAAAGAAAGTCTGCTGCTGCTTTTGCTGCTTTCCTTGCATGAAGCCAAAGTCTCCTCTCCCCAACAATGGAGCTGGAGACGGTATCCTGCGATCCCAAATAAAGAATGCTTGATCGGTAGGAAAACAGGGTGGGGAATTTCCCTACAGGGTCTCTGGTCTGCAGGATTTAAAAATCTGAGTTTGGCGGTGCCTGAGGTCCAAAAGGTTGGCGACACCTGGTGTAGCTGATCAGAGCCCATAGCAATTAGTATAATATGAATATTGACATGATTTTCATGCCATATTTCCTCAATGTTATGTTATCCAGATGTGTTGGGATTTCAACTCACACAATTCTGGGAATTTTTGCCTCAAGGGTATTGCCCAAGGAATACTGTTTCCTGTGGCTATCTACTCATTCCTTCTGCTCCACACATATTAACGGTCAACTTAAGAGGCAAGTGGCATATAAAATAACCACATTCATTTCAGTATAGTAATATAATCCATGTCCAAGACATAATATACTGCCATCTAGTGAAAAGTGAGAGTATATTGGAACATAACTTCCTAGTAGGGAAGAAAAAAAACAAAACTCTCTGTGCAAATAAGACCCACCTTAATCTAATGCGTACAAGATTCAAAGCCATGATTCAGATCAAATTTCTGAGGACAGAAAGTTTGAGGTGAAAATAAAGTGGCTTAGTTAAAGCTTCTTCAAGATTCACATTTTTAAAAGTCATCTTCAACCTTTAAAGTCATGCATCAAAAACACCTGCAACTGCTTCCAATTTTGGCAGAATAAAATGAAAATAGCATGGATGGTAAACTTTTTATAGAACATTAACTGCTTAGTTTTAGCTGGATACCTCCGAGGGTTTGACTGCAATACATTTTTGAAACATTTCCCCTTCTAACTTCTTTAAGGCAAAGATAGCAGGGATGAGGAAAGGATAAAACAACAATTTCCAAATTGTCCAGTGCTACCAAGTTAACACACAAAGTCTCCTGCTGCCACTTTACAACATTCAAAAACACTTGAAAAAGTGAGGTTTGCTTTTTCATGCGCTCTTCTGTCATGTCAGCCTGGTGTGACATTGACGAATGATAGTTGATTTGCTCTTGGATGGGTCCTTCATTAACTATGATCACTGGCAAACTTAACTTCTTCTATAATGCCCCCCTCACTGCTAGTGTTGTATGTTCCAGGCTAAAGAAAAAGCACATTGACAAACTTGATTTGTTTTTGGCAGGCCTAGGAAGAATAAACATTGATTTGTCTTCATAGAATGAGGTAACTTTGTGACCTCTAATCATTGATGTTTGTGGGGCAACAAGAGGATTGGCAAAACTTATTGGCAAGACATGTCCTTGTCTGGCCATGCTATGTAGCAAGTAGAAAAGCTGGAGGAGATCTTGACATTCTCTGAACAATCTTTCAGTTTCTGATGTCATTGTCCCTAGAAGTAATCAACTACTGCCAGCATATTCTTCTGAGAAAAAAAGTCAAAACTGTCTAATAGCCTTTTAACAAGATGATTTATTTTCTCCATATTTGTGCTTTTGCATTCCTCAATGATTCTATCGAGGCAAACTTTTTTTTTCCCATGAGTGTTTGCTTTCTTGAACTTGATGGACAGTGAAAATCTTTAACAATTGGTGTGATTCCATCTCTTTTCCTCCCTCCCTGTCTTGAGAAAGTCTAATAGCTGAGCTGGCAAGACTAAACTTACAGATCATTGACTATGAACTTTTCACACAATCATTTTCCATTCTACAAAAATAGTTTCCATGGTCTTTCCAACAGGCCCATCTCTACTAGTCCTGTTCCTTAAAATGATAGAATACTGTATGTTAAGGACATGAGCCAACACAAGCAGGAATAAAGAAAAACTATTTGGATGGATAGTGCATAAATCAAAAAAGGAAAAGGAAGTGCTTGGGGCATTTTCATGAATAAGTTTATTTCCTTACATTTGAGAAGGTACTGTATTTTTATTCCTCACTTCATAGCAGTTTATGAGTATCTATATAAATCAGTTTTAAAGACAGAGTGTTAGGGGTGTTTGAATTTTTTCCCATAATTGTAGAAGTATAGAAATCTGCAGGCTTTGAATTCTTTTTCAGATCATCAAATCAACTCCAGTTCTCAAATTGAGCTTTGCAATACATTCAGGATAGAGAATCAGATGCAACTATGACTCTCTTGGAAATAAGAAGTTAAATATTTTCAAAAATCTACTGGAAGACAACAAGAGAAAGGTAAAATGAAATTAAAACTGGGGAATAAACTGGAGCATAAAAATAAATGAATGATCTACAAAACAAAAAGCAGTGTGGGAGATGACTTAGTGTAGATAATTATTTACCTTTAAAATTGATCAAGGTAAAAAAAGGATTTATCTGAACAACAAAGCATCTTAGCATGAATTCATTATTATTCTTTCAACTGAACTAATTCTAACAGATGAAGAAAAGATTGTTTCTCCTGTCCCATCTGCCACCCTGTAATTCTGTTCTGGATGGTCATTCAATCAAAAACAGTAGATCTACCGAAGAAACAGTTAATTCAATCCTTTTATCATCCTCTATTAACAGAAACTTTGAATGTTAAAGAAATCTGATTAATCAAGAATAAATTCTGAGTAGAAAGAACTGACATTTTAACTCTTATTTTTAAACTACTACTACTACTATTAGTAAACTCTTTAGTATTAACAGTATTATTTACTCTTACTATTGTGACTTAACTGGAGTTCAACCAAATAGCCTGGATCCAGTTTCTCAAAAGTTTGAAAGTGCTTTATATGGGGTGGTTTGATGATAGTTTCTTTTTTTTCTTACAAGAACAATAGACAAAGTAAATCTGATCTTTGTCACAGTTTCTTCTGAAGATACCCTCAATTATAAAAGCAGGTTGTTACAGAGGATGATTGAATAAGAGTTACTGTCATCAGCTAATAAAAACATAGAACTGATTTTATGGCTTTTAAGATTCTGGCCAATATTTCTTCCCATGACCAAATAAATTACCTTTGATCAAATTGAAAAAGTAGAGCTATTTAAATAACAGTAAAGCATCAGTGTCATATGGGGTCACCGTGAAACTCATAAATAGCAGAAATAAAATTCATATTTTGTAAAACGCAGCGCACAGAACAAACCAAGAAGGGTGAATTCTACCCAGAAGGCTAGAAATATGATAGTGGGTAAGACAGCAAAAAGCTAGAAGTTAGTGAGTAGAAATTAACTTCTGGGCGCTCTATAAACAAATGCTTCCCATCCTGACCTGTCCTCAATAATATTGAGGCACATCATTATTGATGTTCCCCAAAAGATGGATATTTCCATATTCAATATATAGTGAGAAAAATCAATATTTTATTTCTCTAATATCCACTTTCTATCTTCCTGATCAGTCTCTTCTGAATCTACTTTAGTCTTCATTTTCCTTTGTGGTTTATGCTCCATCCCAGTGTTCCAGGGGCCCATATGACCCATAATGAAGTAGGAACAAGACTAAGATCTGAAATTTATTTCGCAATCCTGCCTTTCAGATATTTCAGGTGGGATGTCACTCAATAAATTGGATTTTTTTTTTCTTCATTGTCTAGAATAAGAGTGGCAATCTTTTTATGGCTAGGGACAATTTTTTAAAATATAACAAGTCAGCCTATGGGGAATATAGTACTCTGGCAATGATGTCATAAAAAGATGTAAGGTTACATTTTTCAATCTGATTTAAAGACTTTGTGGAGGTTGAATAATATATGTATGTTAAGACTATTGTAACTTTAAGACACCTATTTTGGTCCTTATTTCAATGGAAGCAAACTTTGTTCCATTAAATTTTGAGTCCACATAGGTGGAGAAGCCTAATCAATCATGACCATTCTAGAAAAGAAGGACCAGTCTCGATTAATGTTCCGCTAAGAGATAGCCAGAACTGTAATCTAAATCTAACAAATTGGGGAAACATTAAAAAAGAAGAAGTAGCAAAGTCATTTCCATATTGTTGTCAAGGATAATAATATGTGCATGTCCATAAAATCACCTGGAAGCAAGTCCAACTTGAAGTAGTCTTTACTCCTTGGTGGTGGAGTGGGGTGGATTGGAATAACCCAATCCTGAATTAAATCAGACAATCCTAAATTAAAACAGGCAATTCTGCCTCTATTTCAAAAGTCTAATCTATTTTTACCAACAAAAGAAAACACAATATATTCCCTCCAAGGATAGGAACTGAATGCACATACAAGAACTAAATAAAAATAATGTGGATGAAGAAAAACCACACTAAACTCAAGAGGTATTTTCCATCCTGCGTGGCTGACAATTCAGTAGTCATCCTACATAATATACAGTTACTAGAATTACCGTGTTTTACTGTAAGCAAACTTCAAGTGGACCAAAGTGAATGCGGGCCCCAGTCATTTGAAATAATAACACAGAAGTCTGCCCACCAAAGGCACGTGTGAGCCATCATATTGCAGGGAGCATTTTGCTGGATTTCCTTAGATGGGTATGGTTAAGCTAACTTGTTTGCTAAGGTAATAGGATAGTTTTGGTTTGAGGGTGATGGTGACATTTGAAAAGAATTTGAAATGATAAATTGCTCAGAGGAAATTGTTGCACTGAGCCAATTTCTGGGGAAATCAAGTGGTTGGTCCAAAATAGTCAATGCGCTTGAGTCCAATCCTGGAATTGTCATTAGGCTATGTATGCTCCAACAGGAGGCCCAAGCCAAACTGGAGCTCCCATTACAGTTCAGTTCTCAAGAGATCCCAAGTGCAAAGACTGTAGAAAGTCTGCTTCCCATGCTAAATAGGTCCAGGCTGCCAAAGAGTGTAGAACATGCAGGCAGTTCCTTCATAACATGATAAGAAGAGATCATATCCAAGTTGCCAGCTTTGGGAAAACACTAAATGTTTTACTAGCCTGCCCAATATGTAGACCAGATAAATGTGCCACCATATCTTGGTTCAGCTCTAATGTTCTCTCAACTTTATCTGTGAAATGAAGGATTATAATGAGGTACCCCATGGGACTGGAGAAGATATGGATGCAGCCCATGTTCTGTGAATATTACATGCCAAATATTCTTGAAATAGAGGCCAGAAGAAGCAAAGAAAAACTATTGTAATAATATCTTGGAAACTAACACCACAATCTTGTTGCCACTATTTTTCTCTTTATGCCCTGACAACTTCTTTAAGTAACACAAACAATATTTGAACAAGTTATAATGAAACCATGTCCTCCCACTCAACAGTTCACAGTAGGTTTGAAGGATGCATTAAAAATTCTCTGTTCTGGATGGTTCGTCCTGTGAAACTCATATAGAAAACACATGTTTTAATATGTGTATTGTCCACAGATAATTGTCTTTCTACTATTATACTTATGGTACATTACTATACGTATGACACATCTTTAGTAAAACTTTGGTTCAGAAAAAACATTGGTATTTTTTGAAACTGCAAATTCATATACATTTATAAGCTGTTGGTTTATTTAAACTGAGGGGGTTTTTTTCCAATCACTTTTGACATTTTGAATATTTTTTTTTATCTGTGAATGCAATCTTTCCTCTAAAATTGTTGGTGAGTCTCAGTCAAATTTAGAGTATATCTCATTCGCACAGCATAACAGCCAATGGATCTATATCAGGAGCTCAGCAAATATAGCCTTAAACTGCTGGTTGTTGTTTTTTCAAAACCTAAGCTGAAAGCATGCTGTTGTTACAGATATGCTTCAACGGGCCTTTCTTACAGCAGGATCACATTTACACTTTTAGGATTTTGAGAGCATTATACCAAATCAGGCTTGTTGAATTCTACTGGATTGCATCTTGCAATTGTGTCAGCTCTATAATAAGTTTAAAGCAAGTTTCTCAGAAGAGATAGTTAATAAAAAAAAATCCCTACCAGTTATCTATATTAATATTTCCAACATTCTTTCAGGCATTATTTTGAAACTGGATTCTAAATTCATTTATAATTGTTGTACTAAGGTAGTTACAGCATTTCTATTCAATGTATTCTGCCAGAGGAACAAATTTATATTCTCCATAAAATCTTTCTTTAAATCCTCCAAATTTGCTTTTGAGAGATGGGAGGTATGCTGAAGGAGGGAAAGATACATTGTACTAAGAAGTAAACGTGTAAGTCTAAACCAAAATAATCGGGATTCATTACAGCAGGGAGAATGATTGTGATTTAACAGCCAAGTATCCTCCAAGGTTTTGCCCAGTAGGAATTATTCCAAAGTGATAATTTTCATCTATATTTTTAACATGCATGGAAGGTGGAAATTCATGAAACTGGTGATGTCCTACTTTTGGGGAAATTCAAGCACTTTGAATTAAAAAATACATATTCGTTTGATCTCTTTGGAAACCATGCAATAAAACAGCAACTGAATTCTCTAACTGGCTAAGATTGGTAAAATTTTCAGTCATTTGGATATTCAAAATACCAAGATGCTATGCTTCCTGCCACTGAAATGCCTCAAAGACCAAATACTCCTGGAGAAAATTTATCTACAGTAGTTAGTTGCTATGATGGCACATAGGTAATCAAAGACTACTTTCCATAATATTATGAAAATAGACATTGTTTCCCTTCTTAGAAGTCTTTACATTTATCTTATCTTATCTTGGACATCTGAATTTTTGATGATGATGTTGATGATGATTTTGCTTTATTCTAGCTTCATCTAATACTAGTAGTAAACACACTTCAAAAGATTTTGCAATTTTAGTAAAACCACAAGAAACATTATTTATTAGCCATATTTATAGACTTCATATGATGCAGTTCCAATGGTGTTTCTTCTTTTAAAGATAAAAAAATGTTCATTGGTGGTTTTCTGGGGAAAAACCAGAAAAATATTAATTAATAGAAGCCACTACTGTGGGCTTCTATAAGATTGGACCATATTAAACATAGGTAAACACAGAATAAAATAATCTACCATCAGTTTTATAAAACATGGGAAAATGACTCCATCAGAGGAAAATGAGAAATTTTAATTAATATTACAACTGAGATAGAAAATAAACTGTAGAAAGGCACCAGGACATCAACAACATTTTATGCCAGATGATACCTTTAAAAAAGATGCACACATGGTAACTAGATAAAATATTTAATAATAGCAACTTCTTTTTAACTCACAGCTTAGATTTTAAAAGAAACATTTTACAGTTTAATATTCAGGCAACTGAGAAAAAATTAGATTCCTGTTAGAATGTTCTCAAGCCAGTTAAAATGAGACAATTACATTAAAGTTCTGGTCATGATGGCTTCAAATTTGCTAGAGATTAATAAACTATTTTGAATGTATTTTGAGAAACTCAGACAGGTCAATAATTTTAGGAGAAGGAGGAATGGCAGAGTCAAAAGAGGAACCAGCCTAGAGTCTCTACGTAGCTATAAATGGACCAAGTCCAACCCCTCTTGAATTCCGTTCCCTTACTTCTGCCAAGATAGTGCTAACTAGTAATTGAGTAGATTCTTGTGCATAGTATATTTATTTATTTATTTATTTATTTATTTATTTATTTATTTATTTTATTAATTCGACTTATATGCCGCCCCCTCTCTGAAGACTCGGGGTGGCTTACAATTAAAATGCAACAATAAATAAATTAATTTTAAAAAGAATTAAACAATTAAGCCGAATTAAAATTTAAAATCCCCAACTAACCCCCAACCCCGGAGAATCAGCATAGCCCAGATTGTAAAAAGAGCCAGGTTTTCAAATCATGGTGGAAGGTGCAGAGATCGGGAGCCAGACGGAGCTCAAGCGGAAGAAGATTCCACAAAGTGGGGGCCGCCAACGAGTAGACCCTCCCCCGGGTCGACGCCAAGCGACATTGTGCTGCAGGCGGCACCCTGAGGAGACCCCGCCTGTGTGCCCTTACAGGGCGGTTAGCATTTGATATTGGGAGAAGCCATTCCCGTAAATAATTTAGTAATAAACTAGTTTGAATTTCACATGGGGTCCTGATCTTTTACACCTGACAATAATTGTCTAAGGCTACCTCTTCTTGCTCTTCATTTATTTCTCTCAAAAATTGAATTAAAATAAGAAATGGCATACCTGAAAGGAAGAACAGTATTTTATTCATATAAATTCATCGATTTTGTGATTGCTATCCTACTGAAACATAATGTCCTAGTTAATTATAATTGTTTTTAAATAAATACTATCATTTAAACCAGGGGTGTCAAACTCATATCATCATGGAGGCACCACATGACATATTGGCACTTTTCCCCCTTCGCTAAACTGGGCTGGGGCATGGCCAGCATGTGACGCATCCAGCCTGCAGGCTGGGAGTTTGACAGCCTTGATTTAAACTATCTGCAAATAATAGATTTAAGAGTCACAGTCTGAGTAAGAGTTGATCTTAAACTCTTTATGACAAAATAAGGGCACAGTTGCAAAACAAGACTAACCTGTCTGCTATATTCATTTTCTGTAAACCCATGATATGCCATCCCAAACATTTGTCTGAAACCTCACAAAATTACCAATTCTCTCAAAATTATGGTGATCTTACATGATTGTTTGGGATTGTAGAAAATGTTCTGGTACTCAGAAGAAAAGTGCTAATATCAATCACCTGTTGTATATCAATCTTCTTGATAAACATGATATATAAAAAACTTTTAAGTCTGAATTAATAAAATTGAAGCAACATATTAAAATTAATTTCACAGAAAAGCTTAAAAATAAAAAGATAGGAAGAATTATTTTTCCTGATGACCTTTCTTCAAAAAAGGGAAATATTTATGACGTATTTTATAATATTTTTATTATAAATTTTAAGAATAATTAAACTATAAATTTAAAAATTGATCTATTTGGAGATGGTGATGCCAAATCAATACTTAAATTAACATGTTTAATCAAAAACATTTGATCTCAATATAGATTAAACTTCAGATTTTACCAGTCCATGAAAATGATAACACTTGTCAGAAATTATAGAAATTATAGAAGCAGTTAATAGTGACAGTATTTCAGATTCATATGACATTGATTGGGAGCCACCCTGAGTTGGATGAAAGATTGGTGGCTATATAAATGTTTTAAATAAATAAATAGACAAAATTAATTCACACACACACATACACACCTCTCCCCCCCTCACCTTTATCTTAAAATCACTGCTTTCTGAAGTGATGTTGGAAAACATCATTCAAATCAGAGATGGTATTCAGCAGGTTCTGACCAGTTCTGGAGAACCGGTAGCGAAAATTTTGAGCAGTTTGGAGAACCGGCAAATACAATCCCTGACTGGAGATTTTATAGTATCCTTCCCCTGCCACGCCCACCAAGCCACGCCCACAGAACTGGTAGAAAAAATTGAATCCCACCACTGATTCAAATACTTAATTTGACTTTACTTACTTTACTAATCTGTTGTATGTTTTAATTTATTTATTTATTATCTTCGTGCCTGCTTTTTAATTGTCTCTCTTAAACAAAATGTTGAAGTTTTCCCCTGAGTGCTATTGTTTGCTTCTCCTCCCTTCCACCCATTTTTCCCATTATAAAAACCATCTTCCATTTTGTACAGTGTGTCAGTTGGTTACGCATCATTTGTGCTATCCTTTCATAGTCATCATTCACAATTTATATAAATTCTCATATTATCAATTTGACATATGCTTATATATTTATCAGTTATTAATCATTCATGACTAATCTATTTATTTCATCATTTAATACGAGATATTCTAACTTTCATTATAAGATTTGTATTACACTTTCACCCAATGGTTATGTATGTTTATATTATAATTAATATCAATCTGTTAAATATCTGTTGTAAAATTTCCTAATCTATTACATTACCATGTCTTTTTATCCAACCATTGATAAAACAAATCCCATATCAGATAAAATTGTTTATCTTCTTGTTCTCTAATTTCAAATGTCAATTTATTCATTTCAGCAGTCCATAATTTTCTTGATAACTTCCTCCTGCATGGGTACTTTTTCATTTTTCCAATTCTTAGCAAATACAATTCTAGCCGCTGTTAAAACATTTATAATCAAGTATTTCAGTTCTTTATTGTATATTTCCAGTATGATTCCCAATAAAAATATCTCTGGTTTAAACTCTATAAAAATGCATTTATTCTTATAGTGCTGGATGCAATGGGATTCACTCTGCATATGCATATACCGTATTATACAGTATCTGGTGGATTTGTCAGTCAGTTAAGTTTTTTTTTAACTAAATCAAATACACCATTTAATCCTCCTTCTTAAATTGCAGTCTTGGAAATCAGTATAATTAAAATCAAGAGAAAGACTAACCAGATTGCTGGTAAAGTTCTATAGGTCCAATTTCTGTAGGACCATTCCATCAAGGTTATGGAAACAAGCCAGGATATTTCTGAAGAAGAAGCCAAATGAGGACTGAGTTTCTTTTCTGTACTCTCCATCAGGAACAAAATCATGCTCAGACCAGGGGTGGGATTCTACCAGTTCTGTCCACTTCTGTAGTACTGGTTGCTATGAAAAACAGCAAACAGACAGCATACATAGAACCAGTTCTATGTCTGCTGCTGCTTTGGGCCGCCCGCCCGCCCAGGCTCTAACCTGACCTTTATTTCCTGTGTTTTCAACCGCAGCTGCTTTTCGCGACACAGCTGTGGTTGAAAAAGCAGGAAAAAAGTGCTTTTTCAACCGCTGCGCACTTGCACACAGCGCTGCTCAGCTGTCCGGGCAGCTCAGCAGGTCATAAATTGCACTCATGCACATGCGTGCGTGCGCACACGACACAGAGTGACAGAACTGGTAGTTATACCAGTCGGATCCCATCCTTGGCTCAGACCCATCTGATCAGTAGCAGAACTGGAACAAGCTCTGCACCTATCTCTACTGAAGGGACTCACCTGGCACACCACAATACACTGGGTCTTACAAGGAAGACCTGCCCCCGTCCTCTTGTTCTCATCTGATGTTCAGAAAATCTGATTTCTTTGACAAGTTAGTTTATTGGGGTTTGCTGCATCCTTGTTGAAAAGTACTTTCTCAACCTGGAAAGTATTCTGCTGGCTCTGGAAGTTGCTTTCTTAGCATTAACAAAAGAGGATGTCGTTCTTGTTGGCTGATCTGAAGCCCACTTCTAAACATATGTTGGCAGTGCAACCGTGCAAATTGTCTTGGAGCAGCAGAGCTTTAACACCATGCCATCTGCAGCTTTTAGACCAAATTATCTTGTTCTGTTCCGAGGCAGTGGCCATCCCTTTAGGGCAAGTTCCACATCAGGCCCATAGGTTCAATTCTATTTATGAGATGATGCTTCTAAGATGGTGAATAATCTCAAGTTCAAGTTCTATCTATATTATTATAAGGGTCTGATAGCTCACATGGCACATGATTATTGTGTGGGTCTCTTGTTTATAAGATTCTAGCCCTATTATCCATTTTTAAAGGAAGATTAGATCATAGCATGGGGAGCACTGCTGCCTTACTCAAAAGTCTCTAAAGTCAATGCAGCCCTAAATATTTTATTTATTTATTTATTTATTATTTGAACTTATATGCCCATCTACAACTACATAAATACAATTAAATTAAATTATAAGTTCAAACATTTATAAAATAATTAAAACAACCCTCCCCAAAGGGTCATAGCCCAGGTTGGTCAAATAACCAGGTCTTCAACTAAAGTGCGGAGGTCAAAAGTTGATTCCAAAGGTCTTTTTATCATTCATTATTTACCCTCATATGAACATAAGAATGGATAAAGAAGAGTAATTATTTCTCATTTATTCAGCCTGAGAATCTGCCATAGTTCAGGGAAGGAAAGAAAGTTTAGATGAACAGAGAGTGTGTCAATGCTGAAATGAAACTGGTAGAGGCCATTTTCCTGGTTCATCATTGCCACACCGTATGGGAGGAGGTTGGAATGCATTGCTAGACATAACATTCAACTCTGTGCATGTCCAAGATGGTGATTAGCAGCTAGTGATGGTCTCTCCCGTGGAGGTAGCCGGCTTTTCTGTCCCTGGGGGCATTTGGAGGCTTGTATTCCCCCCGAAAACTCATGAAACTCCCAGCAGAACATCCAAGGAGTCAGGTGGGGCCGGAACGATGCAGCCCCATCGGGAGAGTCGCGCGTGTTAAACGCAACGATCTCCGGTGTGGGCTTGCGGCTGGAATGAGGGGGGCGAAATTACAGGCGCCGCCCCAGAAGCGGCGACTTCGCCAGCAACCAGCCCACTCTCAGAGGCCTCCAGGGAAGCAGCGGGCGGGTGTTTTTGGCGTCCGCAGCTGCTATAACATCTATAACGAACTTGTGTTTCCTTCTGCCCCGGAGTCACTGGGAGCAGCGCCAGAGGCCTTAGCGGTTGGAACATCTTGCGGGCCTGGCGAATTACATCTTGGCTGGGGGGTTGGTTGAAGGTCGCGGCCCTGGCTATGATGGCTGTACCCCCCCCCCAGCTGGGGTGGACAGGATATGGCTTTTGTTGGCTGGGACCCTGCTCTGGTGGCGACGGTGGCAACGGCGGTCACGGCGGCGGTGTGGACCCAGGGCCAGTGTGGTTGCCGGAACCAGGCGTGGATGTTGGAGGTGAGCCTGGAGGCTGCCCCTGGCCGGGAGGTAGGCACCGATGAAGACAAGGGCGGCTGCACCGTTGGATGCTGCCCCCGGTTGATCTTTTCCACCCCCTTTGCCTTCTTTAATTCTGACTCCTTGAACGTCTGGGTTGTTGGCGCCACAAGGGTTTGTTGGCACCAATTGATGTGATGCTGAGGGGCAAGAAGACTCTCCCTGTTTCCATCTGGGATGTGAACTATCAGACGGTTCTATCCATCTGCCATCCAGAACTCTTGTCTCCTCCATGCTGTGGGGGTTACTTCTCCTGCCCTCATTAGTCTTCATTGGTGAGGGTGATGGAACTTTGTTGGCTCACCCACCCACTGTTGTGAGAGAACAATGGGATGGGTTGTACCACCTCCTCCCCAGCGCAACTTCAACTGCGGTGCAACATCTCTTTTAATCACTGGGGGCCACGAGCGGTGAGAGAGCAGTGGCCAGCCTTAGATGCTCGACCAACAGCCCCCTGGAATGCCGTGAGAGGGCATCCAGGGATGGAGGCAACTCAGTGGTTTTTGAATTATGCCAATGGTTACACTATAAGATCTTTATGAGGACATACCACTTACATCTAGGGCCGCTCCTCCCTTTGTTGATGGGACATGTACCAACATATGTGGACTTTTCAGGCAGCTGAATTGTGGGCTCTGAGGGATTCTCCCCTCTCTTGGGTTTGGCCCACTGGTTTATCATCAGCCTATCTCGAGGACGGATTCTGGAATCCGGAGAGATGGCATGATGTAGGAAAGGGTAGGGGCCGGGGCTCGGGGAGGGATAAGGAAAAAGGACCCAGGGCTTCTTTGTTAAAATTTTTATTTCGGTTTCTTAGGGGGTTAGGGAAGGGTGGAAGGTGTGGGGGTCTTATTACAGGAGTTCAGTGCAGCTTGAAACAGGGCCGTGGTTGGGGGGTGCATGAGGGGGCCTGTGGGACTCCGGGCGGAATAGTGGGGGCCATGATCCCCAGGGTAGTTGGAATGGGTAGGAGCCAATGAGGCGGGGGGGGCATATCATGTTAGGGGAGCGCGCCCCCGCTATGTCCAAGCTGTGGCGCGCTCCGACCCCTTAGCCTCTTCTCATCCCCTGGGGGTTTTGGGATCCAGGACCCCTGGGCTCAGACTGGTGTACTTTAATGCCAGGTCCATGGTTTGTGGTGATTCTCTGGGATTGGTCCTATTTTAACTATGGGTTTTAATTTTTTAATTTGGCTTAACTTGTTTAATATACTTTTAATTAATTTATTTATTGTTGTATTTTTAGCTGTGAGCCTCGAGTCCTTTTGGAGAGGGGGCAGCATATAAGTCAAATAAATAAATAAATAAATAAACAAACTTTCTCGTGAGAACCAAGGTCATCTTCTAGGCAATGGAGGAAAAAGGAGAAAAGCCCACCAATGAATATAATTAGCCAATGTGACCAGTGACACTGAGGGGGAAGAAGGGGTGATTACTGGTTTTAATTATACTGAAACCTCAGGAAAGATTCAGAGTTGATTTTTAACCAAGTGTACCAATATAATTTACCCAATAAAGAAGTTTTTTGTGGAAGTGTTTGGCCTCAGAGTTCTGAATTGCCTAGGTTCGCTGATAGGAACTTTGAACAGAATGAATGAAACATATTTTGTTATGCTTTAGCTTGTTTTATATGGGCACACTCAGTTATTCTGTTGGCAAATACCACGGGTGTTCTCTTTATTATAAACCAGATAATTCATTACCTGAATTCATTAACTCAGGGCAAAATCTGATAGAAGAATTATACAGATGTTCCTTAAGTCATTTTTAAAATCCTAAATAAAATTTACCAATACTGGGATATCTAAAAACTAACCTGTGGTAAATTTATTTACAATGATTTAAACACATCTGTCATCCCACACTTGGAGCCAAAAATGTTCTCTGAAAGACACTCAGTTTATTGCTCTGCGTTATAGTCCATATGCTCTGTTCAGTCATGGCAGATAAATAACTGCATCAGGATGACACATTTGCAGAGAATTTTTGCAAAAGATTGCTCCCTTTCCACCGTGTTTGACACTGGAAAAATAGCGAGACTTGAGCTGATCAACTTTCTACTAAAAAGAGAAGGAGGAAGATGTGTGCTTGGCTGAAAAACAAAGAAAGAGGTTTCTGGATTCATTTGAAAGTATCTAACCATAAACACAAATAAGACAAATAGCTGAATAAAATCTGTATCTTTCTTTCAAGGGGGACAAGCCCAAAGGATGAGCAAATAAAGAAGAACATGTTGGAAAATGACAGATTAAAAAAAGTGAATTTGGATGTGTCACAAAGGCTTTACAGTAAGCACGTGGCAGATTTAGTCATTCCTTTGATTGATTTAAGACATAACAAAAATTTCCCTTTTTAAGTAAATATCATGTCCAGTTTATATGGCTCATAAGTGCTATATATCTGGTAGTCCCATCTTTATGTCAGGTTTCAAGACACTACTTTTCCCAACATTTCCCTAAATAAGGAAAAAGAAGAATAGCTGATTTATTGAGTCTATCATCTGCACCTCTATAACTGTCTGGTTTGGTTCTGCAACCCAACAGGACAGACACAGACTTCAGAGGATAATTAGGACTGCAGAAAAAACAATTACTACCCACCTGCCTTCAATTGTGGACCTGTATACTGCACGAGTCAAAAAGAGGGCTGTGAAAATATTTACAGACCCTCATCCCAGACACAAACTGTTTCAACTCCTTCCCTCAAAACGACACTATAGAGCATTGCACACCAGAACAACTAGACACAAGAACAGTTTTTTCCTGCAAACCATCACTCTGCTAAACAAATAATTCCCTCAACACTGTTCAACTATTACAAAGTCTGCACTACTATTACTGTTAATCTTCTCATCACTCCTTATCACCCATCTCCTCCCACTTGTGATTGTAAGACTGTAACTTTGTGCATCCTTCGATTTATATTGACTGTTTGCTAGTATGATTTGATTGCTGATTGTACCCTATGACTATCATTAAGTGTTGTACATTATTTATTTATGATTGCTGATTGTACCCTATGACTATCATTAAGTGTTGTACATTATTTATTTAATTTATTTATTTATTAATTTGACTTATATGCCGCCCCTCTCCCAAAGGACTCAAGTGCTCACAGCTAAAATACAATGCTAACTATAAATTACCTAAAAATATATTAAACCAGTTGTAAGCTGAATTAACATTAAAACCCCAAAATTAAAATAAACAAACCCCAAAGAGTCAGCACAGCTCAGATAGTAAAAACAGCCAGGTTTTTAACTGTATGAAGGTGCGGAGATCGGGAGCCAGCCGGAGCTCCAGCGGAAGAAGGTTCCATAAAGTGGGGGCCGCCAGAGTAGGCCTCCCCCGGTCCCCGCCAGGCACATTGAGTCGCGGGACGGCACCCCAAGGAGACCCGCTCTGTCGCCTGCATAAGTGTGGTTGGTACTTGATGCTGGGAGGAGTCGTTCCGTAATTATCGTGGAACCCATGCCATGTAGGACTTTGAATGTTAACACCAAAACCTTGAATCTCACCCGAGGGCAACGGAAGTCAAATGCAGGCGCAGAGAGGGTGTGATATGGGAGTATCGGGGCTCCCATCACTACCCACAGGCAGCATTCTGCACCAGTTGAAGCCTCGAGTGGTATGCAAGGGCAGTCCTAAATAGAGAGCTGCCAGTAGTCAAGTCGGGAGACAATCAGCCTGAGTGATCGTAAGCAGGGCATTCCAGTCCAGATTGGGCGCAACAGCGAACCAGCCGGACCTGGGCAAAGGCACCCCTGGCCACGGCTCCACCTGCCTGCTCCTCCAACTTGAGCTGTGAATCCAGGAGGACCCCCAAATTCCATGCCCTGTCCACAGGGGTAACACCTCCTCCCCATGACCAAAGATGGAACCTCCGAACTGGACTGAGATGTTGGTATGCACAACCACTCTGTCTTGGTTGAGTCAAGCATGTTCCTGTCCATCCAGATCCGCATGCTTCCAAACAATGGGACATCATGAGAGAGCATCACTGATGTGGTCCGTGGAGATGTATAACTTCGCGATCATCAGCATACTGTGATAGCTCACTCAAACCACGGATAATCTCACCCAGCGTGCTTCATATAAATGTTGAACAAGAGAGGCGAGAGGACAGACCCCTGAGGTACCCCACAAGTGAGAGACCTCGGAGTGACCTCTGCCCCCTGCCAACACTGTTTGTGAACGCCCGAGAGGTAAGAGGAGAACCACTGTAAAACAGTGCCTCCCACTCCCAGCCCCCGAGACGCCACACAACAGGATACCATGGTCGATGGTATCAAAAGCAGCTGAGAGGTGTAACAGGACCAGGACAGAGGAAAACCTATCCCAGCCCTAGAGAGATCATCAATCAGCGACCAATGCTGCTCGTCTGCTGTACCAGGTCAGAAGCCCGATTGGTACGGATCCAGATAGTCCGCTTCCTCCAGGAAAAGTGGCACTTGCTGGGCCACCACATTTCAACAACCTTCACAAAGTTGTTCAACATGGCTGGGTCCAGGGCAGGCTTCTTCAGAAGGGGCCTCACCACCGCCCTCTTTCAAGGCAGACAGCCCCTCCCTTAATGAGCTTGACCACTGCCCGAGCCAGCCGCCTGTGACCTCCTGGAGGCATAAACCAACCAGGAAGGGCACGGGTCCAATAAACATGTGGTGGAACTCAGCACGCGCATGATCCTGTCCACTTCATCCTCAGAAACAGGATCAACTCAGTCCAGATTACATTAGCCAGACCAAGCGCAACCCTTCCCGATCTGAGCGATTTTATCCTGCAGATACAGACCAAATTCCTCAGCTCTGCTCCTCAGAGGGTCCGCCACTCCCCCAACTGTAAGAGGGAACAGGCAACCCCAAACAGGGTGGCTGGGCTGTTATTCATGGATGCTATGAGGGCGGAGAAGTAAGATCTCCTTGCCGCCCACAGCTACCAGGTAAGTCCCATATGGGCTCTCAACTGGGCTCGGTCAGATCCGGAGCTGGCTGCCCTCCACCTACTCTCTAGTCCCCTTCACGACGCCATCTCCCGGAGCTCCTTGGTATACCAGGGAGCTGACCAGGATCTGTGCGCAGTAAGGGGGATGGGGACAACCCTGTCAAGAGCCCCCACGGCCGACTGTTGCCAGGTAGCAGCAAGGACCTTGGCAGGGCTGTGGGTGAGGGATGCAGGAAAAAACCCCAATTCTGCCTGGAACCTCTCAGGGTCCATCAGGCCTGGGTGGAACCATCTGAGTGGCTCCTCATCCCAGCGGTGTGGGGTGGCTTGATGGAAGACCAGCTGTAGGAGATAGTGGTCTGACCATGGAACGGGATGGGTTACTGTAACACCATCCCCCAGGCCACTGCACCACCGCTCCGAGACAAAAACCAGGTTGAGCATATTGCCCCCCTCGTGAGTCGGGCCATCTATTAACTGGGTCAGACCCATGGACTCCATGGAGGCCATAAATTCCTGGGCCAACCCCGAGGCCGCCCCCCAAGGAGGGCAGGTTGAAGTTACCCAGAACTATAAGCTCTGGGAACTCCACCACCACCCCCGAGACGGCATTGAGCAGCCCAGGCAGGGCGGCTGATACACAGCTGGGGGACAGGTATGTAAGCAGCACATCCATCCGACCACTAGGCCCGAACCTCAAGAGGAGGGACTCACACCAGCCTATCTCCGGGCAGGGACCTCCCTTGGAAGCAGGGTCTCCTGAATGACAACAGCCACTCCACCCCTTCTCTGGGGTCGAGACCGGTGCATAACCCAAAAACCTGGGGGGCAAATATCGACCAGAGGGACTCCACCCTCCGGCCCCAGCCAGGTCTCGTGATGCAGGCCAGGTCCATGCCTCCTCCTCAATGACCTCCCGGAGGAGAGGTGCCTTATTCACCATGGACCTGGCATTAAAATACACCATCCGGAGCCCAGGGGCCCTAGATCCCCAAACCCCCAGGGATTGAGAAGAGGCCAAGGGGTCGGAGCATGCCACGGCTCGGATGCAGCGGGGATGCGCTCCCCTAACATGATAGGGCCCCACTCCTCGTCGGCTCCTACCCATTCCAACCACCCTGGGAATCGAAGCCCCCACTATTCCGCCAGGGTCCGCAGCCCCCCACGCACCCCCCAACCACAGCCCTGACTCGGGCTGCAATGAACACCTATAAACCCCCCCTTCCCTAACCCCCTTAAAAATCCAATCAAAAATTTAACTAATGAAGGTCTGGAACCCCCCCTTCTACCCTTCCCAGGACCCCCACCCCAACCCCTACCAGCGCAGTGCCAACTCTCTGGGTTCCATGACCTGTCCTCGAGATATTGTGGAAAGTCCAGTGGGCCAAGCCTGGGAGAGTGGGGCCTCCCGTAAGGCCCGTAAGTCCGTTGACGAGTAGACCCGCATGATGTTGTATTGCACATATAAAGGGAGAAGCCAAAAGATGGAACAAGTCCATGTATCAAGGATGTTAAAACACCCGATCCAGTTCCAACATCCATGCTACAGCCAGATGGTCCCAGGAAATAAACCAGGATTGCTCTCTCACCACAATCCGGTGGGCCGATGGTAAAGGCCCTCATCCGGGCCAGCCACCGCACTCTCACCGCAGGGTTGTCAGGTGAGCACATCCGGACGGCAAGATGATAACAGAGGTTAGTTACAGGGGGGCAGGCAATCCCAACCTACAACCCTCACACAGCAGTGGGTGGGATGCATCCACACCCCTCTCACTAACCTCCATCGGGTGTAAAAAGGGAGGGGGGGAAAATGGCCCCAAGAGGCAAGGCAAAAGGAGGCAAAAGAAGGGGGGAGGGCAGCAGACACAGATCTAGAAGGTCCAGCCAGAGCCGAGCAGACGACAAGGAGGCCAGGGCTGGCAGCAACCTCGAGGCCACACCATCTCCACCTCGTGGCCCAGCATCATCGCTAGCCAGTCCACCGCCTCCACCATCGCTGCCTCTGCCACTAACACCACCGTTGGCGGAATCCATGGCAGTACCGCCACCCCAACCATCATCACGCCCACAGCATCCAGCCTCAAACCGCTCTCTCCTCGCCATCGCCGTCGCTGCCACCAACGGCTCTGCTATGGAGATCCCAGTTGAGACCGGGTGCCGGAGTGGAGACCAGCACCCTCTGCCGATCCCCACACTCCTTGCCTCATCACCCCCAACACGCCGTTCTTCTGGGCACAGCGTGCCATTTTCAAGGCCAGGGTGGAGGCCAGCCACTCCGCTGGTCTCCACACCCCATAATACGCTGCCCCACAGCTTGGTGCTCCCCGCCACGCCATTCTTCGAGGTGCCGCTGCAACCGCCGCGCCATTCTTCAAGGCGCAGGACGTCTCCAAAGCTGAGCCCGAAGTCAGCCAGCTGATCAGCCCACCACGCCATTCTTTGGGGCACCGCCGCCAACGCTTTGAGGTGCAGCGAATCTCCAGGGCTGAGTCCAAAATCGGCCAGCTGATCGGCCCGCCGCGCTGTTCCTCAGGGTGCCGCCACCGCGCCGTTCTTCGAGGCGCAGTGCATCTCCAAAGCTGAGCCCGAAATCAGCAAGCTGATCGGCCTGCCACACCATTCTTCGGGGCGCCAACGCCAATGCCGCACCGTTCTTTGAGGTGCAGCGAATCTCCAGGGCTGAGTCCAAAATCAGCCAGCTGATCGGCCCGCCGTGCCGTTCCTCAGGGCGCCGCCGCACCATTCTTCGAGGCGCAGCGCATCTCCAGAGCTGAGCCCGGAGTCGGCCAGCTGATTGGGCCCACGGTGACAACGCGGAAACGCCGATCAGGAAGTCAAACGCCCAAGGGTGTCAAAGGGGAGCCCCAGGGGGGAGCGGTGATGGCGTCGGTTCTAAAGGAACCAGCCGACACCCGAGATGTTCCACCACTGAAAACGACCACTGGGGGGGATTGCCAGCCGCCCCCACCTCCCTTGTCCAGACTACAAACGACTCTCTCACCACGGAGCCTAAGCTCGGACCGCCATCTTCTGAGGCATGCGCATTATGATTCTTGATTCTTTTCTTTTATGTATACTGAGACTATTTACACCAAGACAAATTCCTTGTGTGTCCAATCACACTTAGCCAATAAAGTATTATATTCTATCTCCCTCTAGTAATAATCCAAAGAAGTCTTTGATATGATGTCCAGTATTTATGATGGCACAGAAGTTTTGGCATATTTTGAGAATTTTGAGGTTTTTTTTTAATTACATTTATATGCTGCCCTTCTCCGGAGACTCAGGGCGGCTTACAATTTTTGGGATACAACCCAGTGTGCTCAGCAATAGCCTTCATTCCACTGTATATGCCTGCTTATTACTAAGTGGCATTTTTACAAAGTCAGCTAATTGCCCCCAACAATCTTGGGTCCTCAATTTACCTACCCCGAGAGGATGGAAGGCTGAGTCAACCTTGAGCCTTGTGGGATTCGAGCCTACAGCAGTTGTAGGCAGCTGGATCTTAAGTGCAGGCAATTAACAGCCTGAGCCACCAAGGCCCTTGATTGAATGAAATGCTGCACCATCTTGACTACATGTCAGTCTTGGCTGAACCCAATGCACCAGATTAAAAAACACTGACATACCAATTTCTACATCTGCTATGCAAGAAGCTAAAATATTATTTTACTGGTTGGTGTGAATATATGGATCAACACTCTCCTGGCTTTCATTTTAACAGCCAGAGAGATTTTATTTTAACAGAATTTATTTCATTTGGACTGAACTATAACTGAGGCAATTTCACAGATAACTTCAGATGACATCCTTAGCTGACTAAATCAGCATGTGGTTTAAATCATGACAAAATAACTTTCTCTCTCTCTCCCCCTCCTCCTCCTCTTCCTCCTCCTCTTCTTCCTCCTCCTTTTTAAAGCAAGCAGGCACATGTAACCAAAATGTGGCATCTCGATGAAAATCAGCTCAGAACGGAAAGAAAAGTTCAAATTCCATGGACGAACAGAAGTATTGCCAGTATCATAGCAATTTACCTCCTAAAAAATACAGTATAACTGGTTGGAAAGGGATCAATTCCAAAGATGCCATCAATGACATTATGGGACCCACTTCTAAGTAATCAGTGAATATAAAATCCATAAATAGCTGATGGATTTTTAGTTCAGATATGTGTCCTTTTAATATATTCAAATAAATCTATCAACTTTTGCATCTGGCTCATTACTGAATTTATATTATATTATACTCTTCCAAGCCCTGGATCAGGATAGTCATTTGAGCCACTTTGGTTTTTGAGGGGAGAGGGGAAGGGTTACTGTTTTACTTTTTGAGTTTTGTCAATGGTCAGTGGTCTTCATTTTTTCTTGATTTGGTATTTTTTGTGTTTATTTTTTATCTATAAGTGGCCTGAAATCATTATGGAGTTGGGTGGCCTCAACACTGAAATAATTAATACATTATTCCAAATTAATTTTCTAGGGCAAGTAATAAATAAACATTTCCTCTTGTCAGAGACTATTATTACTGTGTTTAATATACTTTTTAAAAAGTAGCTTGGAATCATTGCACTTCTTAAAAACAGGCCTTGCTCTTTAAAATACAT
The DNA here is from genome assembly GCA_009733165.1 of Naja naja. Lineage (NCBI taxonomy): Eukaryota > Metazoa > Chordata > Lepidosauria > Squamata > Elapidae > Naja > Naja naja. The sequence goes on along the minus strand of CM019148.1, from coordinate 81,762,665 downwards.
CTGCCTAAATAAAGGTTTCTGGGAGAGGTATCAGTTCACAGATGGTTTTCCTGTTAGCATATGGGTGACTTTTCCATGAGTGCATCTTCATAAGTTCATATTTACACTATAAGCCAACTTACAGAAAGCATATGTAAATATTAAAATCAGTATCTTAACAATAATGTTTCAAAAAGCGATTTCGATTATATTTTTATTAATAATATTTAGAAAATACTCAGGACACCATCACTACAATAACTCCAATTTCTTCAAAGATAGCAGTAGCATGTAGCTGTTATAGTCAGAGACAAGTTAATGCATGAGAAAAACTAAAAGTTAGGCTGAGTCAGGTTAACCAGTAGCTACAGTAAATCTTATAATCTAGGGAGACAAGAAGAGAATAGTAAACTTTTTGTAGATAGTTGCTGTATCATGTGAATTATAGCAATGATAGTGGGCAAGGGGTTCATGCTATTGTGTGAAAGAGCTTATATAATGCCCCAATTTCTCCATTTTGTTTATACATTTAGCACACATTTGGATGTCATGCAATTGTCCTTTGCTTCATTTTGCACATATGAAGATTAGCAGTGTCTGAAACCCCAGCAGAACTCTGCATGCACTAGCCTCCATTGCATATGCGCTAGCCTCACAGGAACTGAATTTTGAATTGCATTAAATGCAACCTAGTATCAATTTACAATTTCCACTAATTTAAATATTGCATTATTCTAATTTTACAATTTAACTGTATCTCTTTTCTAATGTTGTGTTAGGTTTATTCTTTATATCCAAATTTCTATTGAGTCATACCCTACTCTCCAAAATAACCCCTAAAAAAATACACAAAGGCAGATTTTTTTAAAAGAATAGTTTATATCCAACATACAAAGACCTCCTGCCATGTTCTATCATCTCTTTTACTCTCACCCTGTAACCCCCCAGAAGTTCTTTTTCCTACCACTTCTGCTATACTTTTGACTTGATGTATCCATCCTAAAGATGTTAATGGATGCTATGTTGAACATAAATATATAATCATATATCTATGATTCATAGAAGGGACTGATAAGAATATAAAGTTCTGCTACCCAGGCAAAATCTCCAGCATTGATGGTTGTGAATTTATTTTTTAAAAAAAAACCCTCTCAGTGCAGTCTATAGCCCATAGACTATAGAATACCTTATGCCACCAGACTTGAAATTCTGGACTTAGACAACCTAGAACTATGCCGCCTTCGGTCCGATCTAAGTATAGTATATAAAATTATCTATTGCAATGTCCTACCTGTCAATGAATACTTCAGCTTCAACCGTAACAATACAAGAGCACATAATAGATACAAACTCAAGGTAAACTGCCAAACTTGATTGCAGGAAATACGACTTCAGCAACAGAGTGGTCAATGTCTGGAATACTCTACCTGACTGTAGTTTTTTTCCCCAAACCCCCAAAACTTTAACCTTAGACTGTCTGCTATTGACCTCACCCCTTTTCCTAAGAGGTCTGTAGGAGGCGTGCATAAGCGCACCAACATGGCTACCATCCCTGTCCTATTGTTTCTGTTTATTTCTCTTATATGTATCCATTTTGTGTATTCATTACTATGTTTATACTTATATCTGTTATCTTATAATCGCTTGACAAAATAAATAAATAAAAATAAAAAAATAAAGATCTCCCAAAGAAGGACCAACCAGATCTGAATCTGTAATTGAAACATCAATCATACAATTTCAGGAAGATGTTTGCATCAATTTGATTAGCTGGGAAAAGGCAACAGGTAGTAAATGGGCTAAACAGATTTCAGCTGTTGACACTGTTTACTAGAGACTTTCAGATGGAGATGTTAAAGAATGTTGATTCAAAGCTTTTCTGAAGTTTAAAATGAAGGCATGACAGGATGAAATTAACTTTGGACTAGCTTGGAATAATTGGAACTCTGTCTAGAATTGTTTAAAGAGAAATAGCTTAGCTCATTCCAAGTCCTTGTTCCAAGTTCTTAGGAGAAATGAGGCCTGGGTCTCCTCTATTTTCCCCATTCCATAGAATGAAAGATGAGAGCTTGGCTTCCCTCACTTCCTGCCTTTTCTGCTGCTTCAGTTTCTTTATTTTTTTTCTTCTTTTTTTAAAGGAGGGCAAGGTAGGAGGCACAGCAATGCTATCTTCTTCCCACCAAAGGTTAACAGTTCAGACTTCTCTCTGCTACAGTGCAAGAGAAGGGAACTTAGGAAGGGTAGAAGTTAGAAGGTCAGTGAAGGTCAGTGAAGTCTGCAGATTATTTTGCAGGAAGCATGATTTGGGAAAGCAGAGTGAAAGGAAATAAACTGCAACTTTTTAATGAATGCATGGCTAAGGATGTGCTGCTTTGGTGTGCTGCTTTGGATTGCTCTAATGGCTAAAACATTTGGTCTCTGTCCCAGAAACAAAACTGGTTGAATCAGAAGCAAAAAAAAAGTGTATAATCAAACCCAGCCCAATGCTTATTTGGAGGACACCAGCCGGTTACTTTCAACCACCCACCAAGTTACTGTCCACCTGAAAAACAGTTTTGGTGCCTTTTCCCGTGGCATTATTTTCATTTAATTAATCCTGTAGATGCATATCTCTTTAATCACTTTTGCTGCCTGGTGGTTTCTTCCTTTGGAATAAAATGTTTCACCTGACAAATTACAGCCCCCACTTTGATCATTGAACAAATGTGTTCAACTGTTACTGTCAGGTGGGGGTTATTTGTAATTTCTGGGCTGGTTTTTGGTCTATTTATGAAACTGCTGCCTCTTGGCCCCTTTCTTTGAATTGATTTCTGTAGTGTTTCTTTTCTCAAAACTGGAAGAAGCCTGAATGAATCTGGGAAACATAAATAAGTCTTATTGTTTTCCATGATGGTGAAAAGGCCAACAAAACTGAATAGCAGTAGAAATAAGAAATTAAAGCTTTTAAATAAAGCTTTTATAATGTTATAATATAATAAATTCATTATATCAAAGCATTATCAAATCATAAAAATAACTGCTGGTCAAGAGAATGGATGACTGACTGACTGACAACCCCAAATCTAGTAATGACATAACTTACAATTAATTTACATAATTTACAATTAATTCTATACCCACAATCAAGCAAGAACCAGCAAGAATAGTGAACCAGAGTGTGGGAATATTCTTTGCAATGATGAATTCCATAAGGTCTCTTGCTTATTTTCCACTTGTTGTAAGCTAAGAAAATATGGGAATCCAAATAACAGATTTCAAAGATTATAAAGCTATCATATCTGGGCAAGACAAAGCCAATTCAGAGGAACTTTTCAGGAGAAATTATTGGGGTGGGGAGAGTCAATTTTAAGGACGTTGTTGGTTTGTGCTTTTGCAAAGTTGATTGTGTCAAGGAAACTGAAAACTTTATAATATTTGCTGAATCTCTTTGGTAGTGTTTCAAAAACTCCAATTGGCATGCAAGTTGACTTTTTCTTCCAAAATGTTCAACTTCCATTTAGAAATTGTGATATTTTGTTGCTTTTCTCAATTTATTTTTTGACAATCCGGTTTTGTCCAGATATGCAACATCTATAAGCAACATATTCTTTTAAAAAAATAATAGTAGGGTCTGATGTGTTGTGCTTCAGGTGAATCTCAACCTTTATTTAAAAACTCCAGAAATGTTACTTTACCTATTGAGTCCTTACCAAGGACCTGCAATAGACAAATCTGGTTGTTTGACGGTGTTACAGATATTGTCGCAGGATGGAAGCAGTTCCAAGTAAAGCCGCCTTCTGCAATTGACCGATGGCAAATTTGTCAATGCCTATGGTGTTCAAGTGGTGCTCCAGTTGTTTTGGGATTGTACCCAAGGTGCCTATTACTATTGGTATTATGTTTGCTTGCACTTTGCCACAGTCATTCTATTTCTATTTGTAGGTCTTTGTATTTTGTTATCTTCTCCAATTCTTTCTCTTTTATTCTGCTGTCTCCAGGCACTTCCAAATCCACTATCCAGACTTTTTTGTCTTTCTTATCAACAATTATTATTACTATTGTTGTTGGTAGTGGTGGTGGTCACACTGTCAGCCAGTTGTTTAGACTGGCATTTCTAACCACCTATCAAGTCCTTTCCAGGAACCTAGAATAGGCAGGTGTTGATGTTTGATGGTGTTAAAGGTATCATCACAGGATATAAGCTGTTTGATGTTAAGCTGCTTTTATACACTGTACAAGTTTCATTTAGTTTATTTGGTTTTTTTCTTATTACACAGATTCTTCACTTCACGGAGCTGCCCCCACCCAAAATGTATGTTCTCATGACACCATTGGAATGCATATATAATCATCTATTCTGTTTCTAATTACAGTGCACAGTCAATGATTTTTTCAGAGAGTGGAAAATGGTTAGAAAAGCTTTAATTCTCACATTGGACAGAAATGATTGAAAATTCATTCCTTTTCTCATGAAAGAAAATGAGACCACGTTTCTTATGGGTCAGACTTGGGGATCTGATCATCCATATATGGTAAGGTTCTTTTTTTGCTGCCTGCTTGGGATTATCAAGCAAGTTAGAGGCCATGAACTATGTTTAATGTAGTAGGTCAGATATGCTGGCATGGCATCCATGCAACATTCCTGATTTTTTTTAAAAAGTGTGCAGCTATGTATTTGCCTCATTATTCCATATTACTCACATATTAATTCAGTGTATTGGGGCTATCAAATATTGCATCACAAATTCAATTTTCAGGGAAATTCTTACCAGAAAAAAAACACGTAACTACTTTATCATTTTCTTGTTGCTTTTGTTATCTCCCTTAAGCCATGATAACATTTATTTATTTATTTATTTTTGGGATTTCTATGCGCCCTATCTCCGAAGGACTCAGGGTGGCTCACAACAATAAAAACATACAATACAAAATTTAAAAAGCTATTAAATAACATCCCAATTACATAAATAAACCAACAAACCAAATAATAAAAAAAAAACATCAGTCCAGGTCAGCCTGTTGAAAAAGCCATGTTTTCAGGTCACGACGGAAGGATCGAAGGTCAGGAGCCACCTGAAGCTCCAAGGTCAGCTGATTCCAAAGGGCAGGAGCACCCACAGAGAAGGCTCTCCCCCTGGGTGTCACCAGTTGGCACTGTCTGACCGATGGCACCCTGAGGAGGCCCTGTTTGTGGGAGCGCACAGGGCAATGGGAAGTTGTTGCTGGCAATAGGTGCTCCCACAAATACCCCGGACCTAAGCCATGTAGGGCTTTTAGGTGATTACCAGCACCTTGAATCTCACTTGGAGGGCAACCGGCAACCAATGCAGCTTGCGCAGGAGAGGTGTAATATGGGAGTAGCGGGATACTCCCATCACAACCTGTCACCTGGCTCACCTGTGATAGAAAAAAAACACCATAAAGAGCTTTATTGATGTTCACAGATTGTGCAAGTTATTCTGGAGTAAATTAATCAGATTTGCAAGACAACAACTGAATCTGAAGTTTAGTTCTTTATTTCTTCAGATGATCGAATGATTGCCTAAATTTATACCCTATCTCTAAGCTTATTCTAACACTCAAGATAGCTTATAGCAATTTAAAAAAAAATACAAGTATGAAATATAAGAAATTGAATACAATTAAAATCAATGATCAAAATAATTCACAATTAAAAGGTTGGCAAAGGATGTGTTTTTCCTAAAGGCTGAGAAAATGAGAAGCAGACAGATCTCTTTAAGAAGCAAATTCCATAGCCTGGATGTAATGGTATGTAAGAGTGACCTTGGGAGACAGGGCAACAAGACACAACCAAGGGAACAGTCAGATAAGAGGAAGCATAGCCAACAGAAGGAATGTGGATGTTGCAAACATCTCAGAAGGGACCCTTCATAGTTTCTTGGTCCGAAAAGGTAAGAATTGCTTACAATAATGTAGGGTCATTCTTACATACCATTACATTCAGGCTTATCTAGCATGGTTGACATTGGGTATCACATGGAACAAGACTCCTTTTGACTATTGGATAGCTACTTTTCTGGCAACAGAGCAGCTTCAGGAGGATCTTCCAGTTGATCTAAGCAATGGAGCACATTCATAATTGATGAGGCAGTCTTGAAAAAATCACAGCAGTTGTTTTGTGCTTTAAAGGTTAGTACCAGTGTCCTTGATTGTATCTGGTATGCAATTGGAAGCCACTGCAGCATTATATGATCCTGACCCATGCCCTGGTCAGCCACCTGCCTGTCACATTTGCAACTTTGGAAATTTTTCAAGAGTAGTCTGGTGTAAAGCATACTGCAACAGTCATGACTGGTTCTAACTAAGATATCATTATTGCTCTATAGGACCACAGTTGGTATGCTAGCTAAAATTTTGCAAAGGTGCTCCTTATTACAGTTGTTACTTGTGAAGTGACAGCTGGGGGATCAGAAAACAATCTCAAACTGTAAAGGTGTGCTCTTTTGAGGAATGCAACATCATCCAAAATAGGCTTCATTTCAATCTCCAATTGTACCTCCTTGTACCTGGATTTAATATTTTGCTTGCTCTTCCTCATTCAATGTATTTTTAAGATTAGATGGTGTTCAAGGACACTGTGTGTTAGAAGGCAGGGATGAGTAGAGTCAGGTGTGAGATGACAATGTCTTAATCAATGTCTTAGAGAAATGGAAGTCTAATTCTAACTATATCAGAGCATTAGAAGTTGAATAAGGGACTTGCAATAAAAGTTTTAGAAACTTTGATTGAGTTGTTTCTCAGTTAGAAGACTCCTTATACAATTGAACACCACATGGCATGGCAACATATCCAGAACTTTAGCTTTAAAGTTTAAATAATTTAATAGCTTCTTAGGACATAATTATTCCCAGACTGATTTGCAAATTTAGCAATTGAAAAGAATGCTTTTGGGGCTGTTACTAGTAGCTTTCTTGCTTGAATAGATCAGAGGTAGACAACTGAAAATAGACACTCAGATGAAGAATGTAACTTGTTCAGTAAGTTTGCAGCTAATCATCCATCTTATTGAGGATTTAAAATGTTTCTTAGAATATACCAATACTTTACTTTTAGAATAGTTTGTTTCTAGGTGTTCTCAGGAGCAGAAAAACAATAAAGTTTTCAGGGATCTTCAAAGATCTACTTGGGTTACAGTATAGTATAGAAAAATGGAGATGGAGTAATGAGTGAGAAAGAGAGGATAAAATTCAGGCTTAGCAAACTTCTCAACAATATTGTTAATGCTGACTGGGAGTTCTGGGAATTGAAATCCACAAGCCTTAAAGTTGCCAAGGTTGGACACACCTGCACTAGAACTCACCTTGTTTAACACCTATGACCATGGAAATTACATTCAATTAGGTTGCCAAAGATATGTAATAGACTGAGAAAACTTTGAGAGATAGAAGTGCTGCATCCAAAACAATGATCTGATGAATTAAATCTGTGTCCAAAGCAGAAACATAATTTGAGTAAGTGGTTCAGTATTGATATTGCCTAGTTCTCTGGAACATTAAAAAGTGGGGAGAGGCTCATTCAGACTTGCAATTTTCTGTTACTGTAACCTCATAATAAAAAGAGCATTAGTATTCATTGATTTCTGGTTAGGACTATCCCAAAGGACCGACAGAATTTTACCCTTAACTTGAATAGCAACACCATGCTATAATAGAAGATGGTGGTTTACCAATGTAGTAACTAATTTCTTCCAGAATCCTTTTTGTGGTGTAGTCAAATGCTGCCCTCAAGTCTAAAAAGGCCACATAGAGGTCATTATTACTGTAGGTTGGTTATATATTTCTTAGCCAAGCGATATAGTTTAATGCATTGGTCCATGAATGAATGTTCAGAACTGAAGCTATCTTGTCCTAAGACCAAAATGTTTTGGAGGACATCCAACCCAAGAGTTTATAATATAGGAATCCAGCATATCATTTGCTAATTACAGATAATAAGCTAATTGGGTTGCAATTATTTTTATTTATTTTATGCCTTTGAGTCAGTGTTGTCTCCTGGTAAGTGCCTGGACAAGTCCTTCCAGTTTTATTGGCAAGGTTTTCAGAAATGGTTTGCCACTGCCTTCTTTCTGGGGCTGAGAGAAAGAATGACTAGCCCAAAGTGTCCCAGCTAGAACTCACAGTCTCCTGATTTCCAGCTTGGTGTCTTAACAGTATCACATTTGTCACCTTTCTGACAAGCTGGCATAAGAATAGTGTTAAACCAACCTTTAGGGAGGCACAGAGTTATTTATGCATAGTTTCAATTTAAGATTTCTGGTGAGATTAAATCTTTCCCAGGAACTTAACACTTTTCCAGTTGAAAGACTAACTTTTGGACCTCAAAAGCTGAAACTGGGAGCCATTCAAGAAGAGGCTCATCAAATAGCTGAGCAGAAAATTCACTGCCTTCAGGTTTATGTGGTTTATATATATTCAGGTATGTATGGTTTATAACCTCCAGAAAAATCCATAAACTCAAGGGGGATTGGGTTGTTATGTTATCAATGTTTACTTTGGATAAAGATTGACAAGATGCTAAAACAGTCAATTGCCATTGTTAGCTACAGTCTGCTGTATTCCAGAATGGAGAGGCTAATCTAGAGGCGAATTCTAGTATGGAGAGGTTAACTCTAGAGAAGGGGTATCAAATTCAAGGTCCATGAGCTGGATCTGGCCAGCATGGAGCTGGCCTGGAAACAACAAAGGACTGGCCCATGGTGCCTCTGCCAGCCAAAACAGGGTCCCAATGCTCCATTTTTGGCCTGAATAGCCTCCTGGAGCACTCTACCAGCCAAAACAGGACGATAGACTGTTGGACAGTTAGTTTTTGGAGACAGCTGGAGAAATTGTCAGATCATTTATGCTCTGCTCCTATACAAAAGAGTCAAGCCCCATAGCAGCTGGGGACTCTACATGTCCTTAATATCTACATTATGGAATTGAGACTATTTGTGCCAGAAAGCAATTCTCCCTTTGTCTGGAAGAGCTGTTTTTAATGCAAAGGGGAAAAATGCATCTTGAGCCTGTGTCAAATGCCCCGCCGGCCACGCCTACCCCACCATGCCAATCATGACCATGCCCTGCCAGGTCATTGTCCCCACCAGCCCTCCAAGGTCAAACACAACCCTGATCAGCCCTCAATGAAATTGAGTTTGACACCCCTGCTCTAAAGGCTAATTTTGCTTTTTCTCCTTCAAATGTTTCTTATAATTCCCTTTTTAGGAAGTGAAAAGGAGATGCTTTACAGATTGTGTGCATTCTTGGGGAAAGGATTTGGAATTTAGATATCCAAAATGATAGAGCCGATGTTTCCCATCTCTTTTACAGTGAATTGCCTTCCCTCCTGGTCAGGCCCTAGACATGCTATTCCTAACTATGCTATATATCTTTCATAGGAGGTTACCCCAGCCTGACTTGAGATATTACTTACTAGTCCAACAACTAATACTGTACTGTAGATATATGATTCCTATAAAAGCTGTACTTGTTTCTCTTCAGACATGGAGTAGAATCTCTCTCACATGTTATTATTAAATTGTCTGTGGTATACTAAAATGGCAATAAAACTTCATATTTCCAATTGTTAACAACTTTAATTGCCATTGGGACAAAGAGATCATTCTTCTTTTGAGTGACTGCTCTTCAGAATCTTTACAAGGTAGACCAGATTAAAAAACAATTCCATAGAGATCTGGACTGCTTTTATTGTAATAGCTACAGTAAACAAAATCTTGCAAATCTAAGTAGTACTGTTTTAACCATTGCTTTCTTTGGTGGTGGCTCTTCTATTTTTCAAGGCCACTCCTAAGCTACTGAAGAAATCTCAAGAATGTTATCTTGGTATAGCTCCTAGAAATTGTCTGGTGTCTCCTCATGCTACTTAAGCATTAGCTATTAATTACCCCTAATTTTCCTTTCACTAAATTTATGATATCATGGATCTGTTTTCTTATGCTTGGTCTTGAATTGTAAATAAACTTGTATTACTTTAAATCATGTTCATTTTTACTTCATCAAGGAAGAATTCAAATGTGCCAGAAAGAGAACCCCCCCTCTGCCTTTGGTGCAGATGAAGCATCTTATCAGTGAGTGAAGAGTTCCTACAGGCTAGTCATGCCTCTTCCCTCACCTCCAGTTGTAATGGTGTTGGATATTGCTGTGAGAATTTGACTCTCCTTTCAGAGAGAGGGGGAGGGGGAGGGAGGGAGGGAAGGGGAGAGAGAGAGAAAATAGAGGGAAGCGGCAGTGGGGTATGTGTGATATTTAGAATTACACCAAGGGAAACATGAAAGGATGAAATGACCCCCAGCTCAGCCACTGGAACAGAATACTATTTAAAGATTGAGCAAAAATTAAAATATGGGTTGTGGTGGGAAAATACTTAATTTGTCACAACTTTTGTGTTGAAATGGGGGTTAAGACTTTGTTTGAATGAAAATGTCAATTTCTTTTTGTGGTTAGGGCTGTTAGCAAACAATGAACAATACTGAAACTGCAGAGTGAAAGGGGGAAATCTCCACCATCATATTGACATTGCATTGAAACAGTTCACCACTTCCTCCCTTTGCTATTTGATACTCCACACAAACTGTGAAATCTGTTGCCATCAGATGTGGCATTTTTAGGATAATATTTCTGCAGATCTTTATCACTCTATATGTTACAATCATAATTCCACTGATTAGTCATCAAGCCAGTATCGGCAGTGGCAGATAGACCACATAGAATATGATTGGAAATTCATAAGGTTCAATTAATAATAGCAATCATTATATATATATATATATATATATATATATATATATATATATATATATATATTAATAATAGCAATTTGATTGACTTTTGTAGTGTTACAACCCAGGGGCAATCTTTTTGTGCCTTGCTTTTTTGGAAACTAAAAAATAGCATACTTTGCTAAATTCCAGAGTTTGGCCTTCAGATGTCAGCATTACAAACTGCTGTGGAGATTAGGAGAGGGGCTTGGTGGGAGTCCATGGGAACTTAACTCTCATTTGAGAACCCAACAAAATGTGCAGCAGAGTCAACTGAAATCTTGAAATATGTAATTTCAACATATCCATCAACCATTAAGGAGCTTGATAAGAAATGAATAATGAGAAAGGGAAGCTAAAGTATAACAAGAAAGAATTTTTGAAGCCTCCTTTGAGGGGAATTTACAGACTTTAACCCTGTCTGAGTGTGGCTTTTCTTGCAGGGAGGCAATTCCTGCCATTTATAGCAGCCTTTGCTCTTCAAAATAAATAGTTATCCAATTTGCATGACAAATGTTAAGAGGATAATAGCCTTTTGTTACTCTAGATAAGCCTTCTGAGAAGCATGTTTTAAAACTGGTAATATTTCAGTGTTTGTGTTTTTTTAAAATCAAGACTAATTAAAATATTGTGGGGTTCAAGCTTATCACTTAAGTGCTGCTCTTCTGTTGATTTTTTTGAAATTCTCCCATGGACACTTTAACTAGGTTCCCAAAGCATCCCAAATGTATTTGGCTATAAGCATTATTCTTGACCTTATACAAACTTTCGAGATTAACTGTGGGGATGTTATGATATTGCCAACTAAAAATAAAACTCTTTAAAAATTCTTTCCCACCATACATTTATGAGACCAGACTACTAGTGTTCACCTTAAAAAAAAGGCAGACTGGCAAAGAAGAAAACTTAATTTGGATTGGAATCCAAATTATGTTCAGAACATGACAGTTCAGTGCCATTTCAAAATTAAAACAAGGCTGATTCTTTCACACTTCTTTGTTAGTATTATTAGGTGTCTTTGAAACAACTTGAACCAATTTGGCCTTTATAAATTGCCATACACAGGAATTAAGCATTCCATTCTCTTAAAAGTCTGCACTTTTTTTCTCCAATCCAATTGTTCTGAAAAGCATTGTGCAAGACATTGTTTCATAATTAATGTGGGTTTCTTCCTCACATTTACCAGAAATCCCTCATGAAAAAAAAAGAAAGAAAAACCAAGACTTTCCAGCTGGTTGTGAGAAAGGCTAATAAAACCAAGCCTTAGGGTGTTTGCCTCAGCTTTTCCTGTGGATCTTTCCCTATCCTGCCAGTAATGTAGAAGGGAGGACAAAAAGAACTTATGGAGGCTTCAAAGCCATTGCAAAGGATAACTTATTCACAGCAGATGCATGAATTTTACAGATTATTACATTTCCCGTTTCCATTCCTGGAATCAGGAAGCACAAGACTGATAAAAATGGCACCATCAAACATCCCCCTGCCTTTAGCCATTTTTCCTCAAGTTATTGCATAGAAAAAATTCTGGGAGGGGTGTGTTGTGGCATTCATTTAGAAGAGAGTGAGCTATATTTATATTGGGAGAGTACAATTGCTGAACTGGGGAAACTCAGTCCCAGAATTCCAGGTTTGGCCATAAAGCATCTTGCTAGGTGTCATGCCCCTGGTGGAGACTGACTCTGAGGGAGGAGGAACAGCCAACAGAGAGTGAAAGGGTGGCTCCAGAGGTTGTGGAGGAGGCTGGGGAAGGGCAGAGGCCGGCTGAGCAGGCAGAGGAGGACCCAGGCCCATCCCCTATCCATCCTAGGACGCAGGGAGGAGAGGATAAGGGAAAGACATGGTCTACTTGGGAGGAGAGGGCCTTGATCCTCTTCATGGGATGCAGGTGTGAGAACTGCATAAGAGTTTGGACCTGTGTGCTAGCAAGCTGGAAACGAAGAGTGTTTTATTCCTGGATGAGGTTTATATTGGTTGGCATTCTTCCAACAGATTATACCTGGTTATCTTCTTGAAGTTTTTTTTATTATTATTCATATTTATAAGCCGCCCTTCTCTGGAGACTCAGGGTGGCTTACAATTTTGGAGCACAACCCAATGCTCAGCAATAGCCTTCATTCCATTGTATATGCCTGCTTATTACTAAGCTGCATTTTTACAAAGTCAGCTTATTGCTCCCAACGATCTTGGGTCCTCACTTTACCTACCCGAGAGGATGGAAGGCTGAATCAACCTTGAGCCTGGTGGGATTCGAGCCTGCTGTAATTGCAGGCAGCTGGAACTAAGGGCTAGGCGTTTAATAGCCTGCACCACCAAGGCTCTTTGTAATTGATTATCCTGGTCTGTTGTGGAACTTCCTTCAGTGTGGTTTGTTTTGGTTTTTATTGCTTCGTTATCTGCTCTTTGAGTTGGACTGTATTTCTTTCGTTTGGAATGTTATTTTGGAAAGAGTTTAATCTCCAACTGCGAACAATTGAACAGTGAAGCCAAGTTGAAGACATTAAAGAACATTTATTTACGTTTTGGTTTTGTTACATTTGTGGGACACTCCGTGTCATCACACTAGGTGTCGATTGCTGCTGTTATTATTGTTGATGTTGTCACCAATATCAAATGGAGAAAATACTTTCAAACTGCTGTCCTTTGAGAGAGCTAGGTCGCAAAATTCCTATGCTGAACTATTAACCATGATTTTGATCAGCGGTGAAGATACAAGTGTTGCAAGTGGAAACATGTTTCATTCTGGCAGAAATTTATCTGATTTTTTTTGCCTGTGGACCAGCTGCTTTCAAAAGTTAAGCTGCCCACAAATAACTTCAACCCATAGAACCATCATGCTTTCAGACGGAATTATCATGTTCTTACTCACTTGCCTAATAAAGTAAAATATGTACAATGATGCTAGAATATGGGAACTATAGACCTTTGCTTATCAGTCTAAATATGGACTGGAGTGGAGCAGCACGAAACAGGAAATAGACATAGTGAGAATAGGTCTCAGGAAGAACTACAAGCAGCCATCTTTCTCCATAATAGCTCTAGATGTAAGGAGTCATAACAGCCATTTCTACATTTAGGACCGGAACAGAATTTTTCAGTGAATGAACTGAAATGAAAAGTTTCAATGAACTTTTCATAATGAAAACAACATTCCCCTCTCTTTTGGTATAATTCTGACTGTCCTAATCACATGTAAACTGTTGAGGTGCATGGGACAAGGATTTGGTTTAAGAACAAAAGTGGTATATAGGCAGAAACATTTTCTCTCCAACAATTGGGGCTTCCCATCAACGATTGGGGCTTCTGGTTCTTTTCCATTATCACTCCATTAAACAAAGACAGAAGAAGAATGCTTAGAGGAAAGACTATAAGAACTTCGTTGATTCTTGAAAAATGTATTGACACTTATGTATCAACCTTTGTGATAAAATAACCCTATCTTATGTGGGCTAAAACAAAGGGGTGGCATAGTTAATTACAATTGCTCCCTTGCTCCCAATTTTATATCTGGTAGCTCACATCTACATTCTGCTACTCTCACATCTAGCTTGGTCTTAAAACAGTACAATAATTTTCAGTAAAGATGGAATCAAGAAAGAGAACTTTAGGAAAAACAAAATTCCAGTGGTGGAAGCCTTCTGTTTAAATGCTTTCAACAGATCAGTCAAGAACATACCAGTGGTGGCGCTGAATAAATTCTGGGAAAGGAACAAAATACAAAACAAATAATTTATTAGAGGAGCATGCAAATTATCTCAGATCTTTCTCTGCAATCCCTTTCATTACAGAACCACAGTGCTTACTGCAAGCCACCCATTGCTAGAAATAAGCATTCCAGAACTCAGAAAAATATACTGCTGTCAGTTAATTATAAGTTATGCAACATATTTAGTTGACTTGTGATGACCAAATACTTTCCCTTGAGTTTGCCATTGGATAGACAAGGTTCAATAATGCATAGTACTTTTCTATTGTTACTAAGTGGCTTTGTCTTGTGCATCTTAGACAGAAATGCAGCTTCTTTCAGCAGATAAAGATTCCAAGATAAATCTTGCTGTTGCAAAGTTTATATTTGTGGCCTGTAGAATTTGTTGACAGCAAAGTAGGCTATGGGTGACTAAAGGCCTTTCATGATTTGTTATCATGTCCCATTGTACCTGGTATTACATAAGGGCATTGTGTTTTTCTAAATGAAATCTGGGTCAGTGACCTGTAATAAAGTTTGTTTTGACTTAAGGTTGGACATAGCAGTAGTTTTTAGTTCTGCTTCATAGTACACATTATGCATACAAGTGGTTTTGCATCACATGTGCAGCAACATAATTTGACATTTCTAAGTATGGAATAAGTAATAGAGCTAAAATGGAAAACTTGGAAGAGGAGAATTAGCAATGATGACACAAGAGCCACATAGTTGAATAATCAGAAATAACAATTTATTGTGGTGGAGGGATCATTGGTAAAGTAATCTAGAAGTTTGGTACAGGCTTTTTAAAAAAATAATTTTCTTCAAAGCTACAATTGAGATTTTTTTAAAATTACCAAAGCATTTGGGGTCTAAACAAGTGCAGAAATAAACTATTGATATGATCAATTTGCCTGCAACTGTGTCTTTGTGTTTTTTGCCGTGTATATTTAATAGGATATTTCAGACTCCCCAACAATGGAAACATCCAACACTGACACAAAAGGAAAATCATTTCAAAACAAAATGATCAACAGAGGGGCAGCAATTAGTCTTGTAATAAGCCTTGTAAGATTGTCCAAACACAGCCAAAAATATACATGAGCCATGAGAAATGTCTATTGTACATGACTGTGATCTGATTGCCTAGCTTTCAACTAACAGTTACTCATCTGTTGATCATTTTTGTTTTGAAATAGTTTTCTGTTATGTCAGCGTTGGACGTTTTGATTGTTGGGCTGCCTAGAGAATCTCTATGAAAACCATCTAGTCTTGTAATTACTATATACACTAGCTATTTCCTCAATACAGGATTTTGTGAAGTGCTAATTTACATTGAATCTTTGCCACGTTGATCAGTCAGCTAAGAAAAGTTAAATACATCCAAAAGATGGTATATGGTAGCCTATCCACTGAAGAAGATCCATCACTCACAGCTTTAAGGGAACCAAATTCTCCTTCTTAGTAATGTACAAACATGTCATAAACAATTTGAATACAAAACTGCTGGAGCCTTGTCTTTTAGCTCAATGATTAGACAGTTCAACTTGAATAGCTTATTAAATGCATCAATTTACACTCATTGTTTGGAGCAAAAGAAAAAAATCATATTTTGTCTTTGATACATAGATTTATTAACAACAAACTTAATGACTTTTTGCAACCTGTAACTTCAGCTGCTTCTTATACATTTCCACTGGTACTGTATTTATGGAATACAAACATGTATTTCATGTTACTTTTCAGACAGACAGTTATCCTATAGACACAAAGAGAGACAGAATAGAGACAAAGAGGCAGATAATATTGAAAAGTAGAAACAAGAGTTCTAGAAAAATGTAAGTATGGCCATAGTTGAAAAGGTGGAAATTATTACAGTAGCTTCACCCTTCTCCTATGTCACTGCAGACCCTTATTCTGTATAAATGGGGATGGGTCTATTCAAGTATTGTATAAAAGGTTTAAATACACTATAAACAGCAGGAGAATTCCTATCAAACAATACTCTACTGGTGATCTAATCTTTCAGTAATGATACTGCTAAAAGTGTGGATGCTTTTAAAGATTGAACCAATAGTCATATTTTGGTACTATATGTCAAATATTAGATTATATATCTTCTTTTATGGCAAAGTATATACATAACAAATTGGTGCTTACCTTTGTGCAAATAATATACTGGATATTGATCCCATCGAGTTTTTTTCATTATCAGAATTTATTTTAATATACATTTATGTTTAATTAAATATTTTGTATTATAACTATCTCCAATTAATTAAATAAGTTTGAGCATCCATACCCTCTTGTTTAAAAACCCGCTGACCAGTTTACTGAAGAATTTGTATTCAGATGATCACTTGTTTTCATATTATAGAAAGCATAACTAGTGAAATAAATGTGTCTTAAAACAGTAGTGACCTTTATTTTGATTGAGCTTCCATTGTTATAATTCTGAGAATGGTGAAACTATTATTTTTACTTATTTTACTTCATTAACTTATTTTACTTTGTTCCAGATTTACAGTTGTGTGAAAGAACATTAAGCATAGTTAAAAATTAACTTTTAAAAATTCTGCAAAAAAATACCTAATCATATTTTAACAATCTGTTGAGAAAGTTTGCATTTTCTATGATTCTTTTTAAAAAAGAACCATATGTTATATTTACTTGCATTAGTCAACTAAAGAATTTTTAGAGAAAAAGGAGAGGCATTGCATAATAGTGTCTGTTGACCACCTAAAATCAAAGGTACATGAAATATATTAAAATATTGCTAGCATATCCAATATGCAGAGGAAATACTTAGCATCTCAGACGGTCTCTATAATTAAATCAAGATGCAAGAGGAATGAGTAGACTGTTCCTTTATTATTGAGGGTTGGGTGTTAGCAAGCAACTGAATAACAAAAGTTTTATCTTATTTATGTAATCTTAAAAAATGGGGTTGGTTATGAAACAACCATCCAAAATATTAGTAAAATGCATTAGAAATTTATACACTACAGAAACTTAACTCTTGAACTCTTAAACATAATCTAACCCTGCAAAATATTTAAAATCTATCATTTGGTATCACCTGTGAATCTGCTTTTCCAGCAATAAGATTTTTTTAAAGAAAATCCCAGTTGGTTGTCATATAGTGGAACAAATCTGGAAGACTCTATTTTAACTAAAATAGACTACAGTTTGCCCAGTTACCATGCTCAGCTACCAATCTTTTTTTTTCTTTCAAAAGTTTAATTCTCAATGCAGGAAAGCCAAAGACGTCAGTGGTGATTGTTATCGGGTAGAAACAATTGCAATTTGCCATCCAAGGTAGCTGAAATGAGCTGTAATTTAAATGAAAAGAACCACGATTAGCTTATATATCAGTGGGCCAAAATACTGGAAAAGCTGCGTGAAAATGAAACACTTCATATCCATTTCAGCATATGGTCATCAGCAACAAAAAATCTCTGCCCTCTGCAAAGCAGCCTACCTCCTGTGAAACACAGGCTACAGCTCTGAGGCATGAAATGTTAGTGAAACATTTTTCTTCTTCTTCTCACAGCTGCAGAATTGAAAAGCTCTCACAAGGCAGCAGGGATCTCCTTTCACAGTTAAGATTAGACTGGATTGGAACTCATTACACAGCTGTAAATTAATTACGTTGCCATATGGTGCCATACGGATACCAATTTTTGTAAGCTTCTTCATGGCCTTGTATAGTTATACTGTACAGGGGTATATTAAGTATTCTCATTGAATATACTGTATATCTCATGCCTTTTGTGATGACCTGGAAGTGACCCAAAAATAACCAAGTCACAAAAATAGAAGAAAGTCCCTTTAATGCCTCCAAATTGGCCCCAGTGTCCAATTATCCTTGGCTGGATATCAAACTCTTAAAGAAAACAGTTTACAGAGGGAGTAAATGCAGCCTGCACCCAAAGTAAAGTTAATTCAAAATAAAAACCCAACACAAACCACACTGAAAGAATTACTATGGCAGGCAAGGATGATTAATTGCGGACTTCTACCAGATAACGCAGCAACCGCAGTTGGGAGGAAGCCAAACACAGATAAGCTCCGACAAGAATGCCTGCTTTGCTTCCACCAACTTTGCCATGCACAGTTCAGTTCAGTCTTCAGTAAACAGCAATGGTTCATGCCCACATTTCCTAGTTGTACCACAACTAACTGTAATTACCTACTACATATTGACTTTACAGAAGATAACATAGAAAAGGCACTATGTAACCTAAAACCATCCCTATCTATTGGTCCCGATGGATTATGTGCATACTTCTTTAAAAGCTCTCCTCTGCCATAGCAGAACCCTAAGCATTATATATGAGATATCATTCAGAACCAGCTCCTTACCGAACCTATGGTCCTTAGCTACGGTCATCCCTATCTTCAAAAAGGTAACCCCAGCCTGGTTGAAAACTACAGACCAATCTCACTGTGTTGTGTCGTAATGTCATGGAATCAATCATTAACCAATTCATCACTCTCCACTTAGAGTCAAACAACCTACTCTCCAAAATACTATTTCGTTTCAGGAAAAATTGTCCTGCAATCTTCAACTCCTACACTGCAAAACATATGGACTACTCTACTCGACCAGGGTAAAGCAATAGGCTAATGTACATAGACTTCTACAAAGCCTTTGATTCATGGTACATGACAAACTACTGTTAAAACTAAACTCATACAGCATTTCTGGATCCCTCCATAAGTGGATTACTGCGTTCCTGTCAAACAAGCAACAAATAGTAAAAATAGGGAGCACTATATCAAACCCTGCTCCAGTTAACAGCAGTGTCCCCAAGGCAGCGTTCTAGGACCCACACTTTTTATACTCTATATAAATGATCTTTGCGATCACCTTATAAGCAACTGCGTCCTCTTTGCGGATGACATAAAACTATTCAACACCATGGACAATGCTACTATCAGTGCCAACCGCCCTGTACGGGCACACAGGCAGGGGCTCCTCGGGGTCGTAGCCCAATGTCGGCTGGCAGTCCCCGACAGCGAGCCTACTCTGTGGCTGACCCCGACTTATGGAATCAACTGCCTCTGGACCTCCGCCTGGCCCCTGACCTCCGCACCTTCCGCCGATTTGAAGACCTGGCTATTTGACCAAGTCGGGCTGTGATTACCTTACGGGGCATGGGACAGTTTTAATTTTTAATTCGGTTTTATTGGACCTTATAGTGATTTAATTTCTTTTAAATTATTTATTGTATTTGTATGTTTTAACTGTGAGCAGCGAGTCTTGGAGATGGAAGTGACATATAAATCCAATAAAATAAAATAAAAATCTTTCAAAGCGACCTTGATTATGTGTCTGAATGGTCAAACATCTGGCAACTCCAAATCTCCACCAACAAATGCTCTGTCCTACACATTGGTAAAAAAAATCAGTACACCAAATACAAACTAGGCAGATATGAACTTGTTGATGATCCTCACTCTGTCAAGGACCTTCGAGTTCTCATATCAAATGACTTAAGCGCCAGAGCTCACTGTAACAGCATTGCCAAAAAGGCATTAAGAGTTGTAAATCTAATCTTATGAAGCTTCTCCTCCGGAAATATCGAATTGCTAACTAAAGCATACAAAACTTTTGCCAGACCAATACTCGAATACAGCTCATCAGTCTGGAATCCGCACTGTATATCAGACATTAATACAATCGAGCAAGTCCAGAAGTATTTCACGAGAAGAGTACCACATTCCTTTGCTCGCAACAGAATACCCTATATCACCAGACTTGAGATTTTGGGCTTGGACAACCTTGAATTATGCCGCCTACAGTTAGACTTAAGCGTAGCACACAAAATTATCTGCTACAATGTCCTACCAATCAATGACTACTTCAGCTTCAACCGCAACAATACAAGAGCACAAAACAGATACAAACTCAATGTAAACCGCTTCAAACTTGATTGCAGAAAGTACGACTTCAGCAACAGAGTGGTCAATGCCTGGAATGCACTACCTGACTCTGTTGTTACATCCTCTAACCCACACTCTTTTAACCTCAAACTAACCACTATTGACCTCACCCCTTTCCTAAGAGGTCTGTAAGGGGCGTGCATAAGTGCACCATCGTGCCTACTGTCCCTGTCCTATTGTCCCTATTTATTTGTACCTATTTCCTGTATTCTTACTCATGTTTATACTTATATCTATTATCTTGTAAGGGATTGACAAATCAAATAAATAAATAAATAAATAAATAAATAAATAAATAATAAATAAATAAATAAGTTTGTCCTTTTAAACAGTGCTCCCAGCTCCAGCCCATGAAGGGGATCAGGACCCCTTCCTCCCCCGTAGACCATGCCACTCACGTTTTTCCATTATCAGCTCCTCCCTGCGTGCCCTAGGATGAAGAGGGAATGGGCCTGGGTCTTCCTCAGAATGCCCATCCGGCCTGTGCCCTTCCCCAGTTTCTTCCACAACCACCGGAGCCACTCTCACTCCCTGTCAGCTGTTCCATCTCTCCCTCAGAGTCAGACTCCAACAGGGGCATGACACCTTTTTTCTGCTGAGTAGCATATATGTCTCCTTATTATTCACTTCTCAGTTCATAGCAGCCTTGCTGAGCAGCAGAGGTAGTATTCAGCAGGTTCTGACCAGTTCTGGAGAATTGATAGTGGAAATTTTGAGTAGTTTGGAGAACCGGCAAATGCCGCCTCTGACTGGAGATCTTTACAGTATCCTTCCCCTGCCACGCCTACCAATCCAAGCCCACAGAACCAGTAGTAAAAATTTGAATCCCCGGTGTTGGTTTTCGTGGCTGGGACTCGTTGTTGATTAGGGCTAGTCTAGTCAACAAATGAGTCCCAGCTCTGAAACCAACACTGACCCAAAATAACACATGATGCCACCACCAATCTCCTTCACAGACTCAAACCCAAGCCCATACAGATGAAAGGCAACCACCATCCAGAAACCAGACCATGGCTGCAACACCAGCTGCTACACCCCCTCCGACCCCCAAATTAAGCAAACTGACACACGCTATAAACACATAGCCAGACCTCAAACTCGGAACCAAACCAAGGCCGAATGTCACATCACAGCCTTCCACCCAGGATACTACATCACAGAACTCAGGAGATTACAACACAAAACATCAGGAGGTTGCAACACAGACAACGACCCAGGAGATTACAGCACCACACCCAGGATGTCACAACAATAGAACTCAGAAGGTCATCACACAGCCCATTACCCAGGTCGTTACAACACAAAAGGCTGAGAGACACACAGCCAGCACCTCAACCACACAGGGTCTCAGAAAAAGCCATCCAATCTGCATACATCAACTCCATCAACCAATCAAGAAGTAACAACACAGTCAACTCTGGAGTTTAAAAGGGAAAAACAGCCACTATCACACACTTCTCCCAGGAGAACGAAGCTGAAGACACCAGCCTGAAGATGACGTCGAAATTGCCAAGGTATTCTCAATCTTACAACAAGACCGAATACACAAGACCTACATATATATATATATATATATATATATATATATATATATATATATTATTTATTTAATCATAAATGATTAGGGTCAAATTGATTTGAACAAAACAAAATCACAGAAGGTTCTAAATGTTATCTTGTGGTCAGTGTACATACTTGTTTATTAATTATTAATTTATCTAAAAGCTGGATGAACAATGCAATACAGTGATGCAACTCTCAATACAACTGGTACTAGAACTCAAACTTTCAAATGATAATGACTAATTTCATGACTACTTCGTTCAATATATCAGAAATACACATTCATCTGCTGATGAATGGCTCAAGATATTTTCAGTCTTTTTTCTATTTTGAAGAAGGAAGAGGACAGGGAGGATGACTACAGATTTGAACGTCTCTAAACTACTCAAAAATGGAAAGCACTGAAGATCTGATTTGCATTTGGTGCATGCCATATCAAGGCCCTTCCTCCATTCAAACCATATGCATACCAATGTTAATCTATTAACCCACCATGCTGGTTGATAATAAATGCTTACATGTCCTCAATAAAGCAGACACCCCATAGCAGAGCCTTGTGATGTGGCTGCTGCTGACCTTATATAGTAGTCATAAGAGGGGCCTCCAATGCTAGATTTGACCCAGTGGCCATACTCTCTATAGCTGAAGCTGATGGATTCCTCATTCATTGTTCAAAAGAACAGAAATCAAACTTTGCAGGTCTCTGATTGGGTCAAACAGCCTTTGGGCGAAATCTCCACATTTTAAATGGTGCCTCTGAAAGTGATCATCCAGCTAAAATCACTTATCTATCTGGCTCCATAATCAGTGCTGTTGACTATATAACTGTCTCTAGGGACCTTCTTCCTTACACTAAGGCCCTAGAAGGTATGTCTGAGTTTGCCGCAATCATTTCTCAATCCTGCTCCAGTTAAATTTCTTCACTCAAGAAATGCATACTGAAGACTGCCAACAACCCTTTCTGATGCCATCAGGAAGAATCTACTGCCAAGTCAAATGGATCCCCCATCAAAATAAAAAGATAACTGAGCTACTGACCTCAGATTGCCCATAGTGTCTTCAGTCTTTCCTGACTTCAGCAGAGTATCCTAATGTACTCTTGCAGAACTGTAATACCCTTACCAGAGAACATCACCAAAATCTAATTCTTCTTAACAGTGCACCTTTTGAGATACCAACAGCACTACTCCAAGCCATAGTTTGAAAAGGACTGTGTTACTGCAAAAAAAAGCACTTCATACTACTAACAGGCATGTATCTGATACTGCACCGATAGCTGCATGGACCACCTCCAGCAAAAAAAGATACTGCAAACGACTGCTGGTGTGCAAGGAAAAGGAAGCCATGAAAAGCAACTGAGCACGACTGATTCGGTAAGTAAAATCCAATGAATCAACCTCATTCTTCCGTATCACATCAAGCTCCCAAAGCAATGCTCCGTACAGATTTGACTGTCACATTCCTCACCCGCAGTCATCAGAATATGGGAAACATACTTTCAGGAACTCTTCACAGACACCTCCATTGAAAATGGACATCCAGGCTAAAATATAGAAAATCTGACAATGTGGGCATCAGTGACAGTGAAAGAAATCAAGAACTTTGTTGCTCAACTAAGAGCAGGGAGGACTACAGGGGAAGACCCAATACCTCCAGAGGCCATTAAAAACAACTTGGACTTGTGAGCCTCCAATTTGGCCTCATTCTTTACCTCCATTAACACACCTAGGGAATAAGGATGATCCTGTCAAATATAGAGCACTTCCCAGGACAATTGTACACCTCTCTGCTGCTTTCAGATACCAACTTTGCTACAACATACTATTGTTGCCAGGTTCTGTTCAGCACTATTTAAATTTTGTTGGATGATGACCTGTGCCATCAATTAGACTTAATGAGCACCTACTTCATCATACTAGAGTACTCTGTAATTTAATATACTAATTTTATACTCCCCTATAGCCATCTAATGTTACCTCTGCTTTTCAATTTGTTTAGACTCTTGTTCATTCTTGTTTATTTTTCATGTTTTTTGAGTCTGTGATGTATCATCTATATCTTTTAATTGACTGAATCCCATCCTTCTTAAGCTGGTCTATGACCATAAATCTGGGAACTCCAGGGCTCTTAGTAAAGCAAAGAAACCCAAAATCAGCCTGGAAGATGACAATAGCAAACCATAAAAACTACACAGATGCAGTCATCAATCAGCCTTGACTTAAGATCAACATTACCTTTTCTACTTCTCTTAGTCTATCACCATTACTAAGTAAGGAAATTTCAAATCTTTGATGGTTTAGTTTACTTTATTGTCATTGCACATCGCGAGATTAAATACCATCTTCAGTGTACTATACAGTAGAATTCAATAGAGTTACTGCCCTGGGATAGAAGCTGTTTTTCAGCCGATTTGTACTTGTTTTTAATTATCCTGTATTGTTTGCCAGATGGTAATAGTTCAAAAAAAGGGTGCCCAGGATGAGATGGATCTTTGAGAATGTTTTGAACTTTCTTAAGGCAGTGGAAGCTATAAAGCTCTTCCAAAGAGAGGAGAAGAAAACCAATGATCTTCTGGGCAATGATGTTAACCCTCTGGAGTGCTGTCCTATTTGCCACTGTTCAATTGGCAAACCATACACAGGTGCAGTAAGTTAAGATACTCTCTATGGTGCAGCGGTAGAAGGTCACCAGCAGTTTTTCACTTAGTTGTTGTTTTCTGAGAAGTCTCAGTATAATCTCTGCTGGGCTTTTTTGACCAGGGCTGCAATGTGAGCACCCCAGGTCAGGTCCTCTTTTATGGTAACACCCAGAAACTTAAAACTGGCTACTTGCTCCACTTGGTCTCCATTGATAAGCAAGGGCTGGATGTCTGATCTGTTCCTTTTATATTCCACTATAAGCTCCTTGGTCTTATTGGTGTTGAGGACCAGGTTGTCTCCACATCACAAAAGCAACCGGTCCACCTCATCTTGGTAGGCAGACTCACCCCCACCCCCGGAGATGAGTCCCACCACTATTGTGTGTAGTCCCAGATAAGAGGGTGTTTGATTAATCACTGAGATGCTGTTATGATGCTGAATAACTTTCTTTATAGCAGAGTGCCCTCTGCTGAAAATCCAGTTTGAAGTTCAAGGAAAATCTGTCAGGTTTCCTTGGGATATTAAAGAGAAAAGTACTTTCTTTTAGTTCAGTTCTTTGTCTCAACCCCTCCACTTGCACATCTGACTTCTGAAGATCAGAATAGCATTTGAAGCCTGACAGGGAAACTTTTCTTTACCATAATTCAGTTCTATTAGTCTTTCATTCATTTTTTTTCATCTATAGAATAACATTTAGGCTGACATTATTCAGGTCTATTTTAAGTACACTGCTCTCTTCTTCCAAGTGTATCTATCTGAAAGATATCCCAAATCTTATTATCTCACTATTTTGGAATAATTCTGCAATTCATTCTATGTACTAAAATGTAATACTGATTTTTGAACATTTTCATTCTTTGGTATTTAAAAACTCTGCTGGAGGTAAAATATGGCAGTTTTTTCACAATATTATCAATGTATAGCCATATTGTTACTATTATAATTATTATTCTTTTCAGCCTTTTACACTTGCCATAAATACTGTTATTTACCTAATTTTATTTCTTCTAAATTTGACTATCTTTGCAGGGGCTTCAATTTTACCAGGGCAAGTGTTTGAATTTCATTCACTTTTAATATAGATTTTACATTTTCTTATTTTGCTTTCTGTTGATATTAACTTCTCACCTTTGTGTATATAAATATTTCCTAATGTAATATATTGTAACTTTATTCTTTTCTTATTTTACTCCCTATTCACAATTGATCCAACTAGTTTGTTCTCCATTCAAAGGATACTGAACAGTTTTTAGTCTGTTCTTGATGTTCTTTTATCATTCTTTTTTTTAAAAGATACCTTAACCTATTTCATAATATACTCAATTTTACTGAATATATAAATCCTATAAATTGGGTTCTGTAGGCTAGGATGGTTAAATAGAATTTGCTTCCTTTGCTATCTTTTGTTATAACCAGATAAGCTTTTTATTATGCATTAATATTACTGTTAGCAAAAATATAGCATAAGGCAAAATACTAATTTCAGGTATTTTTCCTACTCCAATTTTCATCATAATACAAATTTGCTTACACTATAATGACCTATGTGGCATACTTTCACAAAACAAACTTCGAATAGGTTTTTCTTCATGTTTGGAATGGCTACTTGTGTGTTGTGTCTTTGTGCAATTGTATCAGTTTGTATTGTGTCTTCATATATATCTATATCTATATCTATACACACACACACACACACACACAAACTACTCCTAAAACTAAAATCTTATGGTATCTCTGGACAACTGCATAACTGGATAGAAGCATTCCTGTCAAACAGACAACAAATGGGCAGAATTGGGAGCGTCCTATCAAATTCTGTACCTGTCAATAGTGGTGTCCCCCAAGGGAGCATTCTAGGACCAACTCTCTTCATACTCTACATAAATGACCTCTGTGATCATATTAAGAGCAGCTGCGTTCTCTTCGCTGATGATGTAAAGCTATTCAACACCACAGACAATACTGCTACCCTTCAAAAAGACCTCGACTATGTATCAGAATGGTCAAACAAACGGCAACTTCAAATCTCAACAAATAAATGCTCTGTCTTACATATTGGCAAAAAAAATCAGAAAATAAAATACAAGCTGAATAGTCAAGACCTTGTTGATGATCCAAACTCTGGAAGCCTTGGAATACTCATCTCTAATGATCTAAGTGCTAGAGCCCACTGTAACTACATAGCCAAAAAGGCATTAAGAGTTGTTAACCTAATCCTACTAGCTTTTTCTCTGGTAATATCACACTACTAACTAGGCATACAAAACATTTGCTAGACCAATACTCGAATACATCTCATCAGCCTGGAACCCACATCACGTATCTGATATTAACACAGTTGAGAAAGTCCAGAAATATTTCACAAGAAGAGTTCTACACTCCTCTACTCGTTGCAGAATACTTATGCCACCAGACTTGAAATTCTAGACCTAGAAAACCTAGAACTACGCCTCCTTCGATCTGATCTAAGTATAGTATATAAAATCATACATTGCAATGTCCTTCTCGGTCAATGAATACTTCAGCTTCAACCATAACAATACAGAGCACACAATAGATACAAACTCAAGGTTAACCGCACCAAACTTGATTGCAGGAAATACACTTCAGCAACAGAGTGGTCAATGTCTGGAATACTCTACCTGACTCTGTGGTTTCTTCCCCAAACCCAAATTAAAAAACTTTTAACCTTAGACTGTCTACTATTGATCCCTCA
>CM019148.1:81664054-81734384 GCA_009733165.1 Naja naja | reverse complement strand
CAGTTGTTTTGGGATTGTACCCAAGGCACTACTACTATTGGTATTATGTTTGCTTGCACTTGCTGCCAGTCATTCTATTTCTATTTGTAGGTCTTTGTATTTTGTTATCTTCTCCAATTCTTTTCTTTTATTCTGCTGTCTCCAGGCACTTCCAAATCCACTATCCAGACTTTTTGTCTTTCTTATCAACAATTATTATTACTATTGTTGTTGGTAGTGGTGGTGGTCACACTGTCAGCCAGTTGTTTAGACTGGCATTTCTAACCACCTATCAAGTCCTTTCCAGGAACCTAGAATAGGCAGGTGTTGATGTTTGATGGTGTTAAAGGTATCATCACAGGATATAAGCTGTTTGATGTTAAGCTGCTTTTATACACTGTACAAGTTTCATTTAGTTTATTTGGTTTTTCTTATTACACAGATTCTTCACTTCACGGAGCTGCCCCACCCAAAATGTATGTTCTCATGACACCATTGAATGCATATATAATCATCTATTCTGTTTCTAATTACAGTGCACAGTCAATGATTTTTCAGAGAGTGGAAATGGTTAGAAAAGCTTTAATTCTCACATTGGACAGAAATGATTGAAAATTCATTCCTTTTCTCATGAAAGAAAATGAGACCACGTTTCTTATGGGTCAGACTTGGGGATCTGATCATCCATATATGGTAAGGTTCTTTTTTGCTGCCTGCTTGGGATTATCAAGCAAGTTAGAGGCCATGAACTATGTTTAATGTAGTAGGTCAGATATGCTGGCATGGCATCCATGCAACATTCCTGATTTTTTTTTTAAAAGTGTGCAGCTATGTATTTGCCTCATTATTCCATATTACTCACATATTAATTCAGTGTATTGGGGCTATCAAATATTGCATCACAAATTCAATTTTCAGGGAAATTCTTACCAGAAAAAAAAACACGTAACTACTTTATCATTTTCTTGTTGCTTTTGTTATCTCCCTTAAGCCATGATAACATTTATTTATTTATTTATTTTTGGGATTTCTATGCCGCCCTATCTCCCGAAGGACTCAGGGTGGCTCACAACAATAAAAACATACAATACAAAATTTAAAAAGCTATTAAATAACATCCCAATTACATAAATAAACCAACAAACCAAATAATAAAAAAAAAACATCAGTCCAGGTCAGCCTGTTGAAAAAGCCATGTTTTCAGGTCACGACGGAAGGATCGAAGGTCAGGAGCCACCTGAAGCTCCAAGGTCAGCTGATTCCAAGGGCAGGAGCACCCAGAGAAGGCTCTCCCTGGGTGTCACCAGTTGGCACTGTCTGACCGATGGCACCCTGAGGAGGCCCTGTTTGTGGGAGCGACAGGGCAATGGGAAGTTGTTGCTGGCAATAGGTGCTCCCACAAATACCCGGACCTAAGCCATGTAGGGCTTTTAGGTGATTACCAGCACCTTGAATCTCACTTGGAGGGCAACGGCAACCAATGCAGCTTGGCAGGAGAGGTGTAATATGGGAGTAGCGGGATACTCCCATCACAACCTGTCACCTGGCTCACCTGTGATAGAAAAAACACCATAAAGAGCTTTATTGATGTTCACAGATTGTGCAAGTTATTCTGGAGTAAATTAATCGGATTTGCAAGACAACAACTGAATCTGAAGTTTAGTTCATTTTTCAGATGATCGAATGATTGCCTAAATTTATACCCTATCTCTAAGCTTATTCTAACACTCAAGATAGCTTATAGCAATTTAAAAAAAATACAAGTATGAAATATAAGAAATTGAATACAATTAAAATCAATGATCAAAATAATTCACAATTAAAAGGTTGGCAAAGGATGTGTTTTTCCTAAAGGCTGAGAAAATGAGAAGCAGACAGATCTCTTTAAGAAGCAAATTCCATAGCCTGGATGTAATGGTATGTAAGAGTGACCTTGGGAGACAGGGCAACAAGACACAACCAAGGGAACAGTCAGATAAGAGGAACAGAAGCCAACAGAAAATGTGGATTTGCAAACATCTCAGAAGGGACCCTTCATAGTTTCTTGGTCCAAAAGGAAAAGAAATAATGCTTACAAAATGTAGGGTCATCTTACATACCATTACATTCAGGCTTATCTAGCATGGTTGACATTGGGTATCACATGGAACAAGACCTTTTGACTATTGGATAGCTACTTTTCTGGCAACAGAGCAGCTTCAGGAGGATCTTCCAGTTGATCTAAGCAATGGAGCACATTCATAATTGATGAGGCAGTCTTGAAAAAATCACAGCAGTTGTTTTGTGCTTTAAAGGTTAGTACCAGTGTCCTTGATTGTATCTGGTATGCAATTGGAAGCCACTGCAGCATTATATGATCCTGACCCATGCCCTGGTCAGCCACCTGCCTGTCACATTTGGTCTGAGTTGCAACTTTGGAAATTTTTCAAGAGTAGTCTGGTGTAAAGCATACTGCAACAGTCATGACTGGTTCTAACTAAGATATCATTATTGCTCTATAGGACCACAGTTGGTATGCTAGCTAAAATTTTGCAAAGGTGCTCCTTATTACAGTTGTTACTTGTGAAGTGACAGCTGGGGGATCAGAAAACAATCTCAAACTGTAAAGGTGTGCTCTTTTGAGGAATGCAACATCATCCAAAATAGGCTTCATTTCAATCTCCAATTGTACCTCCTTGTACCTGGATTTAATATTTTGCTTGCTCTTCCTCATTCAATGTATTTTTAAGATTAGATGGTGTTCAAGGACACTGTGTGTTAGAAGGCAGGGATGAGTAGAGTCAGGTGTGAGATGACAATGTCTTAATCAATGTCTTAGAAAATGGAAGTCTAATTCTAACTATATCAGAGCATTAGAAGTTGAATAAGGGACTTGCAATAAAAGTTTTAGAAACTTTGATTGAGTTGTTTCTCAGTTAGAAGACTCCTTATACAATTGAACACCACATGGCATGGCAACATATCCAGAACTTTAGCTTTAAAGTTTAAATAATTTAATAGCTGCTTAGGACATAATTATTCCCAGACTGATTTGCAAATTTAGCAATTGAAAGGAATGCTTTTGGGGCTGTTACTAGTAGCTTTCTTGCTTGAATAGATCAGAGGTAGACAACTGAAAATAGACACTCAGATGAAGAATGTAACTTGTTCAGTAAGTTTGCAGCTAATCATCCATCTTATTGAGGATTTAAAATGTTTCTTAGAATATACCAATACTTTACTTTTAGAATAGTTTATTTCTAGGTGTTCTCAGGAGCAGAAAAACAATAAAGTTTTCAGGGATCTTCAAAGATCTACTTGGGTTACAGTATAGTATAGAAAAATGGAGATGGAGTAATGAGTGAGAAAGAGAGGATAAAATTCAGGCTTAGCAAACTTCTCAACAATATTGTTAATGCTGACTGGGAGTTCTGGGAATTGAAATCCACAAGCCTTAAAGTTGCCAAGGTTGGACACACCTGCACTAGAACTCACCTTGTTTAACACCTATGACCATGGAAATTACATTCAATTAGGTTGCCAAAGATATGTAATAGACTGAGAAAAACTTTGAGAGATAGAAGTGCTGCATCCAAAACAATGATCTGATGAATTAAATCTGTGTCCAAAGCAGAAACATAATTTGAGTAAGTGGTTCAGTATTGATATTGCCTAGTTCTCTGGAACATTAAAAAGTGGGGGAGAGGCTCATTCAGACTTGCAATTTTCTGTTACTGTAACCTCATAATAAAAAGAGCATTAGTATTCATTGATTTCTGGTTAGGACTATCCCAAAGGACCGACAGAATTTTACCCTTAACTTGAATAGCAACACCATGCTATAATAGAAGATGGTGGTTTACCAATGTAGTAACTAATTTCTTCCAGAATCCTTTTTGTGGTGTAGTCAAATGCTGCCCTCAAGTCTAAAAAGGCCACATAGAGGTCATTATTACTGTAGGTTGGTTATATATTTCTTAGCCGCGATATAGTTTAATGCATTGGTCCATGAATGAATGTTCAGAACTGAAGCTATCTTGTCCTAAGACCAAAATGTTTTGGAGGACATCCAACCCAAGAGTTTATAATATAGGAATCCAGCATATCATTTGCTAATTACAGATAATAAGCTAATTGGGTTGCAATTATTTTTATTTATTTTATGCCTTTGAGTCAGTGTTGTCTCCTGGTAAGTGCCTGGACAAGTCCTTCCAGTTTTATTGGCAAGGTTTTCAGAAATGGTTTGCCACTGCCTTCTTTCTGGGGCTGAGAGAAAGAATGACTAGCCCAAAGTGTCCCAGCTAGAACTCACAGTCTCCTGATTTCCAGCTTGGTGTCTTAACAGTATCACATTTGTCACCTTTCTGACAAGCTGGCATAAGAATAGTGTTAAACCAACCTTTAGGGAGGCACAGAGTTATTTATGCATAGTTTCAATTTAAGATTTCTGGTGAGATTAAATCTTTCCCAGGAACTTAACACTTTTCCAGTTGAAAGACTAACTTTTGGACCTCAAAAGCTGAAACTGGGAGCCATTCAAGAAGAGGCTCATCAAATAGCTGAGCAGAAAATTCACTGCCTTCAGGTTTATGTGGTTTATATATATTCAGGTATGTATGGTTTATAACCTCCAGAAAATCCATAAACTCAAGGGGATTGGGTTGTTATGTTATCAATGTTTACTTTGGATAAAGATTGACAAGATGCTAAAACAGTCAATTGCCATTGTTAGCTACAGTCTGCTGTATTCCAGAATGGAGAGGCTAATCTAGAGGCGAATTCTAGTATGGAGAGGTTAACTCTAGAGAAGGGGTATCAAATTCAAGGTCCATGAGCTGGATCTGGCCAGCATGGAGCTGGCCTGGAAACAACAAAGGACTGGCCCATGGTGCCTCTGCCAGCCAAAACAGGGTCCCAATGCTCCATTTTTGGCCTGAATAGCCTCCTGGAGCACTCTACCAGCCAAAACAGGACAATAGACTGTTGGACAGTTAGTTTTTGGAGACAGCTGGAGAAATTGTCAGATCATTTATGCTCTGCTCCTATACAAAAGAGTCAAGCCCCATAGCAGCTGGGGACTCTACATGTCCTTAATATCTACATTATGGAATTGAGACTATTTGTGCCAGAAAGCAATTCTCCCTTTGTCTGGAAGAGCTGTTTTTAATGCAAAGGGGAAAAATGCATCTTGAGCCTGTGTCAAATGCCCCGCCACCCTACCCCACCATGCCAATCATGACCATGCCCTGCCAGGTCATTGTCCCCACCAGCCCTCCAAGGTCAAACACAACCCTGATCAGCCCTCAATGAAATTGAGTTTGACACCCCTGCTCT
Organism: Naja naja; assembly: GCA_009733165.1. Taxonomy (NCBI): domain Eukaryota; kingdom Metazoa; phylum Chordata; class Lepidosauria; order Squamata; family Elapidae; genus Naja; species Naja naja. The sequence continues at coordinate 81,729,092 of CM019148.1, read as the reverse complement.
AAAGGCTAATTTTGCTTTTTCTCCTTCAAATGTTTCTTATAATTCCCTTTTTAGGAAGTGAAAAAGGAGATGCTTTACAGATTGTGTGCATTCTTGGGGGAAAGGATTTGGAATTTAGATATCCAAAATGATAGAGCCGATGTTTCCCATCTCTTTTACAGTGAATTGCCTTCCCTCCTGGTCAGGCCCTAGACATGCTATTCCTAACTATGCTATATATCTTTCATAGGAGGTTACCCCAGCCTGACTTGAGATATTACTTACTAGTCCAACAACTAATACTGTACTGTAGATATATGATTCCTATACGAAAGCTGTACTTGTTTCTCTTCAGACATGGAGTAGAATCTCTCTCACATGTTATTATTAAATTGTCTGTGGTATACTAAAATGGCAATAAAACTTCATATTTCCAATTGTTAACAACTTTAATTGCCATTGGGACAAAGAGATCATTCTTCTTTTGAGTGACTGCTCTTCAGAATCTTTACAAGGTAGACCAGATTAAAAAAACAATTCCATAGAGATCTGGACTGCTTTTATTGTAATAGCTACAGTAAACAAAATCTTGCAAATCTAAGTAGTACTGTTTTAACCATTGCTTTCTTTGGTGGTGGCTCTTCTATTTTTCAAGGCCACTCCCTAAGCTACTGAAGAAATCTCAAGAATGTTATCTTGGTATAGCTCCTAGAAATTGTCTGGTGTCTCCTCATGCTACTTAAGCATTAGCTATTAATTACCCCTAATTTTCCTTTCACTAAATTTATGATATCATGGATCTGTTTTCTTATGCTTGGTCTTGAATTGTAAATAAACTTGTATTACTTTAAATCATGTTCATTTTTACTTCATCAAGGAAGAATTCAAATGTGCCAGAAAGAGAACCCCCCCTCTGCCTTTGGTGCAGATGAAGCATCTTATCAGTGAGTGAAGAGTTCCTACAGGCTAGTCATGCCTCTTCCCTCACCTCCAGTTGTAATGGTGTTGGATATTGCTGTGAGAATTTGACTCTCCTTTCAGAGAGAGGGGAGGGGAGGGAGGGAAGGGGAGAGAGAGAGAAAATAGAGGGAAGCGGCAGTGGGGTATGTGTGATATTTAGAATTACACCAAGGGAAACATGAAAGGATGAAATGACCCCCAGCTCAGCCACTGGAACAGAATACTATTTAAAGATTGAGCAAAAATTAAAATATGGGTTGTGGTGGGAAAATACTTAATTTGTCACAACTTTTGTGTTGAAATGGGGGTTAAGACTTTGTTTGAATGAAAATGTCAATTTCTTTTTGTGGTTAGGGCTGTTAGCAAACAATGAACAATACTGAAACTGCAGAGTGAAAGGGGGAAATCTCCACCATCATACTGACATTGCATTGAAACAGTTCACCACTTCCTCCCTTTGCTATTTGATACTTCACACAAACTGTGAAATCTGTTGCCATCAGATGTGGCATTTTTAGGATAATATTTCTGCAGATCTTTATCACTCTATATGTTACAATCATAATTCCACTGATTAGTCATCAAGCCAGTATCGGCAGTGGCAGATAGACCACATAGAATATGATTGGAAATTCATAAGGTTCAATTAATAATAGCAATCATTATATATATATATATATATATATATATATATATATATATATATATATATATATATAATAATAGCAATTTGATTGACTTTTGTAGTGTTACAACCCAGGGGCAATCTTTTGTGCCTTGCTTTTTGGAAACTAAAAATAGCATACTTTGCTAAATTCCAGAGTTTGGCCTTCAGATGTCAGCATTACAAACTGCTGTGGAGATTAGGAGAGGGGCTTGGTGGGAGTCCATGGGAACTTAACTCTCATTTGAGAACCCAACAAAATGTGCAGCAGAGTCAACTGAAATCTTGAAATATGTAATTTCAACATATCCATCAACCATTAAGGAGCTTGATAAGAAATGAATAATGAGAAAGGGAAGCTAAAGTATAACAAGAAAGAATTTTTGAAGCCTCCTTTGAGGGGGAATTTACAGACTTTAACCCTGTCTGAGTGTGGCTTTTCTTGCAGGGAGGCAATTCCTGCCATTTATAGCAGCCTTTGCTCTTCAAAATAAATAGTTATCCAATTTGCATGACAAATGTTAAGAGGATAATAGCCTTTTGTTACTCTAGATAAGCCTTCTGAGAAGCATGTTTTAAAACTGGTAATATTTCAGTGTTTGTGTTTTTTTTAAAATCAAGACTAATTAAAATATTGTGGGGTTCAAGCTTATCACTTAAGTGCTGCTCTTCTGTTGATTTTTTTGAAATTCTCCCATGGACACTTTAACTAGGTTCCCAAAGCATCCCAAATGTATTTGGCTATAAGCATTATTCTTGACCTTATACAAACTTTCGAGATTAACTGTGGGGATGTTATGATATTGCCAACTAAAAATAAAACTCTTTAAAAATTCTTTCCCACCATACATTTATGAGACCAGACTACTAGTGTTCACCTTAAAAAAAAGGCAGACTGGCAAAGAAGAAAACTTAATTTGGATTGGAATCCAAATTATGTTCAGAACATGACAGTTCAGTGCCATTTCAAAATTAAAACAAGGCTGATTCTTTCACACTTCTTTGTTAGTATTATTAGGTGTCTTTGAAACAACTTGAACCAATTTGGCCTTTATAAATTGCCATACACAGGAATTAAGCATTCCATTCTCTTAAAAGTCTGCACTTTTTTTTCTCCAATCCAATTGTTCTGAAAAGCATTGTGCAAGACATTGTTTCATAATTAATGTGGGTTTCTTCCTCACATTTACCAGAAATCCCTCATGAAAAAAAAAGAAAGAAAGAAAAACCAAGACTTTCCAGCTGGTTGTGAGAAAGGCTAATAAAACCAAGCCTTAGGGTGTTTGCCTCAGCTTTTCCTGTGGATCTTTCCCTATCCTGCCAGTAATGTAGAAGGGAGGACAAAAAGAACTTATGGAGGCTTCAAAGCCATTGCAAAGGATAACTTATTCACAGCAGATGCATGAATTTTACAGATTATTACATTTCCCGTTTCCATTCCTGGAATCAGGAAGCACAAGACTGATAAAAATGGCACCATCAAACATCCCCTGCCTTTAGCCATTTTTCCTCAAGTTATTGCATAGAAAAATTCTGGGAGGGGTGTGTTGTGGCATTCATTTAGAAGAGAGTGAGCTATATTTATATTGGGAGAGTACAATTGCTGAACTGGGGAAACTCAGTCCCAGAATTCCAGGTTTGGCCATAAAGCATCTTGCTAGGTGTCATGCCCCTGGTGGAGACTGACTCTGAGGGAGGAGGAACAGCCAACAGAGAGTGAAAGGGTGGCTCCAGAGGTTGTGGAGGAGGCTGGGGAAGGGCAGAGGCCGGCTGAGCAGGCAGAGGAGGACCCAGGCCCATCCCCTATCCATCCTAGGGCACGCAGGGAGGAGAGGATAAGGGAAAGACATGGTCTACTTGGGAGGAGAGGGCCTTGATCCTCTTCATGGGATGCAGGTGTGAGAACTGCATAAGAGTTTGGACCTGTGTGCTAGCAAACGCTGGAAACGAAGAGTGTTTTATTCCTGGATGAGGTTTATATTGGTTGGCATTCTTCCAACAGATTATACCTGGTTATCTTCTTGAAGTTTTTTTTATTATTATTCATATTTATAAGCCGCCCTTCTCTGGAGACTCAGGGTGGCTTACAATTTTTGGAGCACAACCCAATGCGCTCAGCAATAGCCTTCATTCCATTGTATATGCCTGCTTATTACTAAGCTGCATTTTTACAAAGTCAGCTTATTGCTCCCAACGATCTTGGGTCCTCACTTTACCTACCCCGAGAGGATGGAAGGCTGAATCAACCTTGAGCCTGGTGGGATTCGAGCCTGCTGTAATTGCAGGCAGCTGGAACTAAGGGCTAGGCGTTTAATAGCCTGCACCACCAAGGCTCTTTGTAATTGATTATCCTGGTCTGTTGTGGAACTTCCTTCAGTGTGGTTTGTTTTTGGTTTTTTATTGCTTCGTTATCTGCTCTTTGAGTTGGACTGTATTTCTTTCGTTTGGAATGTTATTTTGGAAAGAGTTTAATCTCCAACTGCGAACAATTGAACAGTGAAGCCAAGTTGAAGACATTAAAGAACATTTATTTACGTTTTGGTTTTTGTTACATTTGTGGGACACTCCGTGTCATCACACTAGGTGTCGATTGCTGCTGTTATTATTGTTGATGTTGTCACCAATATCAAATGGAGAAAATACTTTCAAACTGCTGTCCTTTGAGAGAGCTAGGTCGCAAAATTCCTATGCTGAACTATTAACCATGATTTTGATCAGCGGTGAAGATACAAGTGTTGCAAGTGGAAACATGTTTCATTCTGGCAGAAATTTATCTGATTTTTTTTGCCTGTGGACCAGCTGCTTTCAAAAGTTAAGCTGCCCACAAATAACTTCAACCCATAGAACCATCATGCTTTCAGACGGAATTATCATGTTCTTACTCACTTGCCTAATAAAGTAAAATATGTACAATGATGCTAGAATATGGGAACTATAGACCTTTGCTTATCAGTCTAAATATGGACTGGAGTGGAGCAGCACGAAACAGGAAATAGACATAGTGAGAATAGGTCTCAGGAAGAACTACAAGCAGCCATCTTTCTCCATAATAGCTCTAGATGTAAGGAGTCATAACAGCCATTTCTACATTTAGGACCGAACAGAATTTTTCAGTGAATGAACTGAAATGAAAAGTTTCAATGAACTTTTCATAATGAAAACAACATTCCCCTCTCTTTTGGTATAATTCTGACTGTCCTAATCACATGTAAACTGTTGAGGTGCATGGGACAAGGATTTGGTTTAAGAACAAAAGTGGTATATAGGCAGAAACATTTTCTCTCCAACAATTGGGGCTTCCCATCAACGATTGGGGCTTCTGGTTCTTTTCCATTATCACTCCATTAAACAAAGACAGAAGAAGAATGCTTAGAGGAAAGACTATAAGAACTTCGTTGATTCTTGAAAAATGTATTGACACTTATGTATCAACCTTTGTGATAAAATAACCCTATCTTATGTGGGCTAAAACAAAGGGGGTGGCATAGTTAATTACAATTGCTCCCTTGCTCCCAATTTTATATCTGGTAGCTCACATCTACATTCTGCTACTCTCACATCTAGCTTGGTCTTAAAACAGTACAATAATTTTCAGTAAAGATGGAATCAAGAAAGAGAACTTTAGGAAAAAACAAAATTCCAGTGGTGGAAGCCTTCTGTTTAAATGCTTTCAACAGATCAGTCAAGAACATACCAGTGGTGGCGCTGAATAAATTCTGGGAAAGGAACAAAATACAAAACAAATAATTTATTAGAGGAGCATGCAAATTATCTCAGATCTTTCTCTGCAATCCCTTTCATTACAGAACCACAGTGCTTACTGCAAGCCACCCATTGCTAGAAATAAGCATTCCAGAACTCAGAAAAATATACTGCTGTCAGTTAATTATAAGTTATGCAACATATTTAGTTGACTTGTGATGACCAAATACTTTCCCTTGAGTTTGCCATTGGATAGACAAGGTTCAATAATGCATAGTACTTTTCTATTGTTACTAAGTGGCTTTGTCTTGTGCATCTTAGACAGAAATGCAGCTTCTTTCAGCAGATAAAGATTCCAAGATAAATCTTGCTGTTGCAAAGTTTATATTTGTGGCCTGTAGAATTTGTTGACAGCAAAGTAGGCTATGGGTGACTAAAGGCCTTTCATGATTTGTTATCATGTCCCATTGTACCTGGTATTACATAAGGGCATTGTGTTTTTTCTAAATGAAATCTGGGTCAGTGACCTGTAATAAAGTTTGTTTTGACTTAAGGTTGGACATAGCAGTAGTTTTTAGTTCTGCTTCATAGTACACATTATGCATACAAGTGGTTTTGCATCACATGTGCAGCAACATAATTTGACATTTCTAAGTATGGAATAAGTAATAGAGCTAAAATGGAAAACTTGGAAGAGGAGAATTAGCAATGATGACACAAGAGCCACATAGTTGAATAATCAGAAATAACAATTTATTGTGGTGGAGGGATCATTGGTAAAGTAATCTAGAAGTTTGGTACAGGCTTTTTTTAAAAAAAATAATTTTCTTCAAAGCTACAATTGAGATTTTTTTAAAATTACCAAAGCATTTGGGGTCTAAACAAGTGCAGAAATAAACTATTGATATGATCAATTTGCCTGCAACTGTGTCTTTGTGTTTTTTGCCGTGTATATTTAATAGGATATTTCAGACTCCCCAACAATGGAAACATCCAACACTGACACAAAAGGAAAATCATTTCAAAACAAAAATGATCAACAGAGGGGCAGCAATTAGTCTTGTAATAAGCCTTGTAAGATTGTCCAAACACAGCCAAAAATATACATGAGCCATGAGAAATGTCTATTGTACATGACTGTGATCTGATTGCCTAGCTTTCAACTAACAGTTACTCATCTGTTGATCATTTTTGTTTTGAAATAGTTTTCTGTTATGTCAGCGTTGGACGTTTTGATTGTTGGGCTGCCTAGAGAATCTCTATGAAAACCATCTAGTCTTGTAATTACTATATACACTAGCTATTTCCTCAATACAGGATTTTGTGAAGTGCTAATTTACATTGAATCTTTGCCACGTTGATCAGTCAGCTAAGAAAAGTTAAATACATCCAAAAGAGAGTATATGGTAGCCTATCCACTGAAGAAGATCCATCACTCACAGCTTTAAGGGAACCAAATTCTCCCTTCTTAGTAATGTACAAACATGTCATAAACAATTTGAATACAAAACTGCTGGAGCCTTGTCTTTTAGCTCAATGATTAGACAGTTCAACTTGAATAGCTTATTAAATGCATCAATTTACACTCATTGTTTGGAGCAAAAAGAAAAAAAAATCATATTTTGTCTTTGATACATAGATTTATTAACAACAAACTTAATGACTTTTTGCAACCTGTAACTTCAGCTGCTTCTTATACATTTCCACTGGTACTGTATTTATGGAATACAAACATGTATTTCATGTTACTTTTCAGACAGACAGTTATCCTATAGACACAAAGAGAGACAGAATAGAGACAAAGAGGCAGATAATATTGAAAAGTAGAAACAAGAGTTCTAGAAAAATGTAAGTATGGCCATAGTTGAAAAGGTGGAAATTATTACAGTAGCTTCACCCCTTCTCCTATGTCACTGCAGACCCTTATTCTGTATAAATGGGGATGGGCGTCTATTCAAGTATTGTATAAAAGGTTTAAATACACTATAAACAGCAGGAGAATTCCTATCAAACAATACTCTACTGGTGATCTAATCTTTCAGTAATGATACTGCTAAAAGTGTGGATGCTTTTAAAGATTGAACCAATAGTCATATTTTGGTACTATATGTCAAATATTAGATTATATATCTTCTTTTATGGCAAAGTATATACATAACAAATTGGTGCTTACCTTTGTGCAAATAATATACTGGATATTGATCCCATCGAGTTTTTTTCATTATCAGAATTTATTTTAATATACATTTATGTTTAATTAAATATTTTGTATTATAACTATCTCCAATTAATTAAATAAGTTTGAGCATCCATACCCTCTTGTTTAAAAACCCGCTGACCAGTTTACTGAAGAATTTGTATTCAGATGATCACTTGTTTTCATATTATAGAAAGCATAACTAGTGAAATAAATGTGTCTTAAAACAGTAGTGACCTTTATTTTGATTGAGCTTCCATTGTTATAATTCTGAGAATGGTGAAACTATTATTTTTACTTATTTTACTTCATTAACTTATTTTACTTTGTTCCAGATTTACAGTTGTGTGAAAGAACATTAAGCATAGTTAAAAATTAACTTTTAAAAATTCTGCAAAAAAAATACCTAATCATATTTTAACAATCTGTTGAGAAAGTTTGCATTTTCTATGATTCTTTTAAAAAGAACCATATGTTATATTTACTTGCATTAGTCAACTAAAGAATTTTTAGAGAAAAAGGAGAGAGGCATTGCATAATAGTGTCTGTTGACCACCTAAAATCAAAGGTACATGAAATATATTAAAATATTGCTAGCATATCCAATATGCAGAGGAAATACTTAGCATCTCAGACGGTCTCTATAATTAAATCAAGATGCAAGAGGAATGAGTAGACTGTTCCTTTATTATTGAGGGTTGGGTGTTAGCAAGCAACTGAATAACAAAAGTTTTATCTTATTTATGTAATCTTAAAAAATGGGGTTGGTTATGAAACAACCATCCAAAATATTAGTAAAATGCATTAGAAATTTATACACTACAGAAACTTAACTCTTGAACTCTTAAACATAATCTAACCCTGCAAAATATTTAAAATCTATCATTTGGTATCACCTGTGAATCTGCTTTTCCAGCAATAAGATTTTTTTTAAAGAAAATCCCAGTTGGTTGTCATATAGTGGAACAAATCTGGAAGACTCTATTTTAACTAAAATAGACTACAGTTTGCCCAGTTACCATGCTCAGCTACCAATCTTTTTTTTTTCTTTCAAGAAGTTTAATTCTCAATGCAGGAAAGCCAAAGACGTCAGTGGTGATTGTTATCGGGGTAGAAACAATTGCAATTTGCCATCCAAGGTAGCTGAAATGAGCTGTAATTTAAATGAAAAGAACCACGATTAGCTTATATATCAGTGGGCCAAAATACTGGAAAAGCTGCGTGAAAATGAAACACTTCATATCCATTTCAGCATATGGTCATCAGCAACAAAAAAAATCTCTGCCCTCTGCAAAAGCAGCCTACCTCCTGTGAAACACAGGCTACAGCTACGAGGCATGAAATGTTAGTGAAACATTTTTTTCTTCTTCTTCTCACAGCTGCAGAATTGAAAAGCTCTCACAAGGCAGCAGGGATCTCCTTTCACAGTTAAGATTAGACTGGATTGGAACTCATTACACAGCTGTAAATTAATTACGTTGCCATATGGTGCCATACGGATACCAATTTTTGTAAGCTTCTTCATGGCCTTGTATAGTTATACTGTACAGGGGTATATTAAGTATTCTCATTGAATATACTGTATATCTCATGCCTTTTGTGATGACCTGGGGCGTGACCCAAAAATAACCAAGTCACAAAAATAGAAGAAAGTCCCTTTAATGCCTCCAAATTGGCCCCAGTGTCCAATTATCCTTGGCTGGATATCAAACTCTTAAAGAAAACAGTTTACAGAGGGAGTAAATGCAGCCTGCACCCAAAGTAAAGTTAATTCAAAATAAAAAACCCAACACAAACCACACTGAAAGAATTACTATGGCAGGCAAGGATGATTAATTGCGGACTTCTGCCAGATAACGCAGCAACCGCAGTTGGGAGGAAGCCAAACACAGATAAGCTCCGACAAGAATGCCTGCTTTGCTTCCACCAACTTTGCCATGCACAGTTCAGTTCAGTCTTCAGTAAACAGCAATGGTTCATGCCCCACATTTCCTAGTTGTACCACAACTAACTGTAATTACCTACTACATATTGACTTTACAGAAGATAACATAGAAAAGGCACTATGTAACCTAAAACCATCCCTATCTATTGGTCCCGATGGATTATGTGCATACTTCTTTAAAAAGCTCTCCTCTGCCATAGCAGAACCCCTAAGCATTATATATGAGATATCATTCAGAACCAGCTCCTTACCGAACCTATGGTCCTTAGCTACGGTCATCCCTATCTTCAAAAAAGGTAACCCCAGCCTGGTTGAAAACTACAGACCAATCTCACTGTGTTGTGTCATGTGCGAAGTCATGGAATCAATCATTAACCAATTCATCACTCTCCACTTAGAGTCAAACAACCTACTCTCCAAAATACTATTTCGTTTCAGGAAAAAATTGTCCTGCAATCTTCAACTCCTACACTGCAAAAACATATGGACTACTCTACTCGACCAGGGTAAAGCAATAGACGCAATGTACATAGACTTCTACAAAGCCTTTGATTCATGGTACATGACAAACTACTGTTAAAACTAAACTCATACAGCATTTCTGGATCCCTCCATAAGTGGATTACTGCGTTCCTGTCAAACAAGCAACAAATAGTAAAAATAGGGAGCACTATATCAAACCCTGCTCCAGTTAACAGCAGTGTCCCCCAAGGCAGCATTCTAGGACCCACACTTTTTATACTCTATATAAATGATCTTTGATCACCTTATAAGCAACTGCGTCCTCTTATTTATTTATTTATTTTAATTACATTTATGGCCCTTCTCCGAAGACTCAGGCTGCTTACAATTTTTGGGATACAACCCAGTGTGCTCAGCAATAGCCTTCATTCCATTGTATATGCCTGCTTATTACTAAGCGGCATTTTTACAAAGTCAGCTTATTGCCCCCAACAATCTTGGGTCCTCAATTTACCTACCCCGAGAGGATGGAAGGCTGAGTCAACCTTGAGCCTGGTGGGATTCGAGCCTACAGTAATGCCAACCGCCCTGTACGGGCACACAGGCAGGGGCTCCTCGGGGTCCCGTCAGCAAGCCAATGTCGGCTGGCAGTCCCCCGACAGCGAGCCTACTATGTGGCGGCCCCCGACTTATGGAATCAACTGCCTCTGGACCTCCGCCTGGCCCCTGACCTCTGCACCTTCCGCGATTTGAAGACCTGGCTATTTGACCAAGTCGGGCTGTGATTACCTTACCGGGGACATGGGACAGTTTTAATTTTAATTCGGTTTTATTGGACCTTATAGTGATTTAATTTTTTTAAATTATTTATTGTATTTGTATGTTTTAACTGTGAGCATCGAGTCTTCGGAGATGGGGCGCATATAAGTCCAATAAAATAAAATAAAAATCTTTCAAAGCGACCTTGATTATGTGTCTGAATGGTCAAACATCTGGCAACTCCAAATCTCCACCAACAAATGCTCTGTCCTACACATTGGTAAAAAAATCAGTACACCAAATACAAACTAGGCAGATATGAACTTGTTGATGATCCTCACTCTGTCAAGGACCTTGAGTTCTCATATCAAATGACTTAAGCCAGAGCTCACTGTAACAGCATTGCCAAAAAGGCATTAAGAGTTGTAAATCTAATCTTATGAAGCTTCTCCTCGAAATATCAATTGCTAACTAAAGCATACAAAACTTTTGCCAGACCAATACTGAATACAGCTCATCAGTCTGGAATCCGCTGTATATCAGACATTAATACAATCGAGCAAGTCCAGAAGTATTTCACGAGAGAGTACTACATTCCTTTGCGCAACAGAATACCCTATATCACCAGACTTGAGATTTTGGGCTTGGACAACCTTGAATTATGCCGCCTACAGTTAGACTTAAGCGTAGCACACAAAATTATCTGCTACAATGTCCTACCAATCAATGACTACTTCAGCTTCAACGCAACAATACAAGAGCACAAAACAGATACAAACTCAATGTAAACCGCTTCAAACTTGATTGCAGAAAGTACGACTTCAGCAACAGAGTGGTCAATGCCTGGAATGCACTACCTGACTCTGTTGTTACATCCTCTAACCCACACTCTTTTAACCTCAAACTAACCACTATTGACCTCACCCCTTTCCTAAGAGGTCTGTAAGGGGCGTGCATAAGTGCACCATCGTGCCTACTGTCCCTGTCCTATTGTCCCTATTTATTTGTACCTATTTCCTGTATTCTTACTTATGTTTATACTTATATCTATTATCTTGTAAGGGATTGACAAATCAAATAAATAAATAAATAAATAAATAAATAATAAATAAATAAGTTTGTCCTTTTAAACAGTGCTCCCAGCTCCAGCCCATGAAGGGGATCAGGACCCCTTCCTCCCCTGTAGACCATGCCACTCACGTTTTTCCATTATCAGCTCCTCCCTGCGTGCCCTAGGATGAAGAGGGAATGGGCCTGGGTCTTCCTCAGAATGCCCATCCGGCCTGTGCCCTTCCCCGGTTTCTTCCACAACCACCGGAGCCACTCTCACTCCCTGTCAGCTGTTCCATCTCTCCCTCAGAGTCAGACTCCAACAGGGGCATGACACCTTTTTTCTGCTGAGTAGCATATATGTCTCCTTATTATTCACTTCTCAGTTCATAGCAGCCTTGCTGAGCAGCAGAGGTAGTATTCAGCAGGTTCTGACCAGTTCTGGAGAATTGATAGTGGAAATTTTGAGTAGTTTGGAGAACCGGCAAATGCCGCCTCTGACTGGAGATCTTTACAGTATCCTTCCCCTGCCACGCCTACCAATCCAAGCCCACAGAACCAGTAGTAAAAAATTTGAATCCCCGGTGTTGGTTTTCGTGGCTGGGACTCGTTTGTTGATTAGGGCTAGTCTCGTCAACAAATGAGTCCCAGCTCTGCTCAACACCGACAAAACAACACAGGATGCCACCACCAATCTCCTTCACCAGACTCAAACCCAAGCCCACGCCACAGATGAAAGGCAACCACCATCCAGAAACCAGACCATGGCTGCAACACCAGCTGCTACACCCCCCTCCGACCCCCAAACTAAGCAAACTGACACATGCTATAAACACATAGCCAGACCTCAAACTGGAACCAAACCAAGGCCCGAATGTCACATCACAGCCTTCCACCCAGGATACTACATCACAGAACTCAGGAGATTACAACACAAAACATCAGGAGGTTGCAACACAGACAAGCGACCCAGGAGATTACAGCACCACACCCAGGATGTCACAACAATAGAACTCAGAAGGTCATCACACAGCCCATTACCCAGGTCGTTACACACAAAAGGCTGAGAGACACAGCCAGCACCTCAACCACACAGGGTCTCAGGAAAAAGCCATCCAATCTGCATACATCAACTCCATCAACCAATCAAGAAAGTAACAACACAGTCAACTCTGGAGTTTAAAAGGAAAAACAGCCACTATCACACACTTCTCCCAGGAGAACGAAGCTGAAGACACCAGCCTGAAGATGGCGGATGAGATTTGTCAGCGTTGCCAGGTATTCTCAATCTTACCTGGACAAGACCCGAATACACCAAGACCTACATATATATATATATATATAGCAGACAAAGGCAACGCCACAGTCGTGATGAACACATCTGACTACCAATCCAAACTATCCAACCTACTCAAGACCCCGCTACAAACCTCTAAACACAGACCCCACCACCTATCTAGAGAAAACCACCAAAAAAATAAAAGCTCGCCCATCAGTGAAGAGATCCAACAAAGAATCATCCCCAGAGAAAAATCATCTAGATGCCCTAAGCTCTATGGCCTCCCCAAGATACACAAAGAAGGAACACCACTCAGACCCATAGTCAGCTCCATAGGCTCACCTCTACAGAACCTTGCCAAATTTCTCGCCAAACAACTCCAGCCCTACACAGAATCCATCACCACACGCATAAAATTCTTTCCACTTCATAGAAACAATAAAGAAACAAAACCTACAACCCAGTGACCTACTTGTGAGCTTCATGTCATATCCTCTTCACCAAGTACCTATTAAAGAAGCCTTGACAGCTATCCAAAACAAATACAACCCCCTAAGCACATCCTAGATCTGACCAACCATTGCCTTTCCAACACTTTCATCCACAATGGACAAAGATATAAACAGATAGAAGGAGCACCTATGGGATCACCCTCTCACCGTCATCGCTAACCTATACATGGAACATTTTGAAACCAATGCTCTAGACAAATCTGAATACAAACCCAAACTCTGGCTTAGATATGTAGATGACACTTTCGTAATTTGGCCACACGGAAAGAAAAACTGGACAACTTCCTCACACATCTCAACAGCCTACACCCCAAAATACAATTTACCATGGAAACAGAAACCAACAATCAACTTCCGTTCCTGGACGCCCTAATTTACAAAACCCAACGGCTCCCTAGGACACACCATCTACCAGAAAAAGACACACACTAACCGCTACTTAAATGCACAATCCCATCACCACCCTGCACAGATCAACTCTGTAGCCAAGACCCTCATCTCCAGAACCAAACGCCTAGCTGACAAAGACCACTTGAGAACAGAATTACACACCCTCACTAACGATAATGTCCAATGGATTCCAAAGAAGCACAATCACCAACCTAATCCGGGAGACTCCCCAAAACCAAGACACAGAACAGGACAATGGCATCGCCTCCTCCCTTACATCAAAGGCACCACAGATAAAATCAGCAAAATTCTCCACAAACACAATATCAGGACAGCCTTTGGCACTGATCAAAAAATAGCCAACATCTTAAGAAACCCCAAAGACAAGATCCAGCTAGAAAACCAAGGAGTTTATAAAATACCATGCAAAATTTGCCCAGCCACATACATTGGACAAACCAACAGGAGAATAAATGCACGATCGCAGAACACAAGAACGCAGTCAGAAAAGAAGAAAAACTTCCTCCCTTTTCCAGCACCTTAAAGCCACAGGACATGAAATTGATTTTGAGGGATCCAAACTTATCTCCAATACTGAACACTTCAACAAGAGAATAATTAGGGAAGCCATCAAATAGAGAAACACCCCATAACATGAATAAACGGGATGATACTTCCCGCCTACCAGACATCTGGAAACTAGCCCTAATCAACAAACGAGTCCCAGCCACAAAACCAACACCGACCCAAAATAACACATGATGCCACCACCAATCTCCTTCACCAGACTCAAACCCAAGCCCACGCCACAGATGAAAGGCAACCACCATCCAGAAACCAGACCATGGCTGCAACACCAGCTGCTACACCCCCTCCAACCCCCAAACTAAGCAAACTGACACACGCTATAAACACATAGCCAGACCTCAAACTCGAGCCAAACCAAGGCCCAGAATGCCACATCACAGCCTTCCACCCAGGATACTACATCACAGAACTCAGGAGATCACAACACAAAACATCAGGAGGTTGCAGCACAGACAACGACCCAGGAGATTACAGCACCACACCCAGGACATCACAACAATAGAACTCAGAAGGTCATCACACAGCCCATTACCCAGGTCGTTACAACACAAAAGGCTGAGAGACACACAGCCAGCACCTCAGCCACACAGGGTCTCAGGAAAAAGCCATCCAATCTGCATACATCAACTCCACAAACCAATCAAGAAGTAACAACACAGCCAACTCTAGAGTTTAAAAGGGAAAACAGCCACATCACACACTTCTCCCAGGAGAACAAGCTGAAGACACCAGCCTGAAGATGACGGATGAGATTTCACAAACGCTGCCAAGGTATTCTCAATCTTACACGGACAAGACCGAATACACCAAGACCTACATATATATATATATATATATATATATATATATATATATATATATATATATATATATATATATATAAATATAGTATTTATTTAATCATAAATGATTAGGGGTCAAATTGATTTGAACAAAACAAAATCACAGAAGGTTCTAAATGTTATCTTGTGGTCAGTGTACATACTTGTTTATTAATTATTAATTTATCTAAAAGCTGGATGAACAATGCAATACAGTGATGCAACTCTCAATACAACTGGTACTAGAACTCAAACTTTCAAATGATAATGACTAATTTCATGACTACTTCGTTCAATATATCAGAAATACACATTCATCTGCTGATGAATGGCTCAAGATATTTTCAGTCTTTTTTTCTATTTTGAAGAAGGAAGAGGACAGGGAGGATGACTACAGATTTGAACGTCTCTAAACTACTCAAAAAATGGAAAGCACTGAAGATCTGATTTGCATTTGGTGCATGCCATATCAAGGCCCTTCCCCTCCATTCAAACCATATGCATACCAATGTTAATCTATTAACCCACCATGCTGGTTGATAATAAATGCTTACATGTCCTCAATAAAGCAGACACCCCATAGCAGAGCCTTGTGATGTGGCTGCTGCTGACCTTATATAGTAGTCATAAGAGGGGCCTCCAATGCTAGATTTGACCCAGTGGCATACTCTCTATAGCTGAAGCTGATGGATTCCTCATTCATTGTTCAAAAGAACAGAAATCAATCTTTGCAGGTCTCTGATTGGGTCAAACAGCCTTTGGGTGAAATCTCCACATTTTAAATGGTGCCTCTGAAAGTGATCATCCACCTAAAATCACTTATCTATCTGGCTCCATAATCAGTGCTGTTGACTATATAATTGTCTCTAGGGACCTTCTTCCTTAAACTAAGGCCCTAGAAGGTATGTCTGAGTTTGCCACAATCATTTCCCAATCCTGCTCCAGTTAAATTTCTTCACTCAAGAAATGCATACTGAAGACTGCCAACAACCCTTTCTGATGCCAACAGGAAGAATCTACTGCCAAGTCAAATGGATCCCCCATCAAAATAAAAAGATAACTGAGCTACTGACCTCAGATTGCCCATAGTGTCTTCAGTCTTTCCTGACTTCAGCAGAGTATCCTAATGTACTCTTGCAGAACTGTAATACCCTTACCAGAGAACATCACCAAAATCTAATTCTTCTTAACAGTGCACCTTTTGAGATACCAACAGCACTACTCCAAGCCATAGTTTGAAAAGGACTGTGTTACTGCAAAAAAGCACTTCATACTACTAACAGGCATGTATCTGATACTGCACCGATAGCTGCATGGACCACCTCCAGCAAAAAAAGATACTGCAAACGACTGCTGGTGTGCAAGGAAAAGGAAGCCATGAAAAGCAACTGAGCACGACTGATTCGGTAAGTAAAATCCAAGGAATCAACCTCATTCTTCCATATCACATCAAGCTCCCAAAGCAATGCTCACAGATTTGACTGTCACATTCCTCACCAGTCATCAGAATATGGGAAACATACTTTCAGGAACTCTTCACAGACACCTCCATTGAAAATGGACATCCAGGCTAAAATATAGAAAATCTGACAATGTGGGCATCAGTGACAGTGAAAGAAATCAAGAACTTTGTTGCTCAACTAAGAGCAGGGAGGACTACAGGGGAAGACCCAATACCTCCAGAGGCCATTAAGAACAACTTGGACTTGTGAGCCTCCAATTTGGCCTCATTCTTTACCTCCATTAACACACCTAGGGAATAAGGATGACCCTGTTAAATATAGAGCACTTCCCAGGGCAATTGTACACCTCTCTGCTGCTTTCAGATACCAACTTTGCTACAACATACTATTGTTGCCAGGTTCTGTTCAGCACTATTTAAATTTTGTTGGATGATGACCTGTGCCATCAATTAGACTTAATGAGCACCTACTTCATCATACTAGAGTACTCTGTAATTTAATATACTAATTTTATACTCCCCTATAGCCATCTAATGTTACCTCTGCTTTTCAATTCGTTTAGACTCTTGTTCATTCTTGTTTATTTTTCATGTTTTTGAGTCTGTGATGTATCATCTATATCTTTTAATTGACTGAATCCCATCCTTCTTAAGCTGGTCTATGACCATAAATCTGGGAACTCCAGGGCTCTTAGTAAAGCAAAGAAACCCAAAATCAGCCTGGAAGATGACAATAGCAAACCATAAAAACTACACAGATGCAGTCATCAATCAACCTTGACTTAAGATCAACATTACCTTTTCTACTTCTTAGTCTATCACCATTACTAAGTAAGGAAATTTCAAATCTTTGATGGTTTAGTTTACTTTATTGTCATTGCACATCGTACGAGATTAAATACCATCTTCAGTGTACTATACAGTAGAATTCAATAGAGTTACTGCCCTGGGATAGAAGCTGTTTTTCAGCCGATTTGTACTTGTTTTTAATTATCCTGTATTGTTTGCCAGATGGTAATAGTTCAAAAAAAGGGTGCCCAGGATGAGATGGATCTTTGAGAATGTTTTGAACTTTCTTAAGGCAGTGGAAGCTATAAAGCTCTTCCAAAGAGAGGAGAAGAAAACCAATGATCTTCTGGGCAATCCCTCTGGAGTGCTGTCCTATTTGCCACTGTTCAATTGGCAAACCATACACAGGTGCAGTAAGTTAAGATACTCTCTATGGTGCAGCAGTAGAAGGTCACCGGCAGTTTTTCATTCAGTTGTTGTTTTCTGAGAAGTCTCAGTATAATCTCTGCTGGGCTTTTTTGACCAGGGCTGCAATGTGAGCACCCCAGGTCAGGTCCTCTTTCATGGTAACACCCAGAAACTTAAAACTGGCCACTTGCTCCACTTGGTCTCCATTGATAAGCAAGGGCTGGATGTCTGATCTGTTCCTTTTATATTCCACTATAAGCTCCTTGGTCTTATTGGTGTTGAGGACCAGGTTGTCTCCACATCACAAAAGCAACCGGTCCACCTCATCTTGGTAGGCAGACTCACCCCAAACCCCCCGGAGATGAGTCCCACCACTATTGTGTGTAGTCCCAGATAAGAGGGTGTTTGATTAATCACTGAGATGCTGTTATGATGCTGAATAACTTTCTTTATAGCAGAGTGCCCTCTGCTGAAAATCCAGTTTGAAGTTCAAGGAAAATCTGTCAGGTTTCCTTGGGATATTAAAGAGAAAAAGTACTTTCTTTTTAGTTCAGTTCTTTGTCTCAACCCCTCCACTTGCACATCTGACTTCTGAAGAACAGAACAGCATTTGAAGCCTGACAGGGAAACTTTTCTTTACCATAATTCAGTTCTATTAGTCTTTCATTCATTTTTTTTCATCTATAGAATAACATTTAGGCTGACATTATTCAGGTCTATTTTAAGTACACTGCTCTCTTCTTCCAAGTGTATCTATCTGAAAGATATCCCAAATCTTATTATCTCACTATTTTGGAGTAATTCTGCAATTCATTCTATGTACTAAAATGTAATACTGATTTTTGAACATTTTCATTCTTTGGTATTTAAAAACTCTGCTGGAGGTAAAATATGGCAGTTTTTCCTTCACAATATTATCAATGTATAGCCATATTGTTACTATTATAATTATTATTCTTTTCAGCCTTTTACACTTGCCATAAATACTGTTATTTACCTAATTTTTATTTCTTCTAAATTTGACTATCTTTGCAGGGGCTTCAATTTTTACCAGGGCAAGTGTTTGAATTTCATTCACTTTTAATATGGATTTTACATTTTCTTATTTTGCTTTCTGTTGATATTAACTTCTCACCTTTGTGTATATAAATATTTCCTAATGTAATATATTGTAACTTTATTCTTTTCTTATTTTACTCCCTGTTCACAATTGATCCAACTAGTTTGTTCTCCTTTCAAAGGATACTGAACAGTTTTTAGTCTGTTCTTGATGTTCTTTTATCATTCTTTTTTTAAAAAGATATCTTAACCTATTTCATAATATACTCAATTTTACTGAATATATAAATCCTATAAATTGGGTTCTGTAGGCTAGGATGGTTAAATAGAATTTGCTTCCTTTGCTATCTTTTGTTATAACCAGATAAGCTTTTTATTATGCATTAATATTACTGTTAGCAAAAATATAGCATAAGGCAAAATACTAATTTCAGGTATTTTTCCTACTCCAATTTTCATCATAATACAAATTTGCTTACACTATAATGACCTATGTGGCATACTTTCACAAAACAAACTTCGAATAGGTTTTTCTTCATGTTTGGAATGGCTACTTGTGTGTTGTGTCTTTGTGCAATTGTATCAGTTTGTATTGTGTCTTCATATATATCTATATCTATATCTATACACACACACACACACACACACAAACTACTACTAAAACTAAAATCTTATGGTATCTCTGGACAACTGCATAACTGGATAGAAGCATTCCTGTCAAACAGACAACAAATGGGCAGAATTGGAAGCGTCTTATCAAATTCTGTACCTGTCTACAGTGGTGTCTCCCAAGGCAGCGTTCTAGGACCAACTCTCTTCATACTCTACATAAATGACCTCTGTGATCATATTAAGAGCAGCTGCGTTCTCTTCGCTGATGATGTAAAGCTATTCAACACCACAGACAATACTGCTACCCTTCAAAAAGACCTCGACTATGTATCAGAATGGTCAAACAAACGGCAACTTCAAATCTCAACAAATAAATGCTCTGTCTTACATATTGGCAAAAAAATCAGAAAATAAAATACAAGCTGAATAGTCAAGACCTTGTTGATGATCCAAACTCTGTCAAGGACCTTGGAATACTCATCTCTAATGATCTAAGTGCTAGAGCCCACTGTAACTACATAGCCAAAAAGGCATTAAGAGTTGTTAACCTAATCCTACGTAGCTTTTTCTCTGGTAATATCACACTACTAACTAGGGCATACAAAACATTTGCTAGACCAATACTCGAATACATCTCATCAGCCTGGAACCCACATCACGTATCTGATATTAACACAGTTGAGAAAGTCCAGAAATATTTCACAAGAAGAGTTCTACACTCCTCTACTCGTTGCAGAATACCTTATGCCACCAGACTTGAAATTCTAGACCTAGAAAACCTAGAACTACGCCTCCTTCGATCTGATCTAAGTATAGTATATAAAATCATACATTGCAATGTCCTTCCGGTCAATGAATACTTTAGCTTCAACCATAACAATACAAGAGCACACAATAGATACAAACTCAAGGTTAACCGCACCAAACTTGATTGCAGGAAATACGACTTCAGCAACAGAGTGGTCAATGTCTGGAATACTCTACCTGACTCTGTGGTTTCTTCCCCAAACCCCAAAAACTTTAACCTTAGACTGTCTACTATTGACCTCACCCCTTTCCTAAGAGGTCTGTAGGGGGAGTGCATAAGTACACCAACGTGCCTACCGTCCCTGTCCTATTGTTTCTTTTATTTTTCTTATATGTATTCATTTCATGTATTCACAACTATGTTTATCCTTATACTTATTATCTTGTAAGTAATTGACAAAATAAATAAAATAAATAAATAAATAAAATATATGGTTAAAAATCAAGTAAGGATCCATTTTAGTATTTATAAAATAAATAACTTTTTGTATTATATGACAAAAATAAACTCAAAATAAGTAATTATCCTTTTATGATATGACCTGTGTGGTGCTGCCACTATGATGCCATTCTCATTTTGATATTATCTCCTTAATAATGGGAAAAACTGGATAATGTGCGTTTATGAGATGATACTGAGATATGTAACTGAAGACTTGTAGAACTTCTGTTTTATAATTTCCTATGCCTGATTGCCAAAACAAACTTAATCCTAGATAAATTATGAAATCCTTAAGTTCCAACTTTTATGTAATTCTAAAACTGTTATGCATTAAATTGATTAACCATTAAAGAATGTCATGCTTATAGCATATAAAGTCCAAAAGCCCTAGTAATAAGCAGGCATATACAATGGGAATGAAGGCTATTGCTGAGCGCATTGAGTTGTGCTCCAAAAAATTGTAAGCCGCCCTGAGTCTCCAGAGAAGGGCGGCATATAAATGCGAATTAAAAAAAATGAATGTTTGCATTTTAAAGGCTTCTATCAAGGCAGAAGTTCTCAAAGTATGATTTGGGGATTTCTGCAGTTCCCCGAGACCCTTACAGAGGGTTTAACAAAATGAAATAAATAAATATTTTGACAATGAGATTGTTAAAATATGTATTTAATCTTTTCTTCTCCCAATTCATCATTCCTCAATGGCATGAGCACATGACAACATGAATTAGCTTTTTTGACTCACAAAGGCAGATTTTATATTACGTCCTTTTATATTAAATAATTTGGTTTAAATTGGATTTCTTCAAAGAAGCTCAGCTTTTCTCAAGTCTTCAAATCCAGTCCACCAGAGGTGGTATTCAGCAGGTTCTGACCAGTTCTGGAGAACCGGTAGCAGAAATTTTGAGTAGTTCGGAAAACGGGCAAATACCACCTCTGACTGGAGATTTTACAGTATCCTTCCCCTGCCACACCCACCAAGCCATACCCACAGAACCGGTAGTAAAAAAATTTGAATCTCACCACTGCAGTTCACCCTGGTTGATTTCACAAAAGAGCATGAGAAAAGTGCAATGAACATACAGTGGATCACAAACAACGAACAGTTTATTTTTCATACTGCATCAACTGAAAAATTCATAGTAACGTGACCAAAGATACCATGAATCTTGTCCGATCCTAATCCTATCAAAATAATAGCATCAAACATGAGGGAAAAACTGGCAACATGGTTACAATGTCACTTTAAGGACCAAATTGCTTAATCCTAGGAGACTTTGTATCAACAGAAAAAAACCCTGCTGACCAAAAGTAGATACAATGAGGATGGAAAAACCTTCACACAAATGATATCAAAGACACTTTCCCAGAATAACTGAAGTTTAAAGATAAGGCAGAGGAGAAAGTTTAGACACCTGAATTAGCATATCACACACTGTTCCAACCTCTCTGATGTATTTACATTCTTTGTAATTTCGTCAAAAATGATTACATCAATACCACGTTGGAGGAATATCAGGGATGCAACCAGCCCTACTACCTTAAAACTCTCCACAAAATATAAAACCTATTTTCTCTTTTTCCATGATTGCCTATAAAATAGAAGCAAGTTAACCATAACTGCCTCTGCTCAGATCAAGAACTGGTGAGAAGAAGCCAGATCTCACATAGGAATCTTGGTCACTATTTAATACTTACCAGAGTGAGTCTTCTATTGCAGCGGCCCCCAACCTTTTGGGCACCATGGATCGATTCTGTGGAGAGAGGTTTTTCTGTGGAGTGGAGGGGGCGTGGTTTCATGTGCTCCCTGCATCCCTTGGATGGGGCCTCACTTGTTTGTGCGGACCAGTTTCAGGCATGCTGTGGGCCAGTCCATGGACTGAGGGGCTGGGGACCCCATTCTATCCACAGGGGGATAAATAACAGAGGGACGGAGCTTACAATGTAGCAATAGTTTTATGATTTTGATGAAAGCCTCGGATCCTGCAGATGCTTTTGAATACAGTTCCTGTTCATCTTCATACATTAGGTTCAAATCCTGTTTAATAGTACACTACCTACCAATTTGTCATTATTAAACTTGGGGATCAAGTTACTTCTTTACAAACTTTTTCCACCCAGAGGCAGTTTCCTGCCTCAGGTAGATTGCTCTGTCTCTATTGCAACAGTGGGAAAAGACACAGGTCAATAGTTATTTAGTGCCTGCTTTTCAATCTGATCATCTAACGAAACCTATCTCTAGTTCTACAGTTTACAGAAAAATGAGGGGGTTGGTGAAGTGACCTAGCAGTTTTTATGGTCTCAATTAGAATTTTCCTAAATTAGAACAGCGTTTTCATCTTGCTACCCTTCCTTCTCCCTACCTTCAGACAATATCAGACCTGATTTTGGAACTGCTGCCTTATTCTCAATATTATATCAATTGTGTTTCAGCTTTGACTATTATGCAGAATAGCTGGTACTGTTTTCTAATTATGAACAAAATAATAAAAGGAAAGCAGATACATTTATAGCAGTAATTTAGTACTCAATTGATTGTGCAGCTATGTGTAAAAAGGCAAGCAATTATCTTATGTAACCCAAGCATCTTTTGGATTTTTATGTGTTCCTTTTTTTTCTATGAGACACAGTCCAACCTACATTAATCTAATCTTTCCTCAGCATTTGAGAAGGATTGGAATAATCAAGATTACAGATTATAAATATTCCTAGTTCCTTCTAATCAATTGTGACTAGACTTTAGATCCTTTTAGTTACAAACTCAATTCATATCATATTCAATTTCCTAGGTCTTAATTTCTCATTTGAAAAAAAAAAGAGAATGGTATGATAAAGAAGACTGAAACTATACTGTGGTTTTACATAACTGAATATAGCATCATCTGGGGTTTGCTTCATTTTTAAGCTGAATGGTATTAATATTTCAAGTATGAATTCATGCAAACAAAGATTTAATTGCAAATTGCAATCAGATTCTTAAAATATTCATAACTTTGTGTCAACCATACAGTATATACCATCTAGTACCAAATTGATTAATTACATTTTAGAAATGCAAGTAATTTATATTTCATTGAAAAAGTATTCTGGCTTCCAAACAATAATAAAAATGCAAACTGAACCCAGATGTCTCACAATTGTGGTAGTTTGTACAACTTGGGTTATTTTTTCCTCTAAGCTAATTTAGTTCTTCTGTATTGTTGTAATATAGAAATTCTAGACTGAAAAATTGAATGACAAATTTAAAGATGTCCTCCCTTTATTCTAATCATTAATACGAGGCAATTTCTTCAACGGCAAGCTTTCATACGGCTTTCCTTCATGCTTGAAAAGGACAGCTTTTTAAGACTCACATTATAAAAGCCTAACTCTTAACAATCAAAATCTTTAGGCTACAGACCTATATCCACACAAATTTAACTATAGTTGTGAGAAAAAATGACAAGATGTGCTAAAAAAATGACAAGATGGTGCTATTATTTCAGTTTTAAAACCTGTAAGTAAATTTAAATTCGAGGAAACGTCAATGATGTATGACGGGAACAGAGATGAAACAAGTTATTATACCGGTGAAGTGGCAAATAACAAGCAGAATATTCTCAGGCTTGCAAGTTTTTTGCTCAATTGCTGGCTCCCTTTTCAGAACCTAAGATGGTATAGCACCAATTAGACTTGTTAACAGGTAAGGATGGTTCTCCGTTTGAGGATGAAATAAAATAAGAAGGAATACTGAAGTCCTCTTTAGAGAGCCACTTTTGCTCTGCAATAATGTTTGAAAATGCCCTCACTAGGCCTATTCTTTGTGGGAAAGGGACTTTTCAGAAGAGGACAAGTAGCTTATAAAAACAAGCAAGGTGTGAATAAAATGAGTGTCAATGGAGGGAAAGTAGAAAGTGACTGAGAATGTGTAGATAGCTCTGAAAAAGCACATTTAGGCCTCTTGCCTATAGCCCCAATGAATTTGCCTGGAGCTAATTCAGCCCTGGGCTAAGATAGATTCCCCATTCCTGGCACATATCATACATTTTCCAAAGAGAAAGCATGAATGCTACTGCTAGTCAAATGATTTTACCATCCAGCATCTTTCACTTAATGAGAAACTAAGATGGAATTGAATCTTTCGCTATTTTTCCAAACCACAGTTGGAAAACTGCCATGCCACTATTCGTATTATAATTTCAGTTGACTGGATTTTCAAGTTTTTTTTTTCATCTGCCCAAATTTTTGAGAATCCCTGTGATCCTTCATCTTTTATAAATTTGGGACAATGCCATCTGAAAAAAAAATCTTGCTGAATGGAAAGGGTTTCTTTGTCAAACATTATACCATTACCCTGGATGATTTTGGAAGTACTTGTTATAATCAGCAGCTACCTTTTTTAACATGTATGAAAACTGAAACTTTCCTTAGTCTATGATGACAGACTTGGGGATTTTGAAATGGCAGGTTGGTGAAAGCACATATTGAAAAATAAATAGAGACTTTTGGATTAATGCAGAAAGTCCTACATTGAACTGCATTAATATGCAAAAGAGATTTCATGGTTTAGCCAAAGCTTGCTTAATCTTAGGAAAATAACTCTGCTAAGCAGAAGAATGAAACAAAAAAACAAAATATCTGAAACACTGATTTTAAAAGTTTGTTTTGATAAGGATCTCTTTTGGGCAACTCCTTGCATATGGAAATTAAATCAAATAGTTTCTCTAAGAAGGAAGTAACTTCAAAATTTTGGATATAGTACAAAAGAATGATTTTAAAAAAATAGGAATGATTTTTCCCCTGTAATAAATTGATGTATTTTGTTTGTTAAGTACCAAAGGTGAAATCTGCTTTCAGTGTGAAAAATTGTGATTGCATTGCAATTTGAATAGTATGCAAATATATTTTGATGAATAATGTCAGAAAGGCAATCAATCTGCTGAAATCCTTAAATAGTCTTCCCAGGAGTTGAAACTGCAGGAACCTTGAGAGTGACCATGTCATACTAGAATTCAACATAACACAAGCAACAGTACATAATGACACCAGAGTCTTGGATTTTAAAAGAGCTGATTTCAATAAACTCAGAGAGAACTTGGGAAAGATTCCATGGATGAAAATACTAAAGGGGAAAACAACTCAAGAATCTTGGGAAACTCTAAAAAGTATGATCATAGAAGCCCAGACCAGCACAATACCACTGAGAAAGAAAAACAAGAAATCCAAGAAGAAACCAGCATGGCTGCACAAAGATCTCTCTGGCAAATTGAAAGAAAAAAGGACAAGTAGAAAAAATGGAAAGAAGGATAACTAAGGATAACTAACTAACTACAACTAAGGCAGAATATCAGCAGATAGCCAGAATCTGCAAAGATGAAGTCAGGATAGCAAAGGCTCAGAACGAACAAAGACTTGCAACGAAAGTCAAAGATAAATTTCAGATCATATGTGAAGATATTGAAATGTTGTGATGTCAAGATCTGTTGAGCTTTGGCATAGCAACTTTGGAAGTCTGGATTAAATGGGCAGAGAAACTGAGTGAATGATTTATCCACATTTCCCTCTAGCAAAGTAAAGTACAGGATTGCCTTACTAATGACAGTAGCACCACTACTGACAAAGCTCAGAGGAATCTCTCCCTTTAAATTTAATTGACATATAGACCTTGGTCACTTTGCACTGTAATTCAGTGTTTCATACTTGGCAACTTTAAGATGTGTGTACTTCAACTCCCAGAATTCCTCCAGGTCAGCATGCAGTTAAGTGAATGAATATTTAATCCAGTTGTAAAATAATTTCTTCTTCTGTGAAATAATTTCTAAAGCATTCTTTTTATTAAAATGACTGGGAAATGGCAGAAAAAAATACAGAATGATTTCTTTACCCCTAGTCTGAGTGTCTTAATTATATAATCACTTTTGAATACAGGCAGTCTTTGCAACCGTTCATTTAGTGACTGTTCAAAGTTACATTGGTACTGGAAAAAGTGACTTATGGCTGGTTTTCATACTTAGAATTGTTGCAGTATCGCCATGGTCATGTGATCAGGATTTGGGCACTTGGCAACTGGCTTGTATTTATGACAGTTGCACTGTCCTGGGATCACACAATCATCATTTGTAACCTTCCCAGCCAGCTTCTGACAAGCAAAGTCATTAGGGGAAGCCAGATTCATTTAACAACTGCAATGATTCGCTTAATAAGCATGGCAAAAAAAGGTAATTAAATTGGGCAAAACTCACTTGCTTAGCAACAGAAATTTTGGGCTCAATTGTGGTTGTAAATTGAGGACTACCTGTAATAACTATTGATATAGTTTATACTTTTGATCGCAAACATTTGCACTGACTCTTATTTGGGAAGCTACTTATCCATGAAGTTGATGACCTACACGTTAAGTAGGCTCAGAAAAGTGTTTTTTCTACCAGTTCTCATATTTTGTAAAATATTTTTCATGACCCAAAATCTTCCCCTCACCCTGCCACATATATCTGCCATTAGCCCATTATGGTTGTATGAGAGAAATCATCAGGTAAAGCATCTTTTGGATTAGTCAGTGAAGCTATTTTGAACATTCCAGATAAAGTGGCTATTGATGAATTTCTCCTGAAAGTGCACATTTAATCATTGGGGCTTAAACTCATGCACCTATAATATAAGCAACTCTTGTGTACAGCATGACTAATAACTTTAGTCCTTTGTCATATACGAGATGTCAATGTGTATTTTGAAAACAAACTCTATGTATCTCTTACTGGCTGTTATTATGTTAAAGCTGACATGGAAAGCTAGAACATCTGGCAGAAAGGAAAACAAGATTTCAATATGTGTATTAGCCCATTCTCTCCAACCTACATGTATCAACCTTAAGAAAAAAACTAGTCATCTAGATTGCCATTAGAAAGTCTCCAAGTTTTAGCATCAATAGTTTGAAGCTGAATGATTTCATTTTTATAAGATTTGCACAGGAAACTGCTTCCTGATGTTTTCTTTCAAGGTGGAATATTGCACACAGTCATTGAAGGTTTTTAGAAGGGTTGGTGTGAGCTGCCAACAATCGGTATTTTAGACGTTGGAACTGTTGTTTTTTTAAATCTATTTCCTTATTTGCTCCTCTTGGTTACTTTGAGCACTTACTCTACCCTGAAGTGAGTTTATTCTATCCAATAGCTACTAACATGAATCCTGAGGTCTTCTAGTCCATTTCAAACAAAAGGCATACTTTTAAGTGGAGCTGGAGGTTAATTATTATCTTTCCATTCTGCTATCCTTAGCTAACAGAAGCCCTCCATTTCATAATAGCTCCTCTTTCATTTCTTTAACTGTCTGTCTGTTATGTCTATGTTTGCCAGGGGGGCAATAACCACCTAATGCAAAAGGATCCATTGCTCCCTCTCAGAATCAACAGTAACCCTCCTTCTGACCATTGGCTAGAGTGATGCATAGTGAGGAAGCAACAACAGTCAGCTGAGTAAGCAATTTAAAATGTCCCTCTTTAAGGACTCCTCATGTGGCATCCTGCTGTCAAGGATTGCATATTGTTTCTGAGAGCAACATAGCTTAGACATAAAGTCAAGAGAATAGCAGATCCAGACTTATTTCAATTCATTCTAGATCTTGGTCCATTATCTGATGCATTTGCTTTGTTGTTGTGAAAGTAAGAGATAACTAGTGTTTGTGACAGGAATACTAGAACCAAAAGAAGAAAATCTTCTTGTTGTCTGTCACTGTAAAACCTGATGGACAACAGGAGAGCAGTTCTGAATTAAATGAAAATATAATGACATATTTGGAAGCCAGGTTAGAAACAAGGAATGGACCTAGTGTGGACAATATTTTCTAAGCATTCCAATTAATATGAAACATTACTTTAGTTCTCATATTTATTTTTTTCTGAATGAAAAATAACTCAAAATCCATCGCAAAATAATTTTGGAGCATCTGTAATGATGATGGCAGATACTTTATATGCTGGGAGCATAGGATGAAAATGTCAGTCTTTAGAGTTCAGGATAAAATTGTTATTCTCCAATGTAGCAGAGAATAAAAAGGGCAATAATCCTACCTTCCCATCTGTTGCCTGGTTGACCAGATCTTGTTTTCAGCAGCTTCTCTTTTAATCTCCTGGGCAGCCCTGGCCTCTCAGCCTATCTTTTCTACCCAAACCTTGCCTGTCTGATTTACCTGCACAAAAATCCACTTGTTTCTCCCATGCTGTATTGAGTATGAGAGATAGTGGTAGTTCCTAGAAGGTGGTGCTGGATTATTGTTTTATACATATACAAATAAATGAATATCTTTTACTAAACTTTTCTTTGGCAGTGAGATAACAAGCCTCCTTATCCTAAAATAGGGAACAAATAAAAAGCATATAAAGGAAATCATTTTACAAAAGGTTTGAGACAAAATTTTCAGACCTCCTCAATCGCTGATTACAGTGAAATTGATCTCAATTGTTTAGGAGATAAAAGCAAAATTACTGGTACAATTTCATGATTCTTGAAACAGAAAAGGTAGTACTAAGAATAATAAATGCAACTACAACTTCACACAGTCAAAGAACTGGTTATAGATAATATTGCAATATTTTGTTATTAAAATAAGAAGGAACAAAAAAATATCTGGCACTGATAACTATACAATATGAATATGGTTGGAAGATAAACAATAGTGGATGTCCTATTACCCTTGATATAATTCATTTCATTCCATTAATTTTTATTGTCCTTGATTACCATCTAGTATCACTTGGTGCTAGGTGGTATATAAATTTAATTAATAAAATAAATAGTTTGAATTAAAATCTTCAAGAAATGCTGCACTGTCAAACAGAAAAATGTTGTGGCTGCAGTGATATCCTTATTCATAAGCTGTTATTTCTGAATGAAGCTACCCCAGCTCCTGCCTCATGTATTCAATAGATCATACTTCCTTCAGTGAATATAATGTTTTAAATTATTTCATGGCAGATGCTGTCTACAGAAAATAGACATGTTTATTATACCTTAGTTATTGGTTCTGACATCTTGGCATGCTGAAAACTACTGATGCAAAATGCAAAGAGTAGGAAACTAAACTTCAGTAATCAAACATCATTCAGTGTCAGCTGCACAATGAATGGACACACTGTGGTTTCTTTATATTCGTGTATAGATAGAGGCTTAGATACAGACACACAGATCTGTCAATTTAAATTAAGTTGGGTAGATTTTTTTCTCCTGTCCAAAAAGCAAGGGTTTTTTTAAACCACTTTCATCTTGTCATCTTTTAATTTTATTTATTAAATTTATTTGCCACTCATCTCATTGCAAGGTGACTTTTCAAATATCCATTTGCAGAGGGATGTGCAAATTATTCCAATGTTTTGAATTCAAAATGGTCCTTTGAATGTTCAAAGTGTGGAACAAACCACCTCATATTCTAAAGTTTTGTCACAAACTCAGTGCTTAAAGTAGTGTTTCATTTGCAGAACATTGGAGTACTTTGATATCCCACTGTAATATTATTATTATTTAATTCTTTCAGCCATGAAGATTTGGAAATTAATTAGGCAATAAAATAGCAGTCATCACCAGATGTCAGACTAACTTGATGGCATCTCAGTACCTAACTAGGTACAAGGTTGACTCAGCTTTCCAACCTTCTGAGGTTGGTAAAATGAGGACCCAGATTGTTGGGGGCAATATGATGACTCTGTAAACCACTTAGAGAGGGCTGTAAAGCACTATGAAGCAGCATGTAAGTCTAAGTGCTATTGCTATTGCTAACTAAAGATTAGCTAACTAAAGATTTATTGGCTGGAGTCCATAGAGGGGAGGAAGTGATGGGTGAAGCACATACTGTTGAGAATTATTTGGGACATATGAAATCTAAGCTACTTCCTTCCTGGTGTGTGGAAGCATGAGCTGTAATTAACAGTTATCACTGTTATTTTCTGTAGGTACTGTGCTTTCTTTTTCATGCAAATTGGCAGATGTATAACTATACCTGTTTGCTGAATGTTGTTTTGCAGACAAATTGAAAAAAGTAAAAACATGGGCATGTTCTTGGATAGTGAAAGTGCTTTCATTTGATTTACATTAATATTGGACTCTTACCACAGGCTTTTTGCATTTTTTTAATTTGCAAAAAACTTGGGAGGTTGTTTTTTTTAAATTTCTTTCAATCTTGAATTGAAATATCCAGAAAATATTCTTTCCTGTTTTTTACTGCTTAGCATTCTTTGTTTCCTGGCTAAGTTACATAGAACCACAATGTATTCAGATTACTGACAAGCAAAGATTGCTGATGTCCCAAAAAGACCTTTTGATAACATGCAACCTTTAGCTGAAAGCTTTTTTTTAAAAAAAGTTTGATGAAATAATAACGGCTGTGGAAAATATTCATGTAGCTCTAGATAAATTAGATTCACAAAAGGAATGTGATTTGAAAGGTGCAGATCCATTGGAAAGTCTGGAAAGAGATATGGATTGTACAGATGTAGAATCAACTCAGCTGACTCCACACACTTCTCTGAAGTTCAAGCCTGCATTCTTTTACAATAGCAGAAATCTGTCTGAATGGAGAAATGATGAATTGGTTATTCCTAGGAGGACTGAAGGAAATTGGGGAATAGATTTGTCACACTTAACCAGAAACCACTTTCATCTAGACTTTGTTGGGAAAATAGCCCAACTGTGGAGTCTGAATTTATTAATATGTAATTAGATAACAATTGATGACACATGGTATTAAGAAACAAATGTGTATATTTGATGCAGGATGAATTACACTTAACTCTTGGGATGATTTGAGATAGATAAGATGCTGTGGTAAATTTTCTACAAGTTGATTACAATTACAGTTTAACAGAGGTTTCTGAAACTTTAAAAGTCTTTATTATTATTGTTCTTTCTGTTAACTATTTTGTCATTAATAAGATGGATAATAGGTCAATAATTTGCAAATAGATTTAGTAGTTTAATTTTTTTCTGGGCCTGTTTCACAAGGAATGGGAAACCAATACTGTAGCTAATGTATTAATCAGTATTCAATTGGGGGGGATAATATGTTTATATGTGGGTTTTTTTTAATGCACCCTTTTTAACTTCTTGATTTGTAGAGGGATATTTTTGTGTTTTGTTTAATATGTTGGAGTTTTCTATTTTATTTTCTATTTCTATTTTAACTTTTTTCAAATAAAATAGAGTTTTAAAAAATTTGCTGAATATTGGGTGGCAGACAAGACACCCTTTTTAGTGAAAAATGAAGGAGCAATTTGATTTGTTCTCTCTAAGGCAAAACATTCCACTGGATGTGTTTTGTTCTGAGCTTGAAATATTGCTGTTATTATTGTATTAGATATAGGCTCCCTCCATGAAAGTTTTTTTTACCTCTAATTATTTCAGTTAGAACTGTGTGGGTCAAGGTCCTTTAATAAAAAAAAAGCTTAAATCTTTCATATGATCAAAAATATGCAGCATAGGAATAGAAAAATTACTTAATACAAATGTGAATACAAAAGCCAAATTTGGTAAACTTTTTTTTAAAGAGAAGATTTCCTGAAACATTACAAAATGCAGCTTAATTGTGAAAAATTATGTTTCTGATTATTAAATGAATAAGTGGAATAAAAATCAGAGAAAACAGAGGTTTAGTATTTACCTTTCTTCTTAATGAAGTTTTTCATATGTGTTACAAGGAATTGCAGGTATTTCCTACTTGTCCCTAAAATTCGAACTCATTTTAAACAATTATTTTCAGCCAACTCTAAATCAACACTGATGAATAAAAAACTTAATTGTAAGCACAACCTTACAACTTTTTCTTACAACAATGGACAAGTATCCCCAAGTCCCTAATCACTATAGACTTTAAATATCTGGATTTTTTTCAATTCTAAATGAAAACAAAAGCCCAAAGTCACAATGATCACGCCTTGCTTTTCCACATAATCAGAAATTACATTTCTTTTCAGATATCAAGTGACATACTGCTAACTTGACCTAACCTTAACAGCAAAAATAATTGATCCTCAATGGAATTATAATGGGATTTAAAAAAAATGCTGAGAAATGGAGGCAATACAATATTTAATTAACAAACATTCAGAAATTAAAATTTGTAAGGAAAAGGAAAAAGTTAAAAATACCTGGGGAGATGATGGATTAAAAGCCACATTGATTACAGATTCAGTGTGTCCTGTCAGTTTATAAGAATAGGTGCTGGAATGCTTCTCATATATGTAAGCCTGAAAAAGAACACACATTTAAAGTTGCCAATAGCCCACCAAGGAACAAGAGTTTTTATTTTAAACCCCTCTTAGCAAAATGTACCCTTGTCAAAAGTCCAGCCCTTCATAAGATAATACTGAACAACAATCCAATGCTTCCTTTGCTCAAGGACATTTGGGGGGAGAGGAAGGTAAAAAAGTTAAATTCTATTTAATTGTTTACATATGTTTGTACACACCTGAAAAGGGGATAGCGTTTTGATCATACAGTCACAACTTGACTTTTTTGAGCCTAGTTTGGACTTACCTGCTATTAATGCTACACTCTATTGATTGATTGCAGCCAAGGCAGACCCTAATGCAGTGGGCTTTGATTTGCTAGTTGTTGTTATTCATTTGCATTAACAATGAGAACTTTAGGGTTAGCATAAGTCCTGGAGAGTTAGAAGGTGTATATATAAAGGTTCCCAGTGTGTACCATCATCGGCTACTGAAATAACCTTTTTCTCACAGAAATACATTGATTCCTTTAAACTGCTTACAACCATTTAAAATAGTTGTTGCCTGCAGAGACAAGGATCATGCTATCCTATAGTCCACAAAAATATTATTTATTTATTTATTTATTTATTTATTTATTTATTTATTTATTTATTTATGGTTTGTTTGTTTGTTTGGACTTACATGCCACCCTATCTCCTAAGGACTCAGGGCAGCTCACATCATAAAAACACACAATACAAAATTTAAAAAATTATTAAAATTATCATTAAACCACAGCCAAACAATTATCTAAAACCCATAAAAAACTAGACATAAGAGTGTATTTAAAAAACCCACCCCCCCTCAGTCCAGGCTGGCCTGTTGGAAAAACCATGTCTTCAGGTCACGACAGAAGGAACAGAGGTCAGGGGCCAACGGCAGCCCCAAGGGCAACTGGTTCCACAGGGTGGGCGATCCCACAGAGAAGGCCCTACTCCTGGGGGTCGCCAGCCAACACTGTCTAGCTGATGGCACCCCAAGGAGGCCCTGCCTGTGGGAGCGCACAGGGCGATGGGCAGTTGATGCTGGCAAGAGACGTTCCCGCAAGTACCCCGGCCCCAAGCCATGTAGGGCTTTATAGGTGATTACCAGCACCTTGAATCTCACCCGGAGGGCAACCGGCAACCAATGCAGTTCATGCAGAAGGGGAGTAATATGGGAGTATCACAACCTGCGCGGCCGCATTCTGTACCAGTTGAAGCCTCCGTGTGGTCCACAAGGGCAGCCCCATATAGAGAGCATTGCAGTAGTTGACTCAGAGGTAACAAGAGCACGAGTAACCGTACGCAAGGCATCCCGGTCCAGATAGGGGCACAACTGGTGCACCAGGCGAACCTGGGCAAATGTCCCCCTGGTCACGGCTCCCACCTGGTCCTCCAAACCGAGCCATGCATCCAGAAGGACACCCAAGTTGCACACCCTATCCACGGGGGGCAACACCTCTCCCCCTATGCCTAACAATGGAACATCCTGGATCATCCGAGATGCCAGTACACACAGCCACTCGGTCTTGGCCAGGTTGAGCTGGAGCCTGTTCCTTCCCATCCAGATCCGCACCGCCTCCAGGCAACGGGACATCACGATGTGGACACCACTGAGTTGGTTTGGGGTGGAGATAAAAAGCTGGGTATCATCAGCATACTGATGATACCTCATCCCAAAACCACAGATGATCTCACCCAGTGGCTTCATATAGATGTTGAACAGGAGGGGAGAGAGGACCGACCCCTGGGGCACTCCACAAGCGAGGGGCCACCACAAAATGGTAGGAGAACCACCACAAAATGGTGCCTCCCATCCCCAACCCCCCGAGGCATTGCAACAAGATACCATGGTCGATGGTATCAAAAGCTGCCGAGAGATCTAATAGGACTAGGACCGAGGAATGACCCCTGTCCCGAGCCCTCCAGAGATCATCCACCAGCGTGACCAATGCCATTTGCATGCTGTACCTGGGCCTGAAACCCGATTGATATGGATCTAGGTAATCAGCTTCCTCCAGGAACCCTGGAAGCTGTTGGGCCACCATGCTCTCAACAACCTTCACAACAAAGCGAAGGTTGGAGACAGGATGAAAGTTATTCAAAATGGCTGGGTCCAAGGCAGGCTTCTTAAGGAGGGGCCTCACCACCGCCTCCTTCATGGCGGCAGGGAAGGATCCCTCACTCAACGAAGCGTTGACCACTGCCTGGAGCCAGCCTCGTGTAACCACCCGGGCGGTATAAACCAGCCAGGAGGGACACGGGTCCAATAAACACGTGGTGGAACTCAGCCTCCGCATGATCCTGTCCACTTCATCTGGAGTCACAGGCTTATCGGAGTACATAGACTTGCCTTCTCCAGAAATCATAT
The DNA here is from genome assembly GCA_009733165.1 of Naja naja. Taxonomy (NCBI): domain Eukaryota; kingdom Metazoa; phylum Chordata; class Lepidosauria; order Squamata; family Elapidae; genus Naja; species Naja naja. The sequence goes on along the minus strand of CM019148.1, from coordinate 81,693,624 downwards.
ATTTATTCATTTTGAACACAAAATGAATTTACAAAATCTATTTGGATCACATTTTTATTATTACTCATAGAAGACACATATCTTGTATTTAATATTACCAATGAGAACCAGTTCTGTGTAGCAATTTAAGGTACCAGCTAGAAACTAGGAGGCAATGAATCCAAGTCTTGGCTTAGCTACAAAGACAACTAGAATCTTTGCACCAGATGTTCCTTCTCAACCCTTAATAAACAAGGCAATGGCAAGCCACTTCCAAAAATGTTGTCAAAAGAACTACAAGGACTTGTCCCAGCAGTCAGCAAGAACCATGAATAACTTAAAGATACAGAAAAAAAATCACAAATTGCTATTACTATTAATTGTATCTATATGTCTAGTACTAGTTAATATCAATATTTTAAAAACTCAACTACTTTCAGAAACATGTATCTATTTTTCAGGCATGAGTTTACAAATAATATCGAAGTACTTTTAAATAATTCAAATTATCTACTTATCTATAAAACATGTTTGACTAAATGTGAAAATAAACTGTTGTTTGCATCCAGAGTATATGAACAATTGGCGACTGAGAAGCTGTCTGTATGTTAGCTGCTAGACGGTATATATTTTGGATTTATCTGTGCCCTCAGGGTCACCTAAATGGTGCAAATGGGTGTGGAACCTTCTTAGAGCTGCTGAAAGAACTGTGTTATAAGATAGGTGCTGTCATATCCCTCCCCCTCTGTTGAGAGAGTACTGTTCAATCTTAATTAAAGTATTTTAATTCGGTCTTATTGGACTTTATAGCTGTTTAATTCTTTTTAATTATTTATTGTATCTGTATGTTTTAATTGTGAGCCGTCCCGAGTCTTCGGAGATGGGGCGGCATATAAGTCCAATAAAATAAAATAAAATAAAAAATGTAGATGGCCTCTTTGAGCCTTCTTTCAAATCAAAGAGTCCTTCCTCTCTGTCCAGAATGTGGACTTCGCTGTTTTCAAAAGAGTGACCTTTATCTTTCAAATGCAGATAGAGTGCTGAATCTTGTCCTGATTATTTATTTTTTTAAAATTCATATTTATATCTTATTCTATGTTGTACCACTTGTTTCTCCAATGTACAGATCTGTACATGATCACAACACAGTCCTTTCAGCAGTTCCAAAAGGTTCCACATCCATTTGCATTATTATGGTGACCCTGAGAGCACAGATAAACCTCCAAATGGTTTCAATGATTCCCACAAAGAATGCTAATGACTAGATGACTGCAACAAATATAAATCCTTCCATCCCCTAATATTCACTCAGAACCAAAGAAGCTTCTTGGATAAGAACCAAAGTTGACTGCAGGAAATACGACTTCAGCAACAGAGTGATCAATGTCTGGAATACTCTACCTGTTTCTGTGGTTTCTTCCCCAAACCCCCAAAACTTTAGACTGTCTACTATTGACCTCACCCCTTTCCTAAGAGGTCTGTAGGGGGCGTGTATAAGCGCACCAACGTGCTACCGTCCCTGTCCTATTGTTTCTTTTTATTTTTCTTATATGTATCCTTTTCATGTATTCATAACTATGTTTATACTTATACCTGTTATCTTATAATCGCTTGACAAAATAAAATAAATAAATAAAAATAAAATAAATAAGAAGCGAAATGTCTTCAAAGAAACAATAAAGTCCAGTTGCCTTTTGAAAAAACATCTTTGAGACACGCACTCATCTAGTTAGGTAATACCTGACTTAGCCATTGTACTTATGAGAAGAACCTTAAAGACCACAGATTAAACATGAGCTAGTAATGTGTTGCAATTGCTAAAAGAGTCAATGCAGTCTTCACTGAGAATGGTCTAGATCACAGGGAGTGCTAGTACTATTTTTTTGTCCTGGCCAGGCTTCACTTGAAATACTTGGTAACATACACTAAATAAATAAAAAATTGTGACCAGTTCTGGTCACCACAAATATTAAAAGGACAATGAGAACTTGAACAGTCTGTCTCCTGAAGTCATCGGCACTCCATCATTGGCATCTTTCAAGAAAGGATTGGACAGTCATTTTGTGGCATGCTATGAGTATTCTTGCATAAGCAGGGCGTTAGTTTAGAAGACCTCCAAGGTTTCTCCCAACCTTATGATTCTATTCTTGCTTCATACTACATCTACATTTTTATTATATATCTCCAATATGTATTCATTTCAATAAGGTATCATTTAAAAATATGCAAAAAAAGTTTTGGATGTACCTTTATTTGGAACAGCCATTTTTCTACTCAAGTATTTCCATATTATTTTCAATAATTCCTATCATGTTTCAATAAATATATAGCACAATCTATTTACCCTATTTATACGTAAGTCTTCTGTGTTACTTCTATAACATTCTATGTTTGAACATTAGTAAATATTTTAAATGAAAATATGTAGCCTTATTTTAAGAAAAGATCCTCAAACTATGTAAACTATTCAACCACAGAAAAACCTTGTCTTCTTAAAAAGAAGACACATAGGAATGTTTCTAATGTCCTATTTCTATTGTCATTAATCAAAGGGGAAAAAAACAGAAAAGGCTTTAACTACTTTTGTCTGGTCTGTACCAAATAGTGAGATAAATTGGTTCATACTGGCATCCATAACTACAGCCATAAGAAAGCACATATTGTACTTGTTAAGTTTGCATGAAGAGTCAGACGCGAAGAGCTTCAGTGAAGAGTTTATTAAGTGACTACAGCTCGAATGGACCTGACTTGGCTGGGCTGCGGCTGCTTCTTATAGCCAGCAGCCGTAGTTGCCAGCCAATCAGAGTGCAGGGTTTTCCCACACTTTTTAAACCAATCATATTTGACAATTTACAAGAACAATTCAAACTAAACCAATAACATTCAAACCTACATACATAACAGTACTTGCTGCCATTTTCATTTTGTTAAATTTGGTATATTTGCTGTTATTTTATTTATTGTCTTATTCATGGTTTTTTATTTTACTATTCTGTAATTTTAACTTGTTATGAAATAACTAGTATACAAATAAAATAATTCATTCCATTGGGAAGGATCTTAAAATCTGCATCCAACTCTCATGATAAAGTGAGGCTGCAGAGTAATCCTCATTTAAAAATGGCTGGAAAAATCTTTTTGGACAGAATTTGCTATGAAAATTGGTTTAGTGCTCACTGTCAGGTAATATATATAGTGGTATCTTTAACAACTTTGAAGCACAGCAAAAGGAAAATAACTTTGATGAGACAAATGAATGGCAATATGAACAGTTAAAATACTTATTAGTCACATTATTTGGATAGACGAGGCCAAGAAGTCAATTCCATGGGAAGACTAGGATTATTTTAACTGGGACTGGCTTTAATAACAGAATCTTGTGAGTCTGATTAGGCTATACTCCCTCCTCCTCCTCTTTATATTCCAGTGAATCAAAAAGGTGTCTGCTTGAGCAATTTCCAAACATTACCTTGTTTCTCAGGACTTTAAAAATGGTACAGTCTCTTTTGTCAATAGTTCTTGAGGGGTTTTTGGTGCTCTCTGAGCTTGGTGTCTTCTTGTAGACTTTTCATTACCCAAACAAGATAACATCATCAATGTACACTTATTTCAACCCTAGCTACAAATAGTATCCTTTATTGGCAATGATTTTATATATTACTGTCAAGTTTATCTTTCTTACTGTGTCTAGGGGCCTTCACGGCTTCCAGAACTTGGGAAATACTTGTGTATTGAAGAAAGCTTGATAGACACCAACCAGCAACTTACTATCATGAATATGTGAACCGCATTAATTTCAATTATACATAATAAGTATAGAATAAAGAATTGGAATAAACTACTCTGTAAAATCAAAGTCTCCAGGTTTTTAAGAAACGTGAAGTATATTTTACACTATTTAAAAATGGCAAAAACTGTTTATTGGAGTTTTCAGTGGATGATTATAAAAGGCTAATGTATTATCATTTTCATGTTGGAGATGTAGTCAATTTTAAGACATTCTTTTGTATGCAACTAGTTACTTATTTATCCAATAGTATTACTATAGTTCTTGGAAGGAACTTGAAAATTCAGAATCATCCATGTGTTGCTATTCCACAAATTTGGAATTTCAATTTATGGGAGTGCCCATACAGATAGTGCTCAAGTTACAACAGTTCACTTAGTGACCTTCTGAAGTTACAACAGCACTGAAAGAAGTGACTTATGAGCATTTTTCACACTTACGACCTTTGCAGCATCCCCATGGTCATATGATTTACATTCAGATGCTTGGCAACTGACTCACCTTTATTCTGGCTGCAGTGTCCTGGGGTCATGTGATCACCTATTGAAACCTTCTGACAAGGGGGACAAAGTCACTGGGGAAACCAGAGTCACTTAACAACTGTGTTACTACTGCAGTGATTCACTTAACAAATGTGGCAAGAAAAGTCTCATTAAAATGGGGCAAAACTCACCTAACAAATTTCCCACTTAGCAACATAAATTTGGGGTTCAACTGTGGCCCTATCGCGATCTATCTGTACTATTGTGAATAAGCTGATTACAGACACAAAAGCCAGCTTGGTAAACTTATCTCACAGAGTTGTTATGGGGAAACTAGAAGGAGGAAAGAGTATTAGGTATGTTCTCCACTTTGAGCTATTTATAAAAAATAGTACAGGTGGGATAAAAAAATCTAATAAATAAACTCCAGGAAAGATGTCTGTACACCAGACTGTAATGGTGGTTAAATGAAAGTTGCCAGCTGTGGGAATATCACATTCTGTCAGAAGTAAACTACTATACATACACATTTATCTTCAGATCCACAAGCAATGAACTGGCCACAGGGAGAAACACTAATTCCACATGGATGACTGCGGCTATTATGACCTTCAAAACGCCGCACCTGTGGAAATTTAATAAATTTAAGTACTACAAATTTTAAAATAATTGCTTCTAAATTTATTCATTCTTTGAATTACATATTCTATTTATCTCTGCCTTACAATCAACATCCAACAGGTAAGATGGGCAGCCAATAGATTGATTGATTGATTGATTGATTGATTGATTGAATAGAATTGAATATGATACACGTAACGTGCTCGGTTGCTTAAAAATAAGAGAATTTAACTATTTTGTGTATTACACAATACTTAAACTCTCTTATTTAAATAGATTTTTAAAATTAACATATTATTGAATTTTATAAAGGTATTCTGTACATACATAACAACAAATATATAAACTATAAAACTATTGGAAGACATATATAAGCAGAAAAAGTTGTATTCATGTTAAATATCTCAAGGAAATAGTATCTTCCTCAGATTTAATTATGACTTGCAGTGTTAGATGCAGAATTGACTTTTTTATGTTATTAGGATTATTCCACTATTTCTATATGTTCAATTTGCTGTTCTGTGGGCATTACATCTGTTGTGATTAGGAAAAGAAACTCATACATTTAATCAGCTTATGTTTGCAAAAATTTTGTGGTGTTGATTTACTTAGTCCTAGTATATTTTTAACATTTAATTTTTAGAACATATATGTAAGAAGGGTAGTGATGCATGAGACAATATGTGTATGCTTAGTCATATATGTACACGATTGCATTCAAGAAATATACATTAGAATAAGGGCACTGTTCCTAATTTAGCTAAAAACAGGTAATTGGTATGAAGATCTATGATTTTCCTTTCCCAATTTTGATGAATGAGTTGTAAGGATTGTAAGTTGATTACCTGCATCAGTTTATTTTCCAATATAATTTTTAATTTCTTATACAGGTTCAGAAATTTTTAAACACTGTTCTACCTGATGTCTTTAAGACATAAATGTAAGAAACATTAATTAATAATAATAATTTAATACAGGAAACATTCTTGAGATCAGTTTGACTACAGTCTTTCTGGCAATAATATGGAAGCCATTTGCCACTATCTTTTTCCAAGTCCTTCTGGTCTACCTATAGTCCTGGAATTTTCCAGTGGCTACCCATCCAAGAACTAATCACTTTCCATCCTCCTTAGTTTTTGAGATTAGCCAAGAAAAACAATACCCCATATCTATTTTAGCAAGCAATTGTTTATCACAAAAGAAATTTGTAAGAGGCTTACCAATGGCTATGTTCAGAGGCATTATTCACAGTGGTTATTATATGCTGTAGAACATATTCAACAAATCATATGGATAAAATAAAGGAAATAAATGTTCCTACTACTAAATAGTTGGGCATTCCATAACTGAGTACAATATCTTCTTTCTTTTCTGTGTGAAATAGATGGAACTCTAAACAAACTCGCTATATTGTCTCTTTGATTAATAGATGAGAATTTGTTACATTATAGTAACAGCTAATTTGTTAACTCTTGGAGGTCTCAGATTTATATATGAAGATGGTGGCTCCTGGTTTATGGAAAAATAAACCCATTTCGTCTGTTGCAAAGGCATAAAATAAATCCCAAGGCTAGTAGATCTTATTTGTGAAGAAATAGTTTATCTAAGCTGCTTTTGAAATTTGGTTGAAAAACAAATAAAAATCTTTACACATCAATCAACTTTTTACAATGGAATCATAATATAATATACAATTATGAAATTCAAGCTAATAGTTCTCATAATATACAATTATGAAATCCAGACTCATATATCTCTGTGGATAAACATTCATGGATCAAGATGTTCATAGATCATGAAGGACATGTATCTTTTCCTCTTCTGACTTAACATAGAAGCAATCAATAATTCAAATGCCATGTACTGCTGAAAGCAAAAATACTTACAAATGTTTCAGAGAATCAGCTTATTGATGGTATTCTATGCAATTAAATCATTGTCACATAACTTTTAGGTGCTACAAGAAAGGCTGGGATAACTGGCATGTAGTTAATATTCTTCACATGCAGCCTATGAGCAGGATATAGGCAGAAAATGCCCGGAATAATATCTGGAGAGTCTAAAGCAAACCAGCTTGTCTATATTTCTATGCTCTTTACATTACAAATTGCTGCAACATAAGCTTAGAAATAGATGACAAACTTTATTTCACTAATAATTTATTTAACGATTTGCCTGATTTTTCTTTACAAAAAGTATGCTTCTGAAAAATTTATTATCACTTGTTTATTGCATTTTTATTCCAACATTCCATCAAAGAATTGTCCTGCCTGTGGCTCATTAGAGAAAGATTACATTTGTAAAATGTAAACACAGAAGTAATTCCAGTAGCAGCAGAAGGTACCCCTAACTGTGGCAACACAGACAGAATGACTTCTTTTGCAATTTTAAAAGTATGAATTGGCTCATAAAGCAGAATAGGATCTTTCAAATAAATTAGGTCTAAATTATATATAAAACTATAGATCATAACCAACATTTTGACATGGTTCCAGGAACAGGCTGCCAGCGGTGGAAGGGTATTAAGAAGGGAATTGCATATTCTTTTTAATCAGTTCTAGACATCAGTCTGGCTGCAGCATTTTGGACTAGCTCTTTTCTGTTTCTGAGTACTTTTCTCAGGCTATGTTATGGTAGTTCAATAGCATGTGTCACCATGGCCAAATCTGACATCTCCAGGAATGCATAGAATTAGACACCATCCTTAACTGTGCCAACACATTTCTGGACACCACAAAAACCTAGGTATCCAGGTTCATCAGGGAATCTGAAAGGACCTACAGGCTCTGAGTTTTCAGAGATAAAATTACCCCATCCAGAGCAGCTTGAAGCATTTCTGTATTATCCTGCCTAAGTTTCTCCCAGCATAACCTTCTGAATCCTCACTCCAAGAACTGGTGTCTCACTACTTTGCTCAGTCTATAAGCTTGTACTGTATAGGTATTCCTTATTTAGCAAGCACCACTGAACCTGGCAACTCAGCCAATAAACAAAGTGGCGTCTAACTGAAATTGAGACTGTGTTTATGATTATAGACCTGAGAAAGTCATAAATGTGAATATTGGTTATAAAGTTACTTTTTCATTACCATCATAACTGAAAAGTGATTGGCATTAGAGACTGTTATCTTCTTCATATAATTCTCATAATTTGTGAGACATTTGTGCTTTTAGTGCAGGTATGAAATTAAGCCCCTTGAAGATCCAAGGGACCATACATCTGACTACCATGGATGCAAAGAGAGAACTACTTCAGCCTGAGAGCTTCTCATTTCTGGGGAAATCTGATCAGCCAAATAAATATGTAGTTAGGATTTTGGCATGATCCAACCATTGCTACATTCTTATTTCTGTTTTTATATAAAAGCTTCCTAAATTTGTGCACAAGCAATTGCTGTTGCCTCTGATAGAATATTTTGAAACAATTCTACAGCTTCATTACTAGAACTTTTTTTTTATTTTTTATTTTTTAATTACATTTATATGCCACCCTTCTCCGAAGACTCAGGGCGGCTTACAATTTTTGGAGCACAACCCAATGCGCTCAGCAATAGCCTTCATTCCATTGTATATGCCTGCTTATTACTAAGCAGCATTTTTTACAAAGTCAGCTTATTGCCCCCAACAATCTTGGGTCCTCAGTTTACCTACCCGAGAGGATGGAAGGCTGAGTCAACCTTGAGCCTGGTGGGATTCGAGCCTACAGTAATTGTAGACAGCTGGATCTTAAGAGCAGGCATTTAACAGCCTGAGCCACCAAAGCTTTTGATCCAAGGACTGTGTATACTTCCATAAATGAGTATTATTTTTTATATATAAAGAATGCCTACAGAATTTGGAACTCAGATTTTAAAATTTCCATTAAAAATTCATTACTAGTTTTAGTATTAGGAGCCAAAATGGACAAGACCATCTATGGTATCAGGCCCACAAAGTCAACTGCAGCTGAGATAATAGCATACCGTGTTTCCCCGAAAATAAGACCTACCCTGAAAGTAAGACCTAGCACTATTTTCTAAACCTGCCCTAATATAAGACCTACCCTGAAAATAAGACCTAGTGTAAATCTCCAGTTCCAGGAAGACTTTTCAGGGAGCAACCACCATGAAACACCCCTACACACTCACACCCACTATTTGGCACCATAAATATATAAGACCTACCCTGAAAATAAGACCTAGTGTGTTTTTGGGAGCCAAAAAAAATATAAGACAGTGTCTTATTTTCGGGGAAACACGGTACTACCATCAGTGGTGGGATTCAATTTTTTTACCGGTTCTGTGGGTGTGGCTTGGTGGGCATGGCAGGGGAAGGATACTGTAAAATCCCCAGTCAGAGGTGGTATTTGCCGGTTCTCTGAACTACTCAAAATTTCCACTACCAGTTCTGGTCAGAACCTGCTGAATACTACATGGACTACCATGATGTTAAATTAAACCAGTCAACAGCACTGACAGAGACTAGAGGAAATATAAATAGAAGGAGAAAAGGGAGGGAGAAATCAAATACTTTAGAAATAACCAACAGTATAGCATATTAAACTATATAATTTAGGATTACAATATAGATAAATTACACAGACTGTATTTTAACTATTTTACCATACCCCTCAAATCTAAATTAATGTTTTAAAAGAGACAGCAAGTGAGTAACCTGTTAGAAAAATTAACTTTTACTCTTCATGAATAGTAGTTAAACCAATTGATAGAAAAACATAAGGATATAATATAGTTAACCTTTTATCCCAAATATTTCATTTTACTATATTTAGACATTTGCTAGGAGTAATAAGCCATTATTGTTTCAAAAATGGGCTAATTCCTATTTAAAAGGTAAAATTCTGTTGGGTTTTTTTATAGAGTTGCCTCCAACTTCTTCCAGACTAATTTTTTTTCCAAAAAAAAATGCCTTGGACATTTAATGATTTTCAAAGATCTCATGTGTACTTTCCTGTACTGCTTCTGTAGTTTGTAACCCTATATTGAAATGTTTTCAGTTCAGACAACTGAACATTTTTAAGGATAAAAAGTGCACTCCAGTTTGTTAAGTTCATTGTAATTTTTAAAAATATGTCACTTAAATTGGGGGAGTAACATAATGCCATTTCATTCATAACAACAAAAACTAGAGTCAAGAATCAATGTATAGGTAGTTCCTTATATTAATTAATTAATTAATATTAATTAATATATTAATTCACTACCTTAAAATTTATAACTTTTCACCTCATCACCTATATCAATGATTAAACAATCTATTTCTATAAAATAATTAATTTATCAATGGTTTAATTGATTTGTTTTAATTGATTAGTGTGATTAGAGTGTTTAGTGCAAATAGTGTGATTACTGATTACTTTTAAAAGATCAGGATTCATGTAATTTAATTGACTAGTAAAATTAGTGATTTAATTAATTTAATTGAACAGTGTGATCAGCGATTGGTATAATTAATTGATTAGCGATTAGTGTAATTAATGGATTAGGCTAATTGTTGCTTAGCAAAATTATTTGACGAGTGAGATTATTGTAATTATTGTAATTGATTAATTGGTATGATATTGGCTATATTGATTACCCAAAATTGTTTCATTAACAATCTAATCAACGTACTATCGCATTATGTTACTCCCCCCCCAATTTAAGTGACATCTTTGCAAAAATGAATCAAGCAAACGTAAATTCATCTACACTATAAATTCACTCTCCAAAAGCAACACCAACCATAAGAACCTTCGTTCTTGCCCTGACTTAACCATACAGCAACATGCCCGCTCCCGTGTACTCCGCACAGAATTCAAAAAATGTCTAGACAATGGAGAGAAGGACCTGTACATAGACTAATCTGCTGACTGTATCAAAAGTAAGTCACACAACCCACAACTCAGCATCCAACCCTACACCAACCAATCCACCATCACCCAAGACTAGGCACACACGCCCCTAACTACCTCAATTCCAACTACAGCTGGCCTTAAATGCAAGCTACTCAATGCAAGAAGCCTTGTGAACAAAATACTTGCATTCCCCCTCTTACTAAATACGGCTAAATTTGACATCATTTTTGTCTGTGAAACATGGCTCAATGCATCTCTCCCTGACTCCATTACCACAGTAAGAGACTATCAAGTTTACCGATCAGATCGTGAAATCCGTAGAGGAGGTGGTGTTGCTATCTTCTATAAAAAGTCCTTACATCTAAAAAACATCCAAGTCACCCAGAAGCTTGCTCTTCCTAAGACCATCGTCTGTGAACTGTCCTTAAATATCACATTTCTATTCTTACTATGTTACAGAGCCCCTGATTATGACATAGAACATGTAAACAAGCTAAATTCACTACTAACATGGGCATCACCCTGCCCACAAGCTTTTATCTTTCTTGGTGACTTCAATCTACCTCATATTAACTGGACCCTAAATGAATGTAATACTAAACCCATACATGCAACCTTCTACGATGCTGTAACAAATCTAGGACTGGAACAACTAGTAACCAACAATACTAGACTTAACAACTGCCTTGATCTCATCTTCTGCAAAAGTTTGAACTCAATTTACAGAATACAAATTAAAAAACCCTTTTCCAACAGTGACCATAACATGATTGACTTTTGTCTCAACATATGTCCACACAAAATCATCACAACAATGTGATCCCCAATTATAACTTCAAAAAGGCAACTATGATCTTATAGACAATGATCTCTCATCCCTTGATTGGCAATCTCTATTCACTGGATGCAATACTGTTGAAGACCATTACAACATATTTTTACTTGAAATCCAAAGAGTCATCAAACTATATGTACCAATAACAACTCCCAAAACCAGAAAAACAGATTACCCATAACAATAAGGAAACTTCAATCCAAAAAGATCACTTTGGCGGAAAAACAAATCTGGTCACACTGCCAACTTCAAAAGCCGATACAAAAATTTATGCCACCAGATAAAGCCTGAATGCACCAATTATCACATTAAAGAACAGGAAAACCTTCTACGCACCAATTCCACCAGCGCTTATAATTTTGTAAACAACAAACTAAAAGACTCAAGATCCATCCCTCCCCTGAAAGGACCGAATGGTACAGACTGCAACACGGACACCATTAAAGCAAAACTCTTTAACACATTCTTTGGCTCAGTATTTGTAAACAGCAATGGCTCACGCCCAGTATTTCCTAGTTGAACCACAGACAACTACAATGATCTAATACATATCAATTTTACAGAAGACAATGTTGAAAAAGCACTACGCAATCTAAAACCATCTCTATCTATGGACTGGATGGAATATGTGCCTACTTTTTAAAAAAGCTATCCACTGCCATAGCCGAACCCCTAAGCATAATCTTTGAAAAAACTTTCAGGACCAGCTCCTTGCCAAACCTATGGTCACAAGCCACGGTCATCGCCATCTTTTTTTTAAAATTACATTTATATGCTGCCCTTCTCCAAAGACTCAGGGTGGCTTACAATTTTTGGGATACAACCCAATGTGCTCAGCAATAGCCTTCATTCCATTGTATATGCCTGCTTATTACTGCGGCATTTTTACAAAGTCAGCTTATTGCCCCCAACAATCTTGGGTCCTCAATTTACCTACCCCGAGAGGATGGAAAGCTGAGTCAACCTTGAGCCTGGTGGGATTCGAGCCTACACTAATTGCAGGCAGCTGGAACTCATTAAATACAAAGAAGAATATGTACATATAGAAATGCACATGCATACACACACACACACATACTATACCTACATACATACACAGTAGGCAGGCAGCTGGAACTTAAGTGCTAGGCATTTAGCAGCCTGCACCACCAAGGCCCTTTCATCTTCAAAAAGGGAGACCCCAGTCTAGTTGAAAATTACAGACCAATCTCTTTATGCTGCAGTACCTGTAAAGTCATGGAATCAATTATTGACCAATCCATTATCCTCCACTTAGAGACAAACAACCTACTTTCTAACAAACAATATGGTTTCAGAAAAACTACCCTGTAATCTGCAACTCTTACACTGCAAAAACATATGGACTACACAACTCGATCAGGGCAAAGCAATAGACGTAATCTACATAGACTTCTGTAAAGCCTTTGATTCAGTGGTACACAACAAACTACTACTAAAACTAAAATCTTATGGTATCTCTGGAAAACTGCATAACTGGATAGAAGCATTCCTGTCAAACAGACAACAAATGGTCAAAATTGGGAGCGTCCTATCAAATTCTGTACCTGTCAACAGTGGTGTCTCCCAAGGCAGTGTTCTAGGACCAACTCTCTTCATACTCTACATAAATGACCTCTGTGATCATATTAACAGCAACTGCATTCTCTTCACTGATGACATAAAGCTATTCAACACCACAGACAATACTGCTACCCTTCAAAAAGACCTCGACTATGTATCAGAATGGTCAAACAAATGGCAACTTCAAATCTCAACAAATAAATGCTCTGTCTTACATATTGGCAAAAAAAATCAGAAAATAAAATACAAGCTGAATAGTCAAGACCTTGTTGATGATCCAAACTCCGTCAAGGACCTTGGAATACTCATCTCTAATGATCTAAGTGCTAGAACCCACTGTAACTACATAGCCAAAAGGCATTAAGAGTTGTTAACCTAATCCTACATAGCTTTTTCTCTGGTAATATCACACTACTAACTAGGGCATACAAAACATTTGCTAGACCAATACTGAATACAGCTCATCAGTCTGGAACCCACATCATGTATCTGATATTAACACAGTTGAGAAAGTCCAGAAATATTTCACAAGAAGAGTTCTACACTCCTCTACTTGTTGCAGAATACCTTATGCCACCAGACTTGAAATTCTAGACCTAGAAAACCTAGAACTATGCCTTCGGTCTGATCTAAGTATAGTATATAAAATCATACATTGCAATGTCCTTCCGTCAATGAATACTTCAGCTTCAACCATAACAATACAAGAGCACACAATAGATACAAACTCAAGGTTAACTGCATCAAACTTGATTGCAGGAAATACGACTTCAGCAACAGAGTGGTCAATGTCTGGAATGCTCTACCTGACTCTGTGGTTTCTTCCCCAAACCCCAAAAACTTTAACCTTAGACTGTCTACTATTGACCTCACCCCTTTCCTAAGAGGTCTGTAGTGCATAAGTGCACCAACGTGCCTACCGTCCCTGTCCTATTGTTTCTTTTATTTTTCTTATATGTATTCATTTCATGTATTCACAAATATGTTTATCCTTATACTTATTATCTTGTAAGCGATTGATTAAATAAATAAATAAATAAATAAATAAATAAATAAATACATAAATAAAATAAATGTCATTAATAATGTAAACTTGCATATTCAGTTATAATCAACAAAAATCCTGTGGTGTCTCAGGAAGAAATGCATTATACATGTTTTTGTAGATTACAATTTACCTCATCAGATACAATACAAAACTGTATGCAACAAATTGTTAATCCTTAAGTAAAGTGATTGTGGAATTCTGCCAATTGGGTTACACCAACTTTTCACTGTGTTATATTTGTGTGACTTATATGACACATACCCATGCTCCCCAATCTCTCCTCCAGATGAAATTTCTTCTTTTATATTTGGCTTTCCCCAAGCTTTTATGACACTTTTCCCCCCAGTCACTGACATTTCATCACATGACTAAGTTATGTTTTAATACAGCAATATTTAGATTTTATTGGTGAGAATGTGTTTAAACTAAGGAACCTATGTAATATTCTCCATGTTTTTCCCAGTTTAATCTCATGCAAGGACAAACGTAGACTGTCTACTTTTCATCATGTGCCTAAATAACCACAAAATCTTTATTGGTTGTTTGTGTGCTGTGTTCAGGAAGCTGTATCTCCAAAGCACAACTGCATTTGAGGAAGACAAATGCCACAGAGTAAACATTTTGACTTTTATATGACCCCACAATCATTTTTACAATTTTGCACTCCCTAAATTATATGATATCTAACAGAAACCATAAAATAATTTATGCCTGGGGATAAATTAAACAAGCAAACACTTATTTATTCAGAAATATTTATATGTTGCCTTATTTCTGAACTGTTCTAAGCAGCTGTTTCAAAGCTGGACTAACCAAACTTCACCAAATCATGCAGAAGTTCCATAACTTTGCAAATATCAAGTATTTCAAAGAAGTCAGTATGAACTCTTTCAAGAAAAAAACATTAAAAGCACTTACAAAGAATTACCAAAGGAAACATGGCAAACAGCAAAATGACTGGCTGTTACCTCAATGTTCTCAAATCCCAAAGTTTGATGCCATCACCAATAGCTGCTGTTAAAAAGAGATTATAAGCTTCATGTGGTTGACAGCTAAAAGATGATCCCTGCAAAAAACAAACATTAGTTTAAAATTACAGTAGCATATGTAGTTTAGAAAACATTTCCACTGTTGAAACTCCACATAAGAAATGGAATAATAAATAAAATAATAAAAACTAATATTGACAAAGGATCAGATTTTTCTTCAATGCAAATGTCATACAGCCATTCAGACAATTATTGAATCTAACTTTCAGAGTACTCTGTTTCTGCTCATTGATGCTTATCTTGTTACCAGAGTTTGGAATACATTTATAAATCATATGAATTGATTTTATTCAAAGTGCAACTCTAGGAAAGTAAAAAGCCATTTTTGAGCTAAAGGAAATCACTTTATAAAACAGCTTCATTTCCTAGATCAACCATTAACTTAAGGCTTTAAATTCTTTTAGTTTTTTGAAGTATATTTCAAACTGTTTTACAATCTTTTTCATTTAAAATAGACCTTTATTAGGAATTAACTGCTTTTCTAATCGTTTTGGATTAAAAGGAATCATAAAAATATTTGAAGCATTAAACAACCATTGAAAGACCAGAAAGACCAGGTTATTGTTTGCTTATTTATAACATCTCATTCCTTTTTATTACTTAAAATAAGGCCAAAATGGGGAATGCTGATCGTACTGTGTTGAAAAAGGCAGAAAGACAAATTAAATTGCAGATAGTCCTGGACTTACAACCATAATTGAACTTACAATTACAATTATAAATTGTTATGGTCATTAAGCAGGTCAAAAGGTGACCACACCCGATTTTATGACATTTCCATGGTTCTATGAAATCTCACAGATTCTTGTATGAGAAAGCCAAATTTGTCAACAGATTTTGACATTTATTTGACATCTCATGACTTTCCTGTTTTGCATGAAATCATGGAAGATAAGATTTAATGATCTCCCAAAACCTGAGTTCCCCCTTTTAAAAAAAAAAATGTTCAAGTTTCTGGGTCATCATGTGAGACTATATAAGCACACACAGCATCTGCAAAGTTTGCCAATCCCTTGTTAAAATGAGATTAAGGTTAAACATGCTTTAAATAATATAATTACAGCAGAAGTCTAGAGTTAAATTGACAATAATCCCTTGCATTCGAAAGAAACTGGAACATTTTTGAGGTCTGGAGATGATCAAAAGGCATCCAAGAAACATAGTTTTGGAACTATATTTATTACGGAACAGAGTACCTTGTGGCTAATGCTAGGCTAAGAAATGGGAAACTGGATTTATAACCCTGCTTAGGCTTGCTGGGTTGTATTAAAAATGTCGTTGTCTCTCATCCAAAGCTCTGATTCAAAGGTCAATGTGTGTAGTCCAGTAGACAATAGGATGCCTCATTAACTTTATTAATCAAAGAGCCAGGCACAGGAATCTATGTGGTGTTTTTCTGAAAGTTCTGGCATCCTGAACACTATCTCTCTAGACCAGAGGTTTACAAAAGTAGCATTTCAAATGTAAATTGAATCTAAGAAACACATATTTTTTATTTTTATTAAAAATCCATTGGCCTTAGTCTGGTACTATTCTGCCAGAGGAACTGATTATTCAATCCCATATCATGATCTTCTTCAGAAGATTACAACACCCTTCAGTGATGATTTGGGGCAATCATGGGCAAGAAGAGAAATATGAAGTGTCACTACGTAAGTAGAATGTGTGCTCTTAAAGCTTGGATAAAGCCTTTAATTTTCCACTAACCCTGAATTGAACGCCAAACAGTGAATATTGCACACTAGGTTAATACATTTTATTGGGTGTGAGAAATAACTAGGAGGCTGGGGAAAAACGAAGTAAAAGCAACAGACAAGTCAGCTGACAATTTATCTCATAGATGGCAACACAGCCCAGACAGGGGGAAAATTAAACAAAGGTATAATTATGTCTTCAAAGGACTCCACATTAATTAACTCCCTGTTAAATGAAGCTGGGAAATTCCACTTACAGTTTCCAAGTTCCATATTTACCAGAGATAAAATTAAAAAATTGTTTCTAAATCTGTATATTTCTTGCTTCCTTGGTCTGGCCAGCTACAGTAACATGGGGCTTAAAACTGAGCTTGAAATGATATCAGTGTACCATGGGAAGTGGGGGGGGGGGCTTAATTAACTGTATAATAAACAAATCTTGTGTCCTTTATACTCAGACAACCTTATGAGACTTAAGAATGCATTCCACCTGAACCTGGATTACAGTAATCGTTTTAAAAACAAAATAGTTTTGGATTTTATATGTGGTATTATATGTGTTATATGTGGTAGCATAACGGAAAACCCACCAACATATATTATGTATAAGACCAACAATTTAGTCTTGGCCCCTCCCTTATTCCTGGTGATTCGGGGAATTGAGGCCCTGAACTCAGGCTGTTGCTGTTGAATACCAGGTCTGTTATTAACAAGGCCCCCTTCATTCGGGATTTAATCCTTGAGGAGAGGGCTGACCTGGCATGTATCACTGAAACCTGGCTGGGCCAAGAGGGTGGTGTCCTTCTTTCAGAGTTGTGCCCAGATGGGTTTCAGATACTGCACCAGCCATGACTTCAGGGAGGGGGTGGAGGAGTAGCAACCATTGTCCAGAAGAGCTTCTGTTCTCACAGGCTTCCTGCTCCGGAGATTGTGGGGTGTGAGTCTCTCCTCTTGAGGCTGGACTCAGGAGTTCAGCTGGGCTTGTTGCTAATGTACCTGCCTCCCAGCTGTGTTGCAACGGCCCTGCCTGTGCTGCTGGAGGTACTAGCCAGGTTGGTGGTTGAGTTCCCCAGGCTTATGGTGCTGGGGGACTTCAATTTGCCGCACTCCGTGAATCCTCAGATGCGGCACAGGAGTTCATGGCTTCCATGGCAACCATGGACCTGACTCAAGTAATTCAGGGTCTGACCCATAGAGGGGACACACGCCGATTTGGTATTTCTCTCAGAGCAGTGGAAATATGATCTGAAATTAAGGGTATAGACATCTTTCCCTTGTCATGGTCAGATCATTCCCTGCTGAGGCTAGACTTTGGGATGCTGCTCCCCATCGCAGGGAGGTGGAACCATTAAATGGTTCTGCCTCAGGCCTAATGGACCCAGAAGGGTTCCAGAGGGAGCTTGGGAGATACCGGATTCCCTGATCCACAGTCCGGCTGATGCCCTGTTTGCTGCCTGGAATAGGGCGTGACGGGCATTAGACCG
This sequence comes from Naja naja, assembly GCA_009733165.1. Lineage (NCBI taxonomy): Eukaryota > Metazoa > Chordata > Lepidosauria > Squamata > Elapidae > Naja > Naja naja. Next base: position 81,675,229 of record CM019148.1, on the reverse strand, counting down.
GTTGTGCCTTTCCGACCTCTCAATGGTGGCCGATCTAGGATGGCTCCCTGGTTTACTGAGGAGCTCCGGGAGATGAAGTGCCAGAAGAGACATCTAGAGTGACACTGGAGGGCCAGTAGATCCGAATCTGACCGAACACTTTTAAGAGCCTTTATTAGGACTTATTTAGTGGCAATACGGCAAAATGCACACATTTTTCCGCACTTATTGCATCTGCAGACTCTCAGCCCAGCCCCTGTTTAGGGTGACTCGCTCTCTTCTCCATCGAGAGGAAGCGGAGGAGCCCTTACGAGGGAGAGCTGAGGAATTTGTACAGTTTCTGTCGGATAAAGTCACTCAGATCCGGATGGACTGGACTCCAGTTGGGCAATTCCGACTGAGATGACAGGGGTGGGTCTTAGTCCTATTATATGGAGTTTGATCCTGTGGCTCCTGAGGAAGTGGACAAGGCCATGGGAGTGATGAGTTCTTCCACTTGTTCACTGGACCCGTGCCCTTCCTGGCTGGTCTCAGCCAGTAGGGAGGTGACACGGAGCTGGCTCCAGGTGTTGGTCAACGCTTCTTTGAGAGAGGGGTCCTTCCGCAACTATTAGAAGTGGTGGTAAGGCCCTCCTCAAGAAGCCTTCCTGGACCCGCTGAATTAAAGAACTTTCGTCCAGTCTCCAACCTCCCTTTGTGGGAAGGTTGTTGAAAAAGTGGTGGCACTCCAGCTCCTCGTCCTTGGATGAGATGGATTATCTAGACCCTTTTCAATCAGGTTTCAGGCCTGGCTAAAGCATGGAGACTGCTTTGGTCGCACTGTTTGATGATCTCTGGCGAGCCCGGACAGGGTCATTCCTCTATCCTGGTGCTACTTGACCTGTCGGCAGCTTTCGATACCATCGACCATGGTATCCTTATTTATTTATTTATTTATTATTTGAACTTATATGCCCCCCATCTCCGAAGACTCGAGTTACAACTAAAAGCAAAGAACAATAAATACATTAAAAAACGATTAAATCAATTATAAGCCCAAATATTTATAAAATAAGTTAAAAATTTAAAATAACCCTCCCAAAGGGTCACAGCCCGGGTTGGTCAAATAACCAGGTCTTCAACTCACGGGCAAGGTGCGGAGGTCAGGGGCCAGGCGAGCTCCAAAGGCAGTTGATTCCAGAGGTCAGGGCAGCAACAGAAAAGGCTCGTCGCCGGGAACCGCCAGCCGGCATTGGCCCGACGAACCCCGAGGAGTCCTGCCTATGAGCTCAACAGGGCGATCGGTGTTTGACATCGGAAGAAGGCGCCCCTTAAATATTGAGGACCCATGTCGAAGGACTTTGTATGTTAACACTAAAACCTTGAATCTCACCCGGAGTGCAACCGGCAACCAATGCAGGCCGCAGGAGGGGGTCACATGGGAGAACCGTAACTCCCATCACCACCAGGCCACGATTTTGCACCAGCTGCAATCTCCGGATGGTATGCAAGGGCAGTCCCAAATAGAGAGCGTTGCAGTAGTCAAGCCTGGAGGTAACAAGGGCATGAGTGATCGTGCACAGGGCGTCCCGATCCAGAAAAGGCTAAGTTGATGAACAAGACGGAGCTGGGCAAAGGCCCCTGGCAACGCCCCACCTGCTCTTCCAACCGAGCCGTACATCCAGGAGGACCCCAGATTCCGCCCCATCCACAGGGGCAGCACCTCTCCCCTATGGCCAAAGATGGATAATCTTGACTGTCGGACGCCGTATGCACAGCCACTCAGTCTTGGCCGGGTTGAGTCGAAGCATGTTTCCGCTCATCCAGTTCGCATCGCATCCAGACACCGGGTCATCAGGGAGAGGGCATCACTGATCTGGCCTGGGGTGGAAATGTACAGCTGAGTATCATCAGCGCATTTGATGGAATTTCACCCCAAAACCACGGATGATCTCACCCAGCGGCTTCATGTAGATGTTAAATAAAGGGGGAAAGGACACCCCTGAGGGACCCCACAAGTGAGGGCCCTAGGGGACGACCTGACCCCCTGCCACACCGATTGCACCGCCCGAGAGGTAGGAGGAGAACCACCGAAGAACGGTGCCCCCACTCCCAACCCCCAAGGCGATAAAGGATACCATGGTTGATGGTATCGAAAGCTGCTGAGAGGTTAATAGGACCAGGACAGAGGAAAACCCTATCCCGAGCCCTCAAGAGATCATCCATCAGCGACCAATGCCGTCTCCGTGCTATACCCAGGTCGGAAGCCCGATTGATACGGATCTAGGTAGTCCGCTTCATCCAGGAAAGCGAACCTGTTGAGCCACAACACTCTCAACAACCTTGCCAAAACGAAGGTTGGAGACTGGACGAAAGTTGTCTACACAGTCGGGTCCAGGGCAGGCTTTTCAGGAGGGGCCTCACCACCGCCTTCTTTCAAGGCGCGGAAAGACACCCTCCCTTAAAGAAGCGTTGATAACTGCCCGACCAACCTCAGGTGGCCTCCCTGGCATAAGCCAGCCAGGAGGGACACGGGTCCAATAAGCATGTGGTGGAACTCATACACCGATAATCCTGTCCACTTCATCCTCGAGACCGGATCGAACTCATCCCAAATAACCAGACTCCCTGCACCCTCCTCAGACCACTGCAAATCGGAGGACAACCCGTCCCAATATGAGCAATCTTATCCGACAGATATTGAACAAATTCCTCGCTCCCTAACGGGTCCCCCCCTCTGGCTGAAGGAGGAACGTAACTCAAACAGGCGGCGGACATTCTGCGGACGCTATGAGGGTGGAGAGATAAGATCTTCAGCGGCGGCTGAGAGAGTTGGGAGTGGGAGGCACTGTGTTACGGTGGTTCACCTCCTATCTCTCTGGCCGGTCGCAGCTGGTGTTGGTAGGAGGACAGAGGTCGACCCCCTGGCCCCTCATCTATGGGGTGCCTCAGGGCTTGGTCCTCTCTCCTCTCCTATTTAATATCTACATGAAACCGCTGGGTGAGATCATCCAACAACATGGGGAGGGATATCAGCAATATGCAGATGACACCCAACTGTATATCTCCGCCCCATGTCTGTTCAGTGAAGCAGTGGATGTGATGTACCGGTGCCTGGAAGCTGTGAGGGTCTGGATGGGAGTCAACAGGCTCAGACTTAACCCAGACAAGACTAAGTGGCTGCGCATGCCCCCAAGGGTCATGTTGATTTTCCATCTTTGGTTCTGGGTGGGAGAAATTGTCCCCTCAGAACGGGTTCTAATCTGGGTGTCCTCCTAGATCCACAGCTGAAATTGGAGCAACATCTATTAGCGTGGCTAGGGGAACTTTGCACAGGTCTGCCTTGTGTACCAATGCGACCCTACCTGGACCGGGAGGCTCTTCTTACAGTCACTCATGCCCTAGTCACCTCACGATTGGATTATTGCAACGCACTCTACATGGGGCTACCCTTGAAGAGCATTCGGAGACTGCAGTTGGTCCAGAACGCAGCCGAGCTGTTGTGGGTGTCCCAGATACACCCACATATCACCAATTCTCCGTGAGCTGGACTGGCTTCCTATTAGTCTCCGTGCAATTCAAGGTGTTGGTCATTACCTATAAAGCCCTATATGGCTCAGGACCAGGTTATCTCCAGAATCGCTCCTACCCTGCGCTCCCTGCGACTGGTAAGATCCCACAGAGTTGGTCTCTGGGTTCCATCAGCTAAACAATGCCGGCTGGCGGCCCGGGAGGCCTTCTCTGTGGCTGCTCCGGCTCTCTGGAAACAGCTACCTCTGAGGTCCAGACTGCCTCCACCCTACTGACCTTCCGCAAAAGCAGTCAAAACCTGGCTTTTCCGGCAGGCATGGAGATGTTGATCTCACAACTGAGATCTAGCGAGATCCGCCCTTCTGTTGTTTGCTGTTTTTAAATTGTTTTAAATTTTTATAATGTAATTTGTTGTGTTTTTTTTTCTGTGAGCCCTAGAGTCCTTTGGGAGTTGGGCATATAAGTTTAATTAATTAAATAAATAAATAAATAAATAAATAAATAAATAAATTTTTAAAGCTAACAACTTGATAATTTTATATAATTTCCATTTATTTTAGTTTATATTTTATTGTTTTTAAATTATACATATACTTTCAAATTAGATATATAATTTCAAAAACAATAAAATATAAATTTCTAACATAAAGGGAAATTATATAAAATTATCAAATTGTTAGCCTTAAAAATCATTAATTTGTGTGTGAATACATATGAATGGGATGATACTTCCTACCAGACATCTGGAAACTAGCCCTAATCAACAAACGAGTCCCAGCCATGAAAACCAACACCGGACCCAAAATAACACATGATGCCACCACCAATCTCCTTCACCAGACTCAAACCCAAGCCCACGCCATACGAAAAGGCAACCACCATCCAGAAACCAGACCATGGCTGCAACACCAGCTGCTACACCCCCTCCAACCCCCAAACTAAGCAAACTGACACACGCTATAAACACATAGCCAGACCTCAAACTCGAGCCAAACCAAGGCCCGAATGTCACATCACAGCCTTCCACCCAGGATACTACATCACAAACTCAGGAGATTACAACACAAAACATCAGGAGGTTGCAACACAGACAACGACCCAGGAGATTACAGCACCACACCCAGGATGTCACAACAATAGAACTCAGAAGGTCATCACACAGCCCATTACCCAGGTCGTTACAACACAAAAGGCTGAGAGACACACAGCCAGCACCTCAGCCACACAGGGTCTCAGGAAAAAGCCATCCAATCTGCATACATCAACTCCATCAACCAATCAAGAAGTAACAACACAGCCAACTCTGGAGTTTAAAAGGGAAAAACAGCCACTATCACACACTTCTCCCAGAAGAACGAAGCTGAAGACACCAGCCTGAAGATGACGGATGAGATTTCAAGAAATGTTGCCAAGGTATTCTCAATCTTACACGGGACAAGACCCGAATACACCAAGACCTACATACATATGAATGTATATATATTCCAAATATCCTCCTATATAATAGTATGTGCATCATCTGGATTGCACCTTCATTTTCTACCCCTAACAGCATCTCTTCCCAAAGCTTTCCCAAAGGTATTTGCTTAATACAGCCCTGGTGTTTTGCTGCCAGCATTTCCATATGAAAGTTGAATATATGTTGAAAAGGTTGATATGGGATTGTAATCTTCCATTTTTCATGAAAATAAAACCAATTTCATTCCCCATGTGGATGTATGTCCACAAATTTCAAAGTGAGCTCTGCTTAACTAACTTAAAGTCATTCTGCTGACACTGGGAAAATAAAACAGAGGAAAGGGCCAACATACAACAAATGACACTTGTAGAGTTTAGTACAGTTAAGTGTTGTAACAGACCAGTCTCATAAAACAATATAAAAACTATACTAAAGTCATTTTAAGGAACTGTTTCAATGCTACAACAAAAAGACATCCAAGATGTATGGCTGTCTGCAGCGTGACTAATGAGCTTAACAGCATAATAAGGTAAGTCAGTCCCAGTGTGTCTATTCCTTAAACTATTGGCACATACTGCCAAAGCAACTCAGTGTTAATGTCTTTAGCCTAAAATTAAATGATTTGGTGGATAAGCAACTAAATATAAAATCTCACCCATACAACTTCTAATCCAAAGTTTGGTTCATGCTATAGGCACATAAGGCTTTTTAAAAATTGTTAATAGAACAGTCTTTTCCACTTTCTAAAACATTTAATCTGAATCTTCCATATCCTATGACTTATTTGGATGAGTACACTTAATTCATATTATAGCAATAGCAATAGTACTTAGACCCCTCTCTAAGCAGTTTACAGAGTCAGCATATTGCCTCCAACAATCTGGGTCCTTTTACCCACCTCAGAAGGATGGAAGGCTGTGTCAATCTTGAGCCTGTGAGATTCGAACTGCCAAATCGCTGGCAGTTGGCAGTCAGCAGAAATAATTTGCAGTATTATGCTATTTCCTACTCAATCTCCTTCTGATATGAGAGCTTTTTGCAAACTGAGTCAATTGAGTCTGTACCATGTATTTATTTCCATTGCAGAAATGGAATTAGATAAATTAACTGTAGCCTAGATTGCAGAGTTCTATAGCTTACAAACAAGAAGCTGTACATAAAGTCTGTCCAATTACCTTACAATTAAAATCCCAAAGGAAAACATATACAATTTTATCACTTACCGAATTGCCACTGACTAAACTAAAAGATTATAGAGGAAAGGTATGTTGAGCTCATTTTAAAGACTGAGATGAAGAATAAGGAAAAGGGTAGTGTCTACAATGACAAGATCCATATAGTTAAACACAGATATACCACTAATATCAGGTAGCAGGCCTAAACATTCTATATAGATGAAGCTCTCAAAGAATTCTAAGAAAACCAGTTAAAATTTGAGGACCCAAGATTGTTGGGGGCAATTAGCTGACTTTGTAAAAATGCCGCTTAGTAATAAGCAGGCATATACAATGGAAGGAAGGCTATTGCTGAGCACATTGCGTTTTATCCCAAAAATTGTAAGTCCTGAGTCTCCAGAGAAGGGCGGGATATAAGTATGAATAAAAATAAAAATAAATTTTAAAAAATGAACCATACTGCACCAGGTTTTTGAATTATTTAATTGATGTTGCTCTGACTATATTACACAAGGATTAGAGAGCTTTTTTATTAGATCATGGTAAAAAAGTACTTGCAAACATTACAACCCTAACCTCTCAACAATCAAAGGCTAATTTAGACTATATCAAACCATTTATTTTGCTAATATATTTAAGAAATCACATTACATCTACTCTACAGTACAAAAATTAAAATCATTAGAAGTGTTTACTTGCTTTTGTTTTTATTTATTTACCACTCAGCTTCAAAAGTACCTAAGTCAGCACATTTCTGGAGTACATGGAGTACAAATCTTTTGAATGGGAACAGAATAAGTGATTCATAGGTTCTTATTTTCCAAGCTTCTGTTAGTAATCTCTTGTAACCTAGTTTGTAAAGTGGCAGATTAGGGCACAAGTTCAGATTTATATTGTGGCGTCACAAATCATGATTTGAAGTTAAGTCATGAAAATCATTACTTTTAGGTTTCCTTATATCACAGAGATTCACAGAACCCTGAAACCAGAGGTGGCATTCAGCAGGTTCTGACCAGTTCTGGAGAACCGGTAGCGAAATTTTGAGTAGTTCAGAGAACCGCAAATACCACCTCTGACTGGAGATTTTACAGTATCCTTCCCTGCCACACCCGCCAAGCCATGCCCACAGAACCAGTAGTAAAAATTTGAATTCCTCCACTGCCTGAAACCATAATTAAGATTTTAAAGGCAGTCTTCTGCATGAAATGCCAATGACCCTAGAGCTGATCCTATGTTGATTGACCCATGTCTTACTGGAATTCAACATCATCCCACTATTTAAGTATTGATCATACTTAGTGGGACTCTATAAATATATAAAATGTTACTATAAGTATATAAACATGATGTGTGTGTACATATTTACAATTTAGTAGCTGACAGCAGGAAACTTGTCATGTCAATGTATAATCTGGAATAGTGGTTAAAACTTATATATTAGAAAAGGAAGCATACATTTACTGAACATAAAACTCTGCAGGATACTAATGTTTCTTTAAGTAAAACATTATTCATGGAATGGAAAACTTAAGAGTAATCAGTCCAAATCTATAAAAATGAATGTCTTCTAATAAAGTTTTACCACAAGGGAAATCAGTGGTTCTGTTACATCTTGCCAAATCATACTTTATGTATAATGTCATACTGTCTAAACATGCATTGTACTAACATGGAATAAATTAGCATAGGAAGGATGTATTAAAAGTATTGTTTAGACTTACTTCCCTTCACATGACGGATACATGACCTATTATGGTAATGACACTGCTATCATTCTCTCTGTGACAAATAACTAAGATTATGATGCAGTTTATAGTTTAAAAATAAAAACAAGTCTAAATTATAAAGCAATTAGAAAAAAAATTTAATTTTTTTCTTAATGTTCTTAATAATTGAACTAAGCTTGGATACTTGGGAATAGATATATAATTGAAACCAAGAGCACCTGCCTCCTAACAATAATGTTGGAAGACCAGTGTGCAAATCAGTGAGCAAATTAATTGTAAGAAACATACTAAAGCAATACATTTACCAATGGAGCATAAAATAATTTATCTAATATTTCAGAAAACTAAAGACGGGGGTGGAACTCACTGATGGACGTGTAGTTTTCCAGTTACATCTCTGCAACAGAGTTTCTTTCTAAAATCCCTAGTATGCTAATAGAACAGCAGACAGTAGCTTTTGTAACTCACTGGAATTTCAAACATGTTTTATGGGTGTTTTTTTATGAAAAATAATGGTGTACAAACTTATGGTACCTCAGCATGAAGCAACAGACTCTCTGAATCAAAAATACAGTATCTATTGAAACTTTCCTGATTTAATTCATAATATTCCAAAACAAATTTAAAAAACAGACCACAACGTTGTGTACATCTTTTACTTTGGAGTATTCACGAAGACAAAACATTTGACAAAACAAATGTCAAATAACTGAGTTGAGCAACACTGAAACAACATTTGGTAGGATTGCAATATTCAGACTGCACTTTGAGCAATAATATTGAATGCATATCTACATTCCATGTAACCAAACAGCCCCAAACATACATACTGAAAAACTCCAGAGATCTTATTATTTCCATAAGCACAAGACAAATATGCATTTACAAAAGAAAGGGAAAATAGGGAGGAAAATAGGACAATATAATAATTTCAGTGAACAATCAATATATCCAGTGGAGGTGGCTGATCATGTAACAACAGATCCTATCTCTTTCCACTCTTCTCCCACCCTCCTCATGTGATTAGATTTTAATGTTTGGCTTTAATTTATATGAGTTTTAATGTACATGTATAAATACATTTTGAGGGGCCGTCCCATGTAGAGCGTGTTGCAATAGTCAAGATGGGAAGTGATTAGGGCATGACTGACCGTGAGAGGGATTATTGGTTCCTTATGACTATAAGCTGCCCAGAGTTACCCTGTGGTAAAATGGATGGCTAATAAATGTTATACATACATACATACATACATACATACATACATACATACTGTACATAGATACATACATACATTGCTTATGGAATGCTAATTGGTTTCAAAGAAAGTTAAATGAGAACTTGAGGGAAGTTGAAAGTACTATCTTGGGGTGGGAAGAACACAACTGGGCTACCTGAACTCTATACTGTAAGGTTTTGTTGAAAATGCCATATATTCAAATTGGAAATAGAAGCTGGCTTCAGTTCTTCAACCCACAGCACAAATTATCTTCAAAGAAGTTGCAGAAACTTGAATGGCTATAACTGCTTGACAAGCAGATCTAGAGGAGCAAAATTAGCATTACTTGCCCAGATCTTCCATCCAATGTAGCAGACATTTTCTCAGCCAAGATAAAAGCATTTAAAATATAAATCAAGTTAATCTTTGCAAAGTTTGAAATTATTTAATCATTAGTTTGCTCATATGTGTACTTACTCTATTCATTTGTACTTTGGGTAATATTGGAAATATAAACAGAGATTGTGCCTACCTTATTTTGGCAAATTTGGTGAACTGATCTAGAATGAGCATCTCTTATCACTGCTGCACTACAGCCCACATTGAGGTCAAATATTTCTAGTGCTCGGTTACTCCCAGCTGCCAATACAATATCTGTAATTTCTGTTAAGCTAAAGTTCCATTAGATAAGCTATATGTTACAAGTACGGCAGTCAGCATTTCTAGGCTTTCATTTGTCAGGAAAAATATGCCTGCATTTAAATAATTTGCTACAGGAATATTAAGCTTTTAACAGAATAGAGAGGCAGAGTTTGTCACATGGAGTTCCATAGTTAGCACTATACAATTAGATGATTCCACATGATCTCAGGTTTCAGTCACTAAGGCATGATAGTAATTACTAGAATATGAAAGCTCATAATACTTTTCTTTTTTTTTTGTGCTTATTAGTTAGTCCTCAACTTACAACAGCTCAGTTACAGTGGTGCTGAAAAAACTTATGACCATTTTTCATACTTAATGATCATTGCAGCATCTCCAAGATCATGTGATCAATCAGACACTTGGCAACTGACTCCTATTTATGATGGTTGCAGTGTCCCGGGTCAAGTGATCTCCTTTGTGACCTTCTAACAAGCAAAGTCAATGGGAAGACACCGTTCACTTAACAACGGTGTCACTAGCTTCACAGTTGCAGTGATTTTCTTAGCACTGTGGTGTAAATGGGGCAAAATCCACTTAACTGTCTTGCTTAGCAACATAAATTTTACACTCAATTGTGGTTGTAAGATGAGGACTACCTATACTACAATAAAAATTATAATTAAACAACTAATGCCTTTTGCAAAACAGCAACATTAATAATGATAAGAGGATACAAGAGTAGAAATCGTTCACTGCTGAAAGGCTGGTAATTTCCACTGTAGAAGCCATTGGAAATTTCTGTATTGATTACAAATACTCTTTGTTCTATATCTGCAGAAATAAAGCATATAAACATGTATCTGTATCTTGTAGAGTCATGAAGAATCTATATTTACTCCAACCCATATTTCAAAGCCTTTGTTTTAGCATCTTTTTTTAGTCTTGCCTTTTCTACTTTGGGGTGATATAGGATCCAAATATTTTGCCAAAAATAAATTTTCTTAAAATATACTTCTTGTTATCGTTAAAAAAGAACTGCAGACCTTTGTTTTATATATTTTCATTAACACAGGCACTGTATTAGTTACATTTTCTTTTTAACCTATGAAAATATCATATGTTCTATCTAACAAGATCTGCAAATGTAAAAATTCTGCATATATCCCAATAGCAAAATTAAAGTTCCCTTCCCATCACAGTGGAAAATATTGTTTTCCTAGACTTATACTGGGACAACTGACAAAAATTTCAGCTATGCAATATATGCAAGCTCAGCTTGATAGTAAAATGTCGATCTTCTTTGTTCCACTCCTTACTTGTATTATATGCTGGGTCCTGTCATGATATGAGTGGCTCTCAGCTTATGCAATGGGCTTGTCATCCCACTAACAGTGATTTTTCCCTAGAGTTTGCTTTTAAGGCAGCATTTATTTTATTTAATAGCAACAGAGTTGCCAAAAGGA
>CM019148.1:81630223-81663054 GCA_009733165.1 Naja naja | reverse complement strand
ATTATTATGGTGACCCTGAGAGCACAGATAAACCTCCAAATGGTTTCAATGATTCCCACAAAAATGCTAATGACTAGATGACTGCAACAAATATAAATCCTTCCATCCCCTAATATTCACTCAGAACCAAAGAAGCTTCTTGGATAAGAACCAAAGTTGACTGCAGGAAATCGACTTCAGCAACAGAGTGATCAATGTCTGGAATACTCTACCTGTCTCTGTGGTTTCTTCCCCAAACCCCAAAACTTTAGACTGTCTACTATTGACCTCACCCTTTCCTAAGAGGTCTGTAGGAAGTGTGTATAAAAGCACCAACGTGCTACCGTCCCTGTCCTATTGTTTCTTTTTATTTTTCTTATATGTATCCATTTCATGTATTCATAACTATGTTTATACTTATACCTGTTATCTTATAATGCTGACAAAATAAAATAAATAAATAAAAATAAAATAAATAAGAAGCAAATGTCTTCAAAGAAACAATAAAGTCCAGTTGCCTTTTGAAAAATCTTTGAGAGCACTCATCTAGTTAGGTAATACCTGACTTAGCCATTGTACTTATGAGAAGAACCTTAAAGACCACAGATTAAACATGAGCTAGTAATATGTTGCAATTGCTAAAAGAGTCAATGCAGTCTTCACTGAGAATGGTCTAGATCACAGGGAGTGCTAGTACTATTTTTTTGTCCTGGCCAGGCTTCACTTGAAATACTTGGTAACATACACTAAATAAATAAAAAATTGTGACCAGTTCTGGTCACCACAAATATTAAAAGGACAATGAGAACTTGAACAGTCTGTCTCCAAGTCATCGGCACTCCATCATTGGCATCTTTCAAGAAAGGATTGGACAGTCATTTTGTGGCATGCTATGAGTATTCTTGCATAAGCAGGGCGTTAGTTTAGAAGACCTCCAAGGTTTCTTTATTCTTGCTTCATACTACATCTACATTTTTATTATATATCTCCAATATGTATTCATTTCAATAAGGTATCATTTAAAAATATGCAAAAAAAGTGTTGGATGTACCTTTATTTGGAACAGCCATTTTTCTACTCAAGTATTTCCATATTATTTTCAATAATTCCTATCATGTTTCAATAAATATATAGCACAATCTATTTACCCTATTTATCGTAAGTCTTCTGTGTTACTTCTATAACATTCTATGTTTGAACATTAGTAAATATTTTAAATGAAAATATGTAGCCTTATTTTAAGAAAAGATCCTCAAACTATGTAAACTATTCAACCACAGAAAAACCTTGTCTTCTTAAAAGAAGACACATAAATGTTTCTAATGTCCTATTTCTATTGTCATTAATCAAAGGGAAAAAAACAGAAAGGCTTTAACTACTTTTGTCTGGTCTGTACCAAATAGTGAGATAAATTGGTTCATACTGGCATCCATAACTACAGCCATAAGAAAGCACATATTGTACTTGTTAAGTTTGCATGAAGAGTCAGGCGAAGAGCTTCAGTGAAGAGTTTATTAAGTGACTACAGCTCAAATGGACCTGACTTGGCTTGGCTGGGCTGCTGCTGCTTCTTATAGCCAGCAGCCGTAGTTGCTCCAGCAATCAGAGTGCAGGGTTTTCCCACACTTTTTAAACCAATCATATTTGACAATTTACAAGAACAATTCAAACTAAACCAATAACATTCAAACCTACATACATAACAGTACTTGCTGCCATTTTCGTTTTGTTTAATTTGGTATATTTGCTGTTATTTTATTTATTGTCTTATTCATGGTTTTTTATTTTACTATTCTGTAATTTTAACTTGTTATGAAATAACTAGTATACAAATAAAATAATTCATTCCATTGGGAAGGATCTTAAAATCTGCGTCCAACTCTCATGATAAAGTGAGGCTGCAGCGTAATCCCCATTTAAAAATGGCTGGAAAAATCTTTTTGGACAGAATTTGCTATGAAAATTGGTTTAGTGCTCACTGTCAGGTAATATATATAGTGGTATCTTTAACAACTTTGAAGCACAGCAAAAGGAAAATAACTTTGATGAGACAAATGAATGGCAATATGAACAGTTAAAATACTTATTAGTCACATTATTTGGATAGACGAGGCCAAGAAGTCAATTCCATGGGAAGACTAGGATTATTTTTACTGGGACTGGCTTTAATAACAGAATCTTGTGAGTCTGATTAGGCTATACTCCCTCCTCCTCCTCTTTATATTCTAGTGAATCAAAAAGGTGTCTGCTTGAGCAATTTCCAAACATCACCTTGTTTCTCAGGACTTTAAAAATGGTTCAGTCTCTTTTGTCAATAGTTCTTGAGGGTTTTTTGGTGCTCTCTGAGCTTGGTTGTCTTCTTGTAGACTTTTCATTACCCAAACAAGATAACATCATCAATGTACACTTATTTCAACCCTAGCTACAAATAGTATCCTTTATTGGCAATGATTTTATATATTACTGTCAAGTTTATCTTTCTTACTGTGTCTAGGGGCCTTCACGGCTTCCAGAAAAATACTTGTGTATTGAAGAAAGCTTGATAGACACCAACCAGCAACTTACTATCATGAATATGTGAACCGCATTAATTTCAATTATACATAATAAGTATAGAATAAAGAATTGGAATAAACTACTCTGTAAAATCAAAGTCTCCAGGTTTTTAAGAAACGTGAAGTATATTTTACACTATTTAAACATGGCAAAAACTGTTTACTGGAGTTTTCAGTGGATGATTATAAAAGGCTAATGTATTATCATTTTCATGTTGGAGATGTAGTCAATTTTAAGACATTCTTTTGTATGCAACTAGTTACTTATTTATCCAATAGTATTACTATAGTTCTTGGAAGGAACTTGAAAATTCAGAATCATCCATGTGTTGCTATTCCACAAATTTGGAATTTCAATTTATGGGAGTGCCTATACAGATAGTGCTCAAGTTACAACAGTTCACTTAGTGACCTTCTGAAGTTAAACAGCACTGAAAGAAGTGACTTATGAGCATTTTTCACACTTACGACCTTTGCAGCATCCCCATGGCTATGATTTACATTCAGATGCTTGGCAACTGACTCACCTTTATTCTGGCTGCAGTGTCCTGGGGTCATGTGATCACCTATTGAAACCTTCTGACAAGGGGACAAAGTCACTGGGAAACCAGAGTCACTTAACAACTGTGTTACTACTGCAGTGATTCACTTAACAAATGTGGCAAGAAAAGTCTCATTAAAATGGGGCAAAACTCACCTAACAAATTTCCCACTTAGCAACATAAATTTGGGGTTCAACTGTGGCCCTATCGATCTATCTGTACTATTGTGAATAAGCTGATTACAGACACAAAAGCCAGCTTGGTAAACTTATCTCACAGAGTTGTTATGGGAAACTAGAAGGAGGAAAGAGTATTAGGTATGTTCTCCACTTTGAGCTATTTATAAAAAATAGTACAGGTGGGATAAAAAAATCTAATAAATAAACTCCAGGAAAGATGTCTGTACACCAGACTGTAATGGTGGTTAAATGAAAGTTGCCAGCTGTTGGAATATCACATTCTGTCAGAAGTAAACTACTATACATACACATTTATCTTCAGATCCACAAGCAATGAACTGGCCACAGGGAGAAACACTAATTCCACATGGATGACTGCGGCTATTATGACCTTCAAAACGACGCTCGCACCTGTGGAAATTTAATAAATTTAAGTACTACAAATTTTAAAATAATTGCTTCTAAATTTATTCATTCTTTGAATTACATATTCTATTTATCTCTGCCTTACAATCAACATCCAACAGGTAAGATGGGCAGCCAATAGATTGATTGATTGATTGATTGATTGATTGATTGAATAGAATTGAATATGATACACCGTAACGTGCTCCGGTTGCTTAAAAAATAAGAGAATTTAACTATTTTGTGTATTACACAATACTTAAACTCTCTTATTTAAATAGATTTTTAAAATTAACATATTATTGAATTTTATAAAGGTATTCTGTACATACATAACAACAAATATATAAACTATAAAACTATTGGAAGACATATATAAGCAGAAAAAGTTGTATTCATGTTAAATATCTCAAGGAAATAGTATCTTCCTCAGATTTAATTATGACTTGCAGTGTTAGATGCAGAATTGACTTTTTTATGTTATTAGGATTATTCCACTATTTCTATATGTTCAATTTGCTGTTCTGTGGGCATTACATCTGTTGTGATTAGGAAAAGAAACTCATACATTTAATCAGCTTATGTTTGCAAAAATTTTGTGGTGTTGATTTACTTAGTCCTAGTATATTTTTAACATTTAATTTTTAGAACATATATGTAAGAAGGGTAGTGATGCATGAGACAATATGTGTATGCTTAGTCATATATGTACACGATTGCATTCAAGAAATATACATTAGAATAAGGGCACTGTTCCTAATTTAGCTAAAAAACAGGTAATTGGTATGAAGATCTATGATTTTCCTTTCCCAATTTTGATGAATGAGTTGTAAGGATTGTAAGTTGAATACCTGCATCAGTTTATTTTCCAATATAATTTTTAATTTCTTATACAGGTTCAGAAATTTTTAAACACTGTTCTACCTGATGTCTTTAAGACATAAATGTAAGAAACATTAATTAATAATAATTTAATACGGGAAACATTCTTGAGATCAGTTTGACTACAGTCTTTCTGGCAATAATATGGAAGCCATTTGCCACTATCTTTTTCCAAGTCCTTCTGGTCTACCTATAGTCCTGGAATTTTCCAGTGGCTACCCATCCAAGAACTAATCACTTTCCATCCTCCTTAGTTTTTTGAGATTAGCCAAGAAAAACAATACCCCATATCTATTTTAGCAAGCAATTGTTTATCACAAAAGAAATTTGTAAGAGGCTTACCAATGGCTATGTTCAGAGGCATTATTCACAGTGGTTATTATATGCTGTAGAACATATTCAACAAATCATATGGATAAAATAAAGGAAATAAATGTTCCTACTACTAAATAGTTGGGCATTCCATAACTGAGTACAATATCTTCTTTCTTTTCTGTGTGAAATAGATGGAACTCTAAACAAACTCGCTATATTGTCTCTTTGATTAATAGATGAGAATTTGTTACATTATAGTAACAGCTAATTTGTTAACTCTTGGAGGTCTCAGATTTATATATGAAGATGGTGGCTCCTGGTTTATGGAAAAATAAACCCATTTCGTCTGTTGCAAAGGCATAAAATAAATCCCAAGGCTAGTAGATCTTATTTGTGAAGAAATAGTTTATCTAAGCTGCTTTTGAAATTTGGTTGAAAAACAAATAAAAATCTTTACACATCAATCAACTTTTTACAATGGAATCATAATATAATATACAATTATGAAATTCAAGCTAATAGTTCTCATAATATACAATTATGAAATCCAGACTCATATATCTCTGTGGATAAACATTCATGGATCAAGATGTTCATAGATCATGAAGGACATGTATCTTTTCCTCTCTTCTGACTTAACATAGAAGCAATCAATAATTCAAATGCCATGTACTGCTGAAAGCAAAAATACTTACAAATGTTTCGTAGAAATCAGCTTATTGATGGTATTCTATGCAATTAAATCATTGTCACATAACTTTTAGGTGCTACAAGAAAGGCTGGGATAACTGGCATGTAGTTAATATTCTTCACATGCAGCCTATGAGCAGGATATAGGCAGAAAATGCCCGGAATAATATCTGGAGAGTCTAAAGCAAACCAGCTTGTCTATATTTCTATGCTCTTTACATTACAAATTGCTGCAACATAAGCTTAGAAATAGATGACAAACTTTATTTCACTAATAATTTATTTAACGATTTGCCTGATTTTTCTTTACAAAAAGTATGCTTCTGAAAAATTTATTATCACTTGTTTATTGCATTTTTATTCCAACATTCCATCAAAGAATTGTCCTGCCTGTGGCTCATTAGAGAAAGATTACATTTGTAAAATGTAAACACAGAAGTAATTCCAGTAGCAGCAAAAGGTACCCCTAACTGTGGCAACACAGACAGAATGACTTCTTTTGCAATTTTAAAAGTATGAATTGGCTCATAAAGCAGAATAGGATCTTTCAAATAAATTAGGTCTAAATTATATATAAAACTATAGATCATAACCAACATTTTGACATGGTTCCAGGAACAGACTGCCAGCGGTGGAAGGGTATTAAGAAGGAATTGCATATTCTTTTAATCAGTTCTAGACATCAGTCTGGCTGCAGCATTTTGGACTAGCTCTTTTCTGTTTCTGAGTACTTTTCTCAGGCTATGTTATGGTAGTTCAATAGCATGTGTCACCATGGCCAAATCTGACATCTCCAGGAATGCATAGAATTAGACACCATCCTTAACTGTGCCAACACATTTCTGGACACCACAAAAACCTAGGTATCCAGGTTCATCAGGGAATCTGAAAGGACCTACAGGCTCTGAGTTTTCAGAGATAAAATTACCCCATCCAGAGCAGCTTGAAGCATTTCTGTATTATCCTGCCTAAGTTTCTCCCAGCATAACCTTCTGAATCCTCACTCCAAGAACTGGTGTCTCACTACTTTGCTCAGTCTATAAGCTTGTACTGTATAGGTATTCCTTATTTAGCAAGCACCACTGAACCTGGCAACTCAGCCAATAAACAAAGTGGCGTCTAACTGAAATTGAGACTGTGTTTATGATTATAGACCTGAGAAAGTCATAAATGTGAATATTGGTTATAAAGTTACTTTTTCATTACCATCATAACTGAAAAGTGATTGGCATTAGAGACTGTTATCTTCTTCATATAATTCTCATAATTTGTGAGACATTTGTGCTTTTAGTGCAGGTATGAAACTAAGCCCCTTGAAGATCCAAGGGACCATACATCTGACTACCATGGATGCAAAAGAGAGAGAACTACTTCAGCCTGAGAGCTTCTCATTTCTGGGGAAATCTGGTCAGCCAAATAAATATGTAGTTAGGATTTTGGCATGATCCAACCATTGCTACATTCTTATTTCTGTTTTTATATAAAAGCTTCCTAAATTTGTGCACAAGCAATTGCTGTTGCCTCTGATAGAATATTCTGAAACAATTCTAAAGCTTCATTACTAGAACTTTTATTTTATTTTATTTTATTTTAATTACATTTATATGCCTTCTCCGAAGACTCAGGGGCTTACAATTTACACAACCAATGCGCTCAGCAATAGCCTTCATTCCATTGTATATGCCTGCTTATTACTAAGCGCATTTTTTCAGCTAATTGCCCCCAACAATCTTGGGTCCTCAATTTACCTACCCCGAGAGGATGGAAGGCTGAGTCAACCTTGAGCCTGGTGGGATTCGAACCTACAGTAATTGTAGACAGCTGGATCTTAAGAGCAGGCATTTAACAGCCTGAGCCACCAAAGCTTTTGATCCAAGGACTGTGTATACTTCCATAAATGAGTATTATTTTTATATATATAAAGAATGCCTACAGAATTTGGAACTCAGATTTTAAAATTTCCATTAAAAATTCATTACTAGTCTTAGTACTAGGAGCCAAAATGGACAAGATCATCTATGGTATCAGGCCCACAAAGTCAACTGCAGCTGAGATAATAGCATACTACCATCAGTGGTGGGATTCAATTTTTTTTACTACCGGTTCTGTGGGTGTGGCTTGGTGGGCATGGCAGGGGAAGGATACTGTAAAATCCCCAATCAGAGGTGGTATTTGCCGGTTCTCTGAACTACTCAAAATTTCCACTACCAGTTCTGGTCAGAACCTGCTGAATACTACCGCGGACTACCATGATGTTAAATTAAACCAGTCAACAGCACTGACAGAGACTAGAGGAAATATAAATAGAAGGGAGAAAAGGGAGGGGAGAAATCAAATACTTTAGAAATAACCAACAGTATAGCATATTAAACTATATAATTTAGGATTACAATATAGATAAATTACACAGACTGTATTTTAACTATTTTACCATACCCCCTCAAATCTTAAATTAATGTTTTAAAAAGAGACAGCAAGTGAGTAACCTGTTAGAAAAATTAACTTTTTACTCTTCATGAATAGTAGTTAAACCAATTGATAGAAAAAACATAAGGATATAATATAGTTAACCTTTTATCCCAAATATTTCATTTTACTATATTTAGACATTTGCTAGGAGTAATAAGCCATTATTGTTTCAAAAAATGGGCTAATTCCTATTTAAAAGGTAAAATTCTGTTGGGTTTTTTTTTATAGAGTTGCCTCCAACTTCTTCCAGACTAATTTTTTTTCCAAAACATTTGCCTTGGACATTTAATGATTTTCAAAGATCTTGCATGTGTACTTTCCTGTACTGCTTCTGTAGTTTGTAACCCTATATTGAAATGTTTTTCAGTTCAGACAACTGAACATTTTTTAAGGATAAAAAAGTACACTCCAGTTTGTTAAGTTCATTGTAATTTTTAAAAAATATGTCACTTAAATTGGGGGGGGGAGTAACATAATGCCATTTCATTCATAACAACACAAACTAGAGTCAAGAATCAATGTATAGGTAGTTACATTATATTAATTAATTAATTAATATTAATTAATATATTAATTCACTACCTTAAAATTTATAACTTTTCTACCTCATCACCTATATCAATGATTAAACAATCTATTTCTATAAAATAATTAATCAATGGTTTAATTGATTTGTTTTAATTGATTAGTGTGATTAGAGTGTTTAGTGCAAATAGTGTGATTACTGATTACTTTTAAAAGATCAGGATTCATGTAATTTAATTGACTAGTAAAATTAGTGATTTAATTAATTTAATTGAACAGTGTGATCAGCGATTAGTATAATTAATTGATTAGCAATTAGTGTAATTAATGGATTAGGCTAATTGTTGCTTAGCAAAATTATTTGACGAGTGAGATTATTGTAATTATTGTAATTGATTAATTGGTATGATATTGGCTATATTGATTACCCAAAATTGTTTCATTAACAATCTAATCAACGTACTATCACAGCTAACCTACCATGCCAAGACAAAAATCCAATGCCAAACCACAACCTAAAGAGAAAGAAATCCCCACCAATGAACCACAAGACTCCTACACATGCCCTATATGCCATGAAACTCTAAAGGATAATGAAAATTCCATCAAATGTTTGCTATGTGACAATCACACTCATCATAGCTGCTTGGGATTAACCAAGCAAATAATTCAATTCCTAGAATCATCCAACAATGTGTTTCCATATCTCTGCCAACAATGCAGATCCAAACTGGACAAATATATATCCCAATCTGAAAGAACTGATACTATACAAACATGAATAACATCCCTTGACACCATAGTAGCATTCCTGGACTCTTTAAAAGAAAGATTAAATAACCTTGGGAAAAAAAGACACAACACAAAAAACTGAACAGCCAATAGCTACAAACCAAATTTCTACCCATCAACCACAACCCAATCCACAAAAAAACATAAATCCAACTAATAATGATATCCCAATCCTTGTCAGAGAAGCTGTTGAGCGCGAATGGAATAGTCCAAACACCATCCTATTTGGTCTCGAGGACACCAATGACAATGATGACATCACAATTGTCCGCAACATCATCAGTGACTATCAAGCATCAACCATCTCCCCTGATGAAATACTTGACATTTCCCGCATTGGCCCAGAGATCAAAAACAGAGACTGCTCGATGGCCCTACGCTTCTGCAGGGTCATTTGCAAAAATGAATCAAGCAAACGTAAATTCATCTACACTATAAATTCACTCGCCAAAAGCAACACCAACCATAAGAACCTTCGTTCTTGCCCTGACTTAACCATACAGCAACATGCCCGCTCCCGTGTACTCTGCACAGAACTCAAAAAATGTCTAGACAATGGAGAGAAGGACCTGTACATAGACTAATGTGCTGACTGTATCAAAAGTAAATCACACAACCCACAACTCAGCATCCAACCCTACACCAATCAATCCACCATCACCCAAGACTAGGCACACATGCCCCTAACTACCTCAATTCCAACTACAGCTGGCCTTAAATGCAAGCTACTCAATGCAAGAAGCCTTGTGAACAAAATACCTGCATTCCCCCTCTTACTAAATACGGCTAAATTTGACATCATTTTTGTCTGTGAAACATGGCTCAATGCATCTCTCCCTGACTCCATTACCACAGTAAGAGACTATCAAGTTTACCGATCAGATCGTGAAATGAGAGGTGGTGTTGCTATCTTCTATAAAAAGTCCTTACATCTAAAAAACATCCAAGTCACCCAGAAGCTTGCTCTTCCTGAGACCATCGTCTATGAACAGTCCTTAAATATCACATTTCTATTCTTACTATGTTACAGAGCCCCTGATTATGACATAGAACATGTAAACAAGCTAAATTCACTACTAACATGGGCATCACCCTGTCCACAAGCTTTTATCTTTCTTGGTGACTTCAATCTACCTCATATTAACTGGACCCTAAATGAATGTAATACTAAACCCATACATGCAACCTTCTACAATGCTGTAACAAATCTAGGACTGGAACAACTAGTAACCAACAATACTAGACTTAACAACTGCCTTGATCTCATCTTCTGCAAAAGTTTGAACTCAATTTACAGAATACAAATTAAAAAACCCTTTTCCAACAGTGACCATAACATGATTGACTTTTTGTCTCAACATACGTCCGCACAAAAATCATCACAACAATGTGATCCCCAATTATAACTTCAAAAAAGGCAACTATGATCTTATAGACAATGATCTCTCATCCCTTGATTGGCAATCTCTATTCACTGGATGCAATACTGTTGAAGACCATTACAACATATTTTTACTTGAAATCCAAAGAGTCATCAAACTATATGTACCAATAACAACTCCCAACACCAGAAAAAAACAGATTACCCATAACAATAAGGAAACTTCAATCCAAAAAAAGATCACTTTGGCGGAAAAACAAATCTGGTCATGCTGCCAACTTCAAAAGCCGATACAAAAATTTATGCCACCAGATAAAGCCTGAATGCACCAATTATCACATTAAACAACAGGAAAACCTTCTACGCACCAATTCCACCCGCGCTTTCTATAATTTTGTAAACAACAAACTAAAAGACTCAAGATCCATCCCTCCCCTGAAAGGACTGAATGATACAGACTGCAACAAGGACACCATTAAAGCAAAACTCTTTAACACATTCTTTGGCTCAGTATTTGTAAACAGCAATGGCTCATGCCCAGTATTTCCTAGTTGAACCACAGACAACTACAATGATCTAATACATATCAATTTTACAGAAGCCAATGTTGAAAAAGCACTATGCAATCTAAAACCATCTCTTATCTATGGACTGGATGGAATATGTGCCTACTTTTTAAAAAAGCTATCCGCTGCCATAGCCGAACCCCTAAGCATAATCTTTGAAAAATCTTTCAGGACCAGCTCCTTGCCAAACCTATGGTCACAAGCCACGGTCATCGCCATCTTTTTTTTTAAATTACATTTATATGCCGCCCTTCTCCAAAGACTCAGGGTGGCTTACAATTTTTGGGATACAACCCAATGTGCTCAGCAATAGCCTTCATTCCATTGTATATGCCTGCTTATTACTAAGCGGCATTTTTACAAAGTCAGCTTATTGCCCCCAACAATCTTGGGTCCTCAATTTACCTACCCCGAGAGGATGGAAGGCTGAATCAACCTTGAGCCTGGTGGGATTCAAGCCTGCAATAATTGCAGGCAGCTGGAACTTAAGTGCTAGGCATTTAGCAGCCTGCACCACCAAGGCCCTTTCATCTTCAAAAAGGGAGACCCCAGTCTAGTTGAAAATTACAGACCAATCTCTTTATGCTGCAGTACCTGTAAAGTCATGGAATCAATTATTGACCAATCCATTATCCTCCACTTAGAGACAAACAACCTACTTTCTAACAAACAATATGGTTTCAGAAAAAAACTACCCTGTAATCTGCAACTCTTACACTGCAAAAACATATGGACTACACAACTCGATCAGGGCAAAGCAATAGACGTAATCTACATAGACTTCTGTAAAGCCTTTGATTCAATGGTACACAACAAACTACTACTAAAACTAAAATCTTATGGTATCTCTGGACAACTGCATAACTGGATAGAAGCATTCCTGTCAAACAGGCAACAAATGGGCAGAATTGGGAGCGTCTTATCAAATTCTGTACCTGTCAACAGTGGTGTCCCCCAAGGCAGTGTTCTAGGACCAACTCTCTTCATACTCTACATAAATGACCTCTGTGATCATAGCAACTGCATTCTCTTCGCTGATGACATAAAGCTATTCAACACCACAGACAATACTGCTACCCTTCAAAAAGACCTCGACTATGTATCAGAATGGTCAAACAAATGGCAACTTCAAATCTCAACAAATAAATGCTCTGTCTTACATATTGGCAAAAAAAATCAGAAAATAAAATACAAGCTGAATAGTCAAGACCTTGTTGATGATCCAAACTCCGTCAAGGACCTTGGAATACTCATCTCTAATGATCTAAGTGCTAGAACCCACTGTAACTACATAGCCAAAAGGCATTAAGAGTTGTTAACCTAATCCTACATAGCTTTTTCTGCTAATATCACACTACTAACTAGGGCATACAAAACATTTGCTAGACCAATACTGAATACAGCTCATCAGTCTGGAACCCACATCACGTATCTGATATTAACACAGTTGAGAAAGTCCAGAAATATTTCACAAGAAGAGTTCTACACTCCTCTACTTGTTGCAGAATACCTTATGCCACCAGACTTGAAATTCTAGACCTAGAAAACCTAGAACTACGCCCTGGTCTGATCTAAGTATAGTATATAAAATCATACATTGCAATGTCCTTCCGGTCAATGAATACTTCAGCTTCAACCATAACAATACAAGACCACACAATAGATACAAACTCAAGGTTAACTGCATCAAACTTGATTGCAGGAAATTACGACTTCAGCAACAGAGTGGTCAATGTCTGGAATGCTCTACCTGACTCTGTGGTTTCTTCCCCAAACCCCCAAAATTTTAACCTTAGACTATTGACCTCACCCCTTTCCTAAGAGGTCTGTAGGTGCATAAGTGCACCAACATGCCTACCGTCCCTGTCCTATTGTTTCTTTTATTTTTCTTATATGTATTCATTTCATGTATTCACAAATATGTTTATCCTTATACTTATTATCTTGTGTTTATTGATTAAATAAATAAATAAATAAATAAATAAAATAAATGTCATAAATAATGTAAACTTGCATATTCAGTTATAATCAACAAAAATCCTTTGGTGTCTCAGGAAGAAATGCATTATACATGTTTTTGTAGATTACAATTTACCTCATCAGATACAATACAAAACTGTATGCAACAAATTGTTAATCCTTAAGTAAAGTGATCGTGGAATTCTGCCAATTGGGTTACACCAACTTTTCACTGTGTTATATTTGTGTGACTTGTATGACACATGCCCATGCTCCCCAATCTCTCCTCCAGATGAAATTTCTTCTTTTATATTTGGCTTTCCCCAAGCTTTTATGACAGTTTTCCCCCCAGTCATTGACATTTCATCACATGACTAAGTTATGTTTTAATACAGCAATATTTAGATTTTATTGGTGAGAATGTGTTTAAACTAAGGAACCTATGCAATATTCTCCATGTTTTTCCCAGTTTAATCTCATGCAAGGACAAACGTAGACTGTCTATTTTTCATCATGTGCCTAAATAACCACAAAATCTTTATTGGTTGTTTGTGTGCTGTGTTCAGGAAGCTGTGTCTCCAAAGCACAACTGCATTTGAGGAAGACAAAATGCCACAGAATAAACATTTTGACTTTTATATGACCCCACAATCATTTTTACAATTTTGTACTCCCTAAATTATATGATATCTAACAGAAACCATAGGATAATTTATGCCTGGGGATAAATTAAACAAGCAAACACTTATTTATTCAGAAATATTTATATGTTGCCTTATTTCTGAACTGTTCTAAGCAGCTGTTTCAAAGCTGGACTAACCAAACTTCACCAAATCATGCAGAAGTTCCATAACTTTGCAAATATCAAGTATTGCAAAGAAGTCAGTATGAACTCTTTCAAGAAAAAAAAACATTAAAAAGCACTTACAAAGAATTACCAAAGGAAACATGGCAAACAGCAAAATGACTGGCTGTTACCTCAATGTTCTCAAATCCCAAAGTTTGATGCCATCACCAATAGCTGCTGTTAAAAAGAGATTATAAGCTTCATGTGGTTGACAGCTAAAAGATGATCCCTGCAAAAAAACAAACATTAGTTTAAAATTACAGTAGCATATGTAGTTTAGAAAACATTTCCACTGTTGAAACTCCACATAAGAAATGGAATAATAAATAAAATAATAAAAACTAATATTGACAAAGGATCAGATTTTTCTTCAATGCAAATGTCATACAGCCATTCAGACAATTATTGAATCTAACTTTCAGAGTACTCTGTTTCTGCTCATTGATGCTTATCTTGTTACCAGAGTTTGGAATACATTTATAAATCATATGAATTGATTTTATTCAAAGTGCAACTCTAGGAAAGTAAAAAAGCCATTTTTGAGCTAAAGGAAATCACTTTATAAAACAGCTTCATTTCCTAGATCAACCATTAACTTAAGGCTTTAAATTCTTTTAGTTTTTTTGAAGTATATTTCAAACTGTTTTACAATCTTTTTTCATTTAAAATAGACCTTTATTAGGAATTAACTGCTTTTCTAATCGTTTTCGGATTAAAAGGAATCATAAAAATATTTGAAGCATTAAACAACCATTGAAAGACCAGAAAGACCAGGTTATTGTTTGCTTATTTATAACATCTCATTCCCTTTTTTATTACTTAAAATAAGGCCAAAATGGGGAATGCTGATCGTACTGTGTTGAAAAAAAGGCAGAAAGACAAATTAAATTGCAGATAGTCCTGGACTTACAACCATAATTGAACTTACAATTACGGTTATAAGTTGTGATGGTCATTAAGCAGGTCAAAAGGTGACCACACCCGATTTTATGACATTTCCATGGTTCTATGAAATCTCACAGATTCTTGTATGAGAAAGCCAAATTTGTCAACAGATTTTGACATTTATTTGACATCTCATGACTTTCCTGTTTTGCATGAAATCATGGAAGATAAGATTTAATGATCTCCCAAAACCTGAGTTCTCCCTTTTTTTAAAAAAAAGTTCAAGTTTCTGGGTCATCATGTGAGATTATATAAACACACACAGCATCTGCAAAGTTTGCCAATCCCTTGTTAAAATGAGATTAAGGTTAAACATGCTTTAAATAATATAATTACAGCAGAAGTCTAGAGTTAAATTGACAATAATCCCTTGCATTCGAAAGAAACTGGAACATTTTTGAGGTCTGGAGATGATCAAAAGGCATCCAAGAAACATAGTTTTGGAACCATATTTATTACGGAACAGAGTACCTTGTGGCTAATGCTAGGCTAAGAAATGGGAAACTGGATTTATAACCCTGCTTAGGCTTGCTGGGTTGTATTAAAAATGTCGTTGTCTCTCATCCAAAGCTCTGATTCAAAGGTCAATGTGTGTAGTCCAGTAGACAATAGGATGCCTCATTAACTTTATTAATCAAAGAGCCAGGCACAGGAATCTATGTGGTGTTTTTTTCTGAAAGTTCTGGCATCCTGAACACTATCTCTCTAGACCAGAGGTTTACAAAAGTAGCATTTCAAATGTAAATTGAATCTAAGAAACACATTTTTTTTTAATTAAAAATCCATTGGGCTTAGTCTGGTACTATTCTGCCAGAGGAACTGATTATTCAATCCCATATCATGATCTTCTTCAGAAGATTACAACACCCTTCAGTGATGATTTGGGGCAATCATGGGCAAGAAGAGAAATATGAAGTGTCACTACGTAAGTAGAATGTGTGCTCTTAAAGCTTGGATAAAGCCTTTAATTTTCCACTAACCCTGAACTGAACGCCAAACAGTGAATATTGCACACTAGGTTAATACATTTTATTGGGTGTGAGAAATAACTAGGAGGCTGGGGAAAAAAACGAAGTAAAAGCAACAGACAAGTCATCTGACAATTTATCTCATAGATGGCAACACAGCCCAGACAGGGGAAAATTAAACAAAGGTATAATTATGTCTTCAAAGGACTCCACATTAATTAACTCCCTGTTAAATGAAGCTGGGAAATTCCACTTACAGTTTCCAAGTTCCATATTTACCAGAGATAAAATTTAAAAATTGTTTCTAAATCTGTATATTTCTTGCTTCCTTGGTCTGGCCAGCTACAGTAACATGGGGCTTAAAACTGAGCTTGAAATGATATCAGTGTACCATGGGAAGTGGGGGCATTAATTAACTGTATAATAAACAAATCTTGTGTCCTTTATACTCAGACAACCTTATGAGATTTAAGAATGCATTCCACCTGAACCTGGATTACAGTAATTGTTTTAAGAACAAAATAGTTTTGGATTTTATATGTGGTATTATATGTGTTATATGTGGTAGCATAACGGAAACCCACCAACATATATTATGTATAAGACTAACAATTTAGTCTTGGCCCCTCCCTTATTCCTGGTGATTCGGGGAATTGAGGCCCTGAACTCAGGCTGTTGCTGTTGAATACCAGGTCTGTTATTAACAAGGCCCCCTCATTCGGATTTAATCCTTGAGGAGAGGGCTGACCTGGCATGTATCACTGAAACCTGGCTGGGCCAAGAGGGTGGTGTCCTTCTTTCAGAGTTGTGCCCAGATGGGTTTCAGATACTGCACCAGCCATGACTTCAGGAAGGGGTAGAGGAGTAGCAACCATTGTCCAGAAGAGCTTCTGTTCTCACAGGCTTCCTGCTCCGGAGATTGTGGGGTGTGAGTCTCTCCTCTTGAGGCTGGACTCAGGAGTTCAGCTGGGCTTGTTGCTAATGTACCTGCCTCCCAGCTGTGTTGCAACGGCCCTGCCTGTGCTGCTGGAGGTACTAGCCAGGCTGGTGGTGGAGTTCCCCAGGCTTATGGTGCTGAGGGACTTCAATTTGCCGTACTCGTGAATCCTCAGATGCGGCACAGGAGTTCATGGCTTCCATGACAACCATGGACCTGACTCAAGTAATTCAGGGTCTGACCCATAGAGGGGGACACACGCTCGATTTGGTATTTCTCTCAGAGCAGTGGAAATATGATCTGAAATTAAGGGGTATAGACATCTTTCCCTTGTCATGGTCAGATCATTCCCTGCTGAGGCTAGACTTTGGGATGCTGCTCCCCCATCGCAGGAAGGTGGAACCAATTAAATGGTTCTGCCTCAGGCGCCTAATGGACCCAGAAGGGTTCCAGAGGGAGCTTGGGGAGATACCGGATTCCCTGATCCACAGTCCGGCTGATGCCCTGTTTGCTGCCTGGAATAGGGCGGTGACGGAGCATTAGACCGGGTTGTGCCTTTCCGACCTCTCAATGGTGGCCGATCTAGGATGGCTCCCTGGTTTACTGAGGAGCTCTGGGAGATGAAGTGCCAGAAGAGACATCTAGAGTGACACTGGAGGGCCAGTAGATCCGAATCTGACCGAACACTTTTAAGAGCCTTTATTAGGACTTATTTAGTGGCAATACGGGCGGCAAAATGCACACATTTTTCCGTGCTTATTGCATCTGCAGACTCTCGCCCAGCTGCCCTGTTTAGGGTGACTCGCTCTCTTCTCCATCGACAGGAAGCGGAGGAGGCCTTACGAGGGAGAGCTGAGGAATTTGTACAGTTTCTGTCGGATAAAGTCACTCAGATCCGGATGGACTCGGACTCCAGTTGGGCAATTCCGACTGAGATGACAGGGGTGGGTCTTAGTCCTATTATATGGAGTTTGATCCTGTGGCTCCTGAGGAAGTGGACAAGGCCATGGGAGTGATGAGTTCTTCCACTTGTTCACTGGACCCGTGCCCTTCCTGGCTGGTCTCAGCCAGTAGGGAGGTGACACGGAGCTGGCTCCAGGTGTTGGTCAACGCTTCTTTGAGAGAGGGGTCCTTCCCGCAACTATTAAAAGAAGTGGTGGTAAGGCCCCTCCTCAAGAAGCCTTCCCTGGACCCGTCTGAATTAAAGAACTTTCGTCCAGTCTCCAACCTCCCCTTTGTGGGGAAGGTTGTTGAAAAAGTGGTGGCACTCCAGCTCCTGCGGTCCTTGTATGAGATGGATTATCTAGACCCTTTTCAATCAGGTTTCAGGCCTGGCTAAAGCATGGAGACTGCTTTGGTCGCACTGTTTGATGATCTCTGGCGAGCCCGGGACAGGGGTCATTCCTCTATCCTGGTGCTACTTGACCTGTCGGCAGCTTTCGATACCATCGACCATGGTATCCTTCTGAGGCGGCTGAGAGAGTGGGAGTGGAGGCACTGTGTTACGGTGGTTCACCTCTATCTCTGGCGGGTCGCAGTTGGTGTTGGTAGGAGGACAGAGGGCGACCCCTGGCCCCTCATCTATGGGGGCCTCAGGGCTTGGTCCTCTCTCCTCTCCTATTTAATATCTACATGAAACCGCTGGGTGAGATCATCCACACAACATGGGGAGGGATATCAGCAATATGCAGATGACACCCAGCTGTATATCTCTCCCCATGTCTGTTCAGTGAAGCAGTGGATGTGATGTGCCGGTGCCTGGAAGCGTGAGGGTCTGGATGGGGAGTCAACAGGCTCAGACTTACCCAGACAAGACTAAGTGGCTGTGCGTACTGCCCCCAAGGGTCATGTTGATTTTCCATCGTTGGTTCTGGGTGGGGAGAAATTGTCCCCTCAGAACGGGTTCGCAATCTGGGTGTCCTCCTAGATCACAGCTGAATTGGAGCAACATCTATTAGCCTGGCTGGGAACTTTGCAACAGGTCTGCCTTGTGTACCATGCGACCCTACCTGGACCGGGAGGCTCTTCTTACAGTCACCATGCCCTAGTCACCTCACGATGGATTATTGCACGCACTCTACCAGGGGCTACCCTTGAAGAGCATTCGGAGACTGCAGTTGGTCCAGAACAGCAGGCAGCAAGCTGTTGTGGGTGTCCCGAGAACACCCACATATCACCAATTCTCCGTGAGCTGGACTGGCTTCCTATTAGTCTCGGTGAATCAAGGTGTTGGTCATTACCTATAAAGCTATATGGCTCAGGACCAGGTTATCTCCAGAATCGTCTCCTACCCTGCGTCTCCCTGCGACTGGTAAGATCCCACAGAGTTGGTCTCTGGGTTCCATCAGCTAAACAATGCCGGCTGGCGGGCCGCGCGGAGGGGCCTTCTCTGTGGCTGCTCGGCTCTCTGGAAACAGCTACCTCTGAGGTCCAGACTGCCTCCACCCTACTGACCTTCCGCAAAGCAGTCAAAACCTGGCTTTTCCGGCAGGCATGGAGATGTTGATCTCACAACTGAGATCTAGCGAGATCCGGCCCTTCTGTTGTTTGCTGTTTTTAAATTGTTTTAAATTTTTATAATGTAATTTGTTGTGTTTTTTTTTCTGTGAGCCGCCTAGAGTCCTTTGGGAGTTGGGCGGCATATAAGTTTAAATAAATAAATAAATAAATAAATAAATAAATAAATTTTAAAGCTAACAACTTGATAATTTTATATAATTTCCATTTATTTTAGTTTATATTTTATTGTTTTTAAATTATACATATACTTTCAAATTAGATATATAATTTCAAAAACAATAAAATATAAATTTCTAACATAAAGGAAATTATATAAAATTATCAAATTGTTAGCCTTAAAATCATTAATTTTGTGTAATGCGAATACATATGAATGGGATGATACTTCCAGCCTACCAGACATCTGGAAACTAGCCCTAATCAACAAACGAGTCCCAGCCATGAAAACCAACACGGACCCAAAATAACACATGATGCCACCACCAATCTCCTTCACCAGACTCAAACCCAAGCCCGCCATCACGAAAGGCAACCACCATCCAGAAACCAGACCATGGCTGCAACTCCAGCTGCTACACCCCCTCCAACCCCCAAACTAAGCAAACTGACACCGCTATAAACACATAGCCAGACCTCAAACTCGAGCCAAACCAAGGCCGGAATGTCACATCACAGCCTTCCACCCAGGATACTACATCACAAAACTCAGGAGATTACAACACAAAACATCAGGAGGTTGCAACATAGACAGCGACCAGGAGATTACAGCACCACACCCAGGATGTCACAACAATAGAACTCAGAAGGTCATCACACAGCCCATTACCCAGGTCGTTACAACACAAAGGCTGAGAGACACACAGCCAGCACCTCAGCCACACAGGGTCTCAGGAAAAAGCCATCCAATCTGCATACATCAACTCCATCAACCAATCAAGAAGTAACAACACAGCCAACTCTGGAGTTTAAAAGGGAAAAACAGCCACTATCACACACTTCTCCAGAAGAACGAAGCTGAAGACACAGCCTGAAGATGGCGGATGAGATTTCGTCGAAACATTGCCAAGGTATTCTCAATCTTACAGGGACAAGACCCGAATACACCAAGACCTACATACATATGAATGTATATATATTCCAAATATCTGTTTTCGTAGATTTCACAGGGTAAAGGTATGTAGGTCTTGGTGTATTCGAGGTCTTGTCCGTGTAAGATTGAGAATACCTTGGCAGCGTTTGACGAAATCTCATCCGTCATCTTCAGGCTGGTGTCTTCAGCATTCTCAGGAGAAACGAAGCTGAAGACACCAGCCTGAAGATGACGGATGAGATTTCGGAAACGTTGCCAAGGTATTCTCAATCTTACCGGGACAAGACCGAATACACCAGTACATTCCAAATATCCTCCTATATGTGCATCATCTGCATTGCACCTTCATTTTCTACCCCAACAGCATCTCTTCCCAAAGCTTTCCCAAAGGTATTTGCTTAATACAGCCCTGGTGTTTTGCTGCCAGCATTTCCATATGAAAGTTGAATATATGTTGAAAAGGTTGATATGGGATTGTAATCTTCCATTTTTCATGAAAATAAAACCAATTTCATTCCCCATGTGGATGTATGTCCACAAATTTCAAAGTGAGCTCTGCTTAACTAACTTAAAGTCATTCTGCTGACACTGGGAAAATAAAACAGAGGAAAGGGCCAACATACAACAAATGACACTTGTAGAGTTTAGTACAGTTAAGTGTTGTAACAGACCAGTCTCATAAAACAATATAAAAAACTATACTAAAGTCATTTTAAGGAACTGTTTCAATGCTACAACAAAAAAGACATCCAAGATGTATGGCTGTCTGCAGCGTGACTAATGAGCTTAACAGCATAATAAGGGATAAGTCAGTCCCAGTGTGTCTATTCCTTAAACTATTGGCACATACTGCCAAAGCAACTCAGTGTTAATGTCTTTAGCCTAAAATTAAATGATTTGGTGGATAAGCAACTAAATATAAAATCTCACCCATACAACTTCTAATCCAAAGTTTGGTTCATGCTATAGGCACATAAGGCTTTTTTTAAAAATTGTTAATAGAACAGTCTTTTCCACTTTCTAAAACATTTAATCTGAATCTTCCATATCCTATGACTTATTTGGATGAGTACACTTAATTCATATTGTAGCAATAGCAATAGTACTTAGACCCCTCTCTAAGCAGTTTACAGAGTCAGCATATTGCCTCCAACAATCTGGGTCCTTTTACCCACCTCAGAAGGATGGAAGGCTGTGTCAATCTTGAGCCTGTGAGATTCGAACTGCCAAATCGCTGGCAGTTGGCAGTCAGCAGAAATAATTTGCAGTATTATGCTATTTCCTACTCAATCTCCTTCTGATATGAGAGCTTTTTGCAAACTGAGTCAACTGAGTCTGTACCATGTATTTATTTCCATTGCAGAAATGGAATTAGATAAATTAACTGTAGCCTAGATTGCAGAGTTCTATAGCTTACAAACAAGAAGCTGTACATAAAGTCTGTCCAATTACCTTACAATTAAAATCCCAAAGGAAAACATATACAATTTTATCACTTACCGAATTGCCACTGACTAAACTAAAAGATTATAGAGGAAAGGTATGTTGAGCTCATTTTAAAGACTGAGATGAAGAATAAGGAAAAGGGTAGTGTCTACAATGACAAGATCCATATAGTTAAACACAGATATACCACTAATATCAGGTAGCAGGCCTAAACATTCTATATAGATGAAGCTCTCAAAGAATTCTAAGAAAACCAGTTAAAATTTGAGGACCCAAGATTGTTGGGGGCAATTAGCTGACTTTGTAAAAATGCCGCTTATACAATGGAAGGAAGGCTATTGCTGAGCACATTGCGTTTTATCCCCAAAAATTGTAAGCCGCCCTGAGTCTCCGGAGAAGGGCGGGATATAAGTATGAATAAAAATAAAAATAAATTTAAAAAAATGAACCATACTGCACCAGGTTTTTGGATTATTTAATTGATGTTGCTCTGACTATATTACACAAGGATTAGAGAGCTTTTTTATTAGATCGTGGTAAAAAGGTACTTGCAAACATTACAACCCTAACCTCTCAACAATCAAAGGCTAATTTAGACTATATCAAACTATTTGTTTTGCTAATATATTTAAGAAATCACATTACATCTACTCTACAGTACAAAAATTAAAATCATTAGAAGTGTTTACTTGCTTTTGTTTTTATTTATTTACCACTCAGCTTCAAAAGTACCTAAGTCAGCACATTTCTGGAGTACATGGAGTACAAATCTTTTGAATGGGAACAGAATAAGTGATTCATAGGTTCTTATTTTCCAAGCTTCTGTTAGTAATCTCTTGTAACCTAGTTTGTAAAGTGGCAGATTAGGGCACAAGTTCAGATTTATATTGTGGCGTCACAAATCATGATTTGAAGTTAAGTCATGAAAATCATTACTTTTAGGTTTCCTTATATCACAGAGATTCACAGAACCCTGAAACCAGAGGTGGCATTCAGCAGGTTCTGACCAGTTCTGGAGAACCGGTGCGGAAATTTTGAGTAGTTCAGAGAACCGGCAAATACCACCTCTGACTGGAGATTTTACAGTATCCTTCCCCTGCCACACCCGCCAAGCCATGCCCACAGAACCAGTAGTAAAAAATTTGAATTCCTCCACTGCCTGAAACCATAATTAAGATTTTAAAGGCAGTCTTCTGCATGAAATGCCAATGACCCTAGAGCTGATCCTATGTTGATTGACCCATGTCTTACTGGAATTCAACATCATCCCACTATTTAAGTATTGATCATACTTAGTGGGACTCTATAAATATATAAAATGTTACTATAAGTATATAAACATGATGTGTGTGTACATATTTACAATTTAGTAGCTGACAGCAGGAAACTTGTCATGTCAATGTATAATCTGGAATAGTGGTTAAAACTTATATATTAGAAAAGGAAGCATACATTTACTGAACATAAAACTCTGCAGGATACTAATGTTTCTTTAAGTAAAACATTATTCATGGAATGGAAAACTTAAGAGTAATCAGTCCAAATCTATAAAAATGAATGTCTTCTAATAAAGTTTTACCACAAGGGAAATCAGTGGTTCTGTTACATCTTGCCAAATCATACTTTATGTATAATGTCATACTGTCTAAACATGCATTGTACTAACATGGAATAAATTAGCACATAGGAAGGATGTATTAAAAGTATTGTTTAGACTTACTTCCCTTCACATGACGGATACATGACCTATTATGGTAATGACACTGCTATCATTCTCTCTGTGACAAATAACTAAGATTATGATGCAGTTTATAGTTTAAAAATAAAAACAAGTCTAAATTATAAAGCAATTAGAAAAAAATTTAATTTTTTCTTAATGTTCTTAATAATTGAACTAAGCTTGGATACTTGGGAATAGATATATAATTGAAACCAAGAGCACCTGCCTCCTAACAATAATGTTGGAAGACCAGTGTGCAAATCAGTGAGCAAATTAATTGTAAGAAACATACTAAAGCAATACATTTACCAATGGAGCATAAAATAATTTATCTAATATTTCAGAAAACTAAAGGCGGGGTGGAACTCACTGATGGACGTGTAGTTTTCCAGTTACATCTGTGCAACAGAGTTTCTTTCTAAAATCCCTAGTATGCTAATAGAACAGCAGACAGTAGCTTTTGTAACTCACTGGAATTTCAAACATGTTTTATGGGTGTTTTTATGAAAAATAATGGTGTACAAACTTATGGTACCTCAGCATGAAGCAACAGACTCTCTGAATCAAAAATACAGTATCTATTGAAACTTTCCTGATTTAATTCATAATATTCCAAAACAAATTTAAAAAAAACAGACCACAACGTTGTGTACATCTTTTACTTTGGAGTATTCACGAAGACAAAACATTTGACAAAACAAATGTCAAATAACTGAGTTGAGCAACACTGAAACAACATTTGGTAGGATTGCAATATTCAGACTGCACTTTAGGCAATAATATTGAATGCATATCTACATTCCATGTAACCAAACAGCCCCAAACATACATACTGAAAAACTCCAGAGATCTTATTATTTCCATAAGCACAAGACAAATATGCATTTACAAAAGAAAGGGAAAATAGGGAGGGAAAATAGGACAATATAATAATTTCAGTGAACAATCAATATATCCAGTGGAGGTGGCTGATCATGTAACAACAGATCCTATCTCTTTCCACTCTTCTCCCACCCTCCTCATGTGATTAGATTTTAATGTTTGGCTTTAATTTATATGTGTTTTAATGTACATGTATAAATACATTTTGAGGGGCAGTCCCATGTAGAGCGTGTTGCAATAGTCAAGATGGGAAGTGATTAGGGCATGACTGACCGTGAGAGGGATTATTGGTTCCTTATGACTATAAGCTGCCCAGAGTTACCCTGTGGTAAAATGGATGGCTAATAAATGTTATACATACATACATACATACATACATACATACATACATACTGTACATAGATACATACATACATTGCTTATGGAATGCTAATTGGTTTCAAAGAAAGTTAAATGAGAACTTGAGGGAAGTTGAAAGTACTATCTTGGGGTGGGAAGAACACAACTGGGCTACCTGAACTCTGTACTGTAAGGTTTTGTTGAAAATGCCATATATTCAAATTGAAAATAGAAGCTGGCTTCAGTTCTTCAACCCACAGCACAAATTATCTTCAAAGAAGTTGCAGAAACTTGAATGGCTATAACTGCTTGACAAGCAGATCCAGAGGAGCAAAATTAGCATTACTTGCCCAGATCTTCCATCCAATGTAGCAGACATTTTCTCAGCCAAGATAAAAGCATTCAAAATATAAATCAAGTTAATCTTTGCAAAGTTTGAAATTATTTAATCATTAGTTTGCTCATATGTGTACTTACTCTATTCATTTGTACTTTGGGTAATATTGGAAATATAAACAGAGATTGTGCCTACCTTATTTTGGCAAATTTGGTGAACTGATCTAGAATGAGCATCTCTTATCACTGCTGCACTACAGCCCACATTGAGGTCAAATATTTCTAGTGCTCGGTTACTCCCAGCTGCCAATACAATATCTGTAATTTCTGTTAAGCTAAAGTTCCATTAGATAAGCTATATGTTACAAGTACGGCAGTCAGCATTTCTAGGCTTTCATTTGTCAGGAAAAATATGCCTGCATTTAAATAATTTGCTACAGGAATATTAAGCTTTTAACAGAATAGAAGGCAGAGTTTGTCACATGGAGTTCCATAGTTAGCACTATACAATTAGATGATTCCACATGATCTCAGGTTTCAGTCACTAAGGCATGATAGTAATTACTAGAATATGAAAGCTCATAATACTTTTCATTATCTTTTTTTATTTGTGCTTATTAGTTAGTCCTCAACTTACAACAGCTCAGTTACAGTGGTGCTGAAAAAACTTATGACCATTTTTCATACTTAATGATCATTGCAGCATCTCCAAGATCATGTGATCAATCAGACACTTGGCAACTGACTCCTATTTATGATGGTTGCAGTGTCCCGGGGTCAAGTGATCTCCTTTTGTGACCTTCTAACAAGCAAAGTCAATAGGGAAGACACGTTCACTTAACAACGGTGTCACTAGCTTCACAGTTGCAGTGATTTTCTTAGCACTGTGGTCGTAAATGGGGCAAAATCCACTTAACTGTCTTGCTTAGCAACATAAATTTTACACTCAATTGTGGTTGTAAGATGAGGACTACCTATACTACAATAAAGAATTATAATTAAACAACTAATGCCTTTTGCAAAACAGCAACATTAATAATGATAAGAGGATACAAGAGTAGAAATCGTTCACTGCTGAAAGGCTGGTAATTTCCACTGTAGAAGCCATTGGAAATTTCTGTATTGATTTGCAAATACTCTTTGTTCTATATCTGCAGAAATAAAGCATATAAACATGTATCTGTATCTTGTAGAGTCATGAAGAATCTATATTTACTCCAACCCATATTTCAAAGCCTTTGTTTTAGCATCTTTTTTTTAGTCTTGCCTTTTCTACTTTGGGGTGATATAGGATCCAAATATTTTGCCAAAAAAGTAAAGATTTTCTTAAAATATACTTCTTGTTATCGTTAAAAAAGAACTGCAGACCTTTGTTTTACATATTTTCATTAACACACACCAGGCACTGTATTAGTTACATTTTTCTTTTAACCTATGAAAATAATACGTATGTTCTATCTAACAAAGATCTGCAAAATGTAAAAATTCTGCATATATCCCAATAGCAAAAATTAAAGTTCCCTTCCCATCACAGTGGAAAATATTGTTTTCCTAGACTTATACTGGGACAACTGACAAAAATTTCAGCTATGCAATATATGCAAGCTCAGCTTGATAGTTAAAATGTCGAATTCTTCTGTTCCACTCCTTAGCACTTGTATTATATGCTGGGTCCTGTCCAACATGATATGAGTGGCTCTCAGCTTATGCAATGGGCTTGTCATCCCACTAACAGTATGATTTTTCCCTAGAGTTTGCTTTTAAGGCAGCATTTATTTTTATTTAATAGCAACAGAGTTGCCAAAAGGAATGGGTGGGTTTTTCCTCCTATGAATTACCTGCACAAGCCTCCTGAACCTGGCAGAGAGGGAAAGAGAGCAGGGAATTTTAACTCTTTTTAAATCAGTGACCCAACCCTGAAATCAGGAGTCTGTGTTGTGGAATCTGCAATACAGTAAAACTCCTATTTATTTTGATTTTATTCTGTAATGCAAACTATAGGCCTAAACTGCTTAGTCTGGATCAGGAATGCAGCAAGGCATAACAAGTTCAAGTTCCTCTGTTTTCATGCTATGGAATCTGTCCACTCATATCCTAATTTGTAAGGGGAGGAGGAATCAATAGTAAAACTATGAAGTTCAGTCCGATGCTATTTAGCCCAGGGCTCTCCAACCTTGGCAACTTTAAGACTTGTGGACTTCAACTCCCAAAATTCTGGGAGTTGAAGTCCAGAAGTCTTAAAGTTGCCAAGGTTGAGACCCTGATTTAGCCCACACCTAACTATGATAATGTGAATGAGCCATCACAATTGAAACCACCCCATAAAGTATAACTTTAATAGAAGAGATTTAACACATTACTCATGTTTCTGTCTATGTTCCACATTTTTTTCTATTTCATCTTTTTCTAAATCTGACTCACCAGATAGAAAAATGTCAGAAATAGCACAGTGATACATACGTGGAAGAAATTAGGAAATTGAAGTTACAAAATGATTAATAAAGTAATGTAATAGCTTCTTTCTTAGTTTTCCCTGTACTATGATTCCATCTGTCAAATGGGAAGTGGCTTAGTTTATAAAATCAATCATTCCCATTTTCTTTCATTACCGATTGTTCTCTTTTTCAGTTAAAACAATAAAGAAATATCTTTACTTGACTTCTTTTAATTTATTAATTGGTTAATACTGTTTAGTAATGCTTGCTAAATACCTATTGCACTTTCTAAAACTATTTTGAAATAGCATATTTTTTATTATTCCAAAAGATAATAAAGCCAGCTTTAATTTTTCTTCTTTTTTGATATTTATGTACCAATATCATACCAAGTTAGCCTTAAAAGTGGTTTTTTTATGTTTAAGAATGACTATTTACTTTAAAAAAACAGTAGCTATAACTGATTATTCTATCAGACTGCAGCAATGTTATGCATCCTTCTGCAGTGAGGTAATATTACATAACTCATAAGTCTAGAAATAATAAGTTTTAAAATTAAATCTGATATAATGCACAAAAAAAAGCCCATTTAATTCTGATCAGACTCAATCTACTCTCTTGGGACATTTTTCATTTTGATAATTGTTTTTATTTATGGCAAAATTTATACTTGTTATACAAGTTAATATCTACATATTTTGCAGTATACATAATGAATATTTAATATCAGTACAACCTTAACAGCTATAACAAACCTATATAAACAATGTTTCTGTTTCTGAAAGCTAGTGCATAAGAAACCTCACATTTTATGATTTTTTGCACTAATACTGGTGTTTCTATACTGTTTAAAGAACTATTGAATGGCTTGTACACATCAACAAAGCATCCTCAGTACAATATTACATTTACTGTTAATGCTACTTTAAATACAATCCTACATATTTACATACCGTTTTATCTCATCTTTACTGGTGTCAAGATAATATCTTAATAAATAAAATTCTGCTCCACAGGACAGTAATATGAACGATATCTATATAATAGAACTGGGCTGATCGGATAGATTTGTGAAATATTTCCTTTCCCTGAAATTAAAAATACAAAATACATATCATATATCCTATAATTCTCATTGAGAAAACACAGGTAGTTTGTTTTTAGACTACTGACATTTTGTTTATTTTTCAAACTGAAATATTTTTAATTACTAATCTTAATTTATCTTACATTGTTCTTCAATGCAGTTTAAAGCAACATTTATCAATATTTTGAAACTCCAACTCCAACAACTTAACCAATACACCAACAATTATTTTTTAATTGGTTTTGTTTTCTGGTTTATTTATAATTTACTGCATTTATATCCCACCACAATCAATTCAACTCATGATGAGGGATGGAAAAATTTGGTCACATATTTTTACTTCCACCAAGAAATATTCCTTTTTTGTTCGTTTGTTTGTTCCTTGCTTTTGCCTTGCAGTTGGTAATTTAAGGAGACAGAGAAACAGAAATTATTAAATAAGTTGCACTGAAAATGTTAAGTAAACAAACCAAACAGAGGAAAGAATGTCATGTTAATTTTTGAGTATAAGGCTTAGGAAATGTGCATTGTTTCCATGTCCACATTAGATTACTGTTATTCTGATTTTCTTTTAATAGTACAAATACAGAATGACCACATGAACAAAAATGACGAAAAATATTCTCAGCATTGACTGGCAAGTTCCTCCTTCCAAAATTTAACTGTGACTTCCTACAACTCAAAATCAAAATAAGAACAGGCATATATATTTATGAAGATAAAGCCTCATCATAACCTAAATAGCCAGGATTTGTTCGAGGGGAAGGCATTTATTTATAGTATCTAGGCATTTTCTGATTTTATAAGACCTTAGACCTATAATCCAAAAGAACCCCAAAATTCCAAATACAATGATCTGATGAGTACAGCATGAAACAAAGCCATGTTCCAATTAGCTGGACAAGTCTGCACACTTGCGTGGAGGGAAAACTGTTTGACAGGCTGTGGGAATGGCACTGATATCCTGAATATTGCACCTCTGTTTCTGCAGGTGCCAAAGGATTTCTCCTGTAACCCTGAGGACACAGACAAACCCCCAAGTGGCTCAATGACTCTCTAAAATAATGCAAATAACCAGTTGTCTGCTAGGAATATAAATCCTTCCATTCCCCACTATCCATTAAGAGCTGAAGAAGCTTCTTGGATGAGAAGTGAAACGTCTTCAAGGAAAAACAAGAAAGTCCACTTGCCTCTTGAAAAAATATCTTTGGGACACTAATAAATATCTACACTTCTCAATAGCAATAGATAAGCATACAGTCTTCTGCTGAGTCTCCCTTTGGAGAAACATTTCCATTGTTGCAATGCCTTGGCCTTGACCAGTGGTGGGATTCGAACTTTTTTACTACTGGTTCTGTGGGCGTGGCTTGGTGGTCGTGGCAGGGGAAGGATACTGTAAAATCTCCAGTCAGAGGTGGTATTTGCCTTCTCTGAACTACTCAAAATTTCCTCTACTGGTTCTCCAGAACTAATCAGAAGCTGCTGAATACCACCTCTGGCCTTGACCAAGATAAACTCTGTTTTGAACCTTAGAAAGATTATCAGGAATCACATTTCAGGTGGCCCCAGTGAGTTATGCAAGATTCATATCCACGCTAAAAATTAAGAAACATTAGAGTGGCCCTAAGTTGCCCAAGAATTGCAAGAAAGACAAATTGGTATCATGAGCATGATAACTAAAATGTGAAATGTCACTGCTTCCCCCAAAAAATAACAACAAGCCTTCATTATTAAAATATTAATGTGCAACATATTCCAAATCTATATGATTAAGTATGATTTTGGTAATCAAAGGGAATACAGAGTATCCCAAATCTATTTCACTTAAAAGCTTAATTACCAGACATAAAGCAGGTTCTGCGCTGCTAACTGACCAGATCTTTAATGTTCTGTCTTCAGAAGATGAAACAAGCCAATTGTTGTCATGGCTCCAACCTACTGAGGTAATAGCACCATCGTGTCCTAATAAAAATAAATACATTTAAAATGATCAGAAATTCTTAAGAAATCACAAAGTAAAATCTCATAATAATCAGCTATGCTTCTGTTGGAAAAACATGATGTCACACTATTCTTTTCTCGCCTTTCTCTGAAACTGCAGAATGTTCTGAAGCACCAAAGAGTATCTAGCAATTACACTCCTGGATACAACCCAAAGTATTTTATACAGAAATATCGATGTTCCCTTGTGCATACTAAATGAAATCCATATAGAGACTTCCTAACAAGGCTTTCTGTGAACGAGGACAAATATTAAATGGCAACTAGGATGATCAAATAGTATCAGTGCCCAATTCGGTGCTTTTTTTCTTTCTTTTCATAGATCACATTTCATACAGGAGAACTTGAAAAGCAAACTTTTATAAAGAAAAATAAACATATACAGAGCTGGGGGTTTAACTCATTTTCAGGGTCCAGGATAGGAGACATACATTTTGTGAGAATGGGAGTGAATTTAGATGATTATTTGGGGTTTTTTTTTCCTTTTCTAGGTATGAACCCTAGAATGTACAGATGACTGTTTTATTCACCAACAAAAACCAGTAGAAAGCTGTACAGGTAATAATCATTTAACAACCATTCATTTAGTGACCATTCAAGTTGCAATGGCACTGAAAGAAGTTACTTGCAACTCACCCTCTCATTTACGACCATTGCAATGCTCCCCACATTTCTATGATCCAGGTTTTGGCAACTTATAGCAGTTGCAACATCCTGCAGTCATATGATTGTCATATGTTACCTTCGCAGCCAGTGTCCAACAAGCAAAGTCAATGATAAAGCCAGCAAAAGGTCACCAGTCATAGTCACATGGTGTCTTGTTTAATAATTGTGGGTGATTTGCTTAATAACCATGGCAAAAAGGCTATAAAATTGGGTAGGGTCCACATGATGCCTCACTTAATTATTGCACCGCTTAAAAATGTATTTTCGGTTCTTATCCTGTAAGTTGAGGACTATCCTGTATTTCCATTTATAGGTTCTTTTCTGATAAACTTAAGCAGCACAATTTCAGGGAACATGTAGAGCTGCAAAAAGGGAGTTATGGTCTTTATGCAGCCCATAAGCTGTCCATTCCTGCTCTATGTGAATCAGAAGAAAAACTATAGAGGTGGCACATCCAATGTTTTAACTTCACATATGTTTAATTCAAATTACTAATGTTAATATACTTAAAGATCCTAGGCTGTCCCTAGTGCCTACCAATGATATTTTACTGATTCCATTTTTAATAAAAATTTTCCATTTTAACCATAAGAAACCCCTGTCAGCTAAGAATAAAAGTT
Organism: Naja naja; assembly: GCA_009733165.1. Classification (NCBI taxonomy): domain Eukaryota; kingdom Metazoa; phylum Chordata; class Lepidosauria; order Squamata; family Elapidae; genus Naja; species Naja naja. The sequence continues at coordinate 81,630,976 of CM019148.1, read as the reverse complement.
ACGAGCCTCACTTTTAAAAACTCTAATAATTTTTGGAATAAAGGGCAAACTTACTTTCCTAGGGAAAAAACATTTCCTTCTGGAGCTGCCAGCCATGGATATAATTCTGCTGTTAGAACTGAACAGTGAAATATGTGTCCTTAAAATGAGGGAGCCAAGACTGGGTAATGTTATCCCTATGCCTTTAATTAATGTAAAATAAAGTGGAATTATCAATCTTTGTGACCTGTATAATATGTTTCCATTACTGGCTCCTATACATAAAGTTAGGATTAGCTAGATATTCTCACTTGGCCAGCTCTAGCCAGATCTGTTCCAGTTGTTAACTGATTTTTCTATTTTTATTATTGTTTTCATAAATGCAAGAAGATTTGTTGAATTTCTTCTGGCCATTTCTGTCCTATTATTTGGAACTTCAATTTTGTTTTTATTATATTAGAATGGAAGACAAAGAAATAAGGATAGCTAAGAATAGAAAAAACTATAATGAATGTACCTGAATAAACAGTTGGTTCTCCTATAAGGTTTGATTTGAATGCCAGCAATGTTTTGTCAGCTAAACCACAAGCCAATAATTCTCCATTTCCTAGAACAACGAGAACAGCAAATTAATCTAGCATAAATAAAAAATGCCAAAAAATATAGAGAGACAGATTCTCAGGCCAGAGTTGGCCAACACAGAACTGGTTAGCTTTAAGGTTTCCAAGTGCTACATCAAGTAACTATTAATAATAAACCATAGATAGTTGTCAT
>CM019148.1:81608108-81629223 GCA_009733165.1 Naja naja | reverse complement strand
TCTTCAAAAAGGGAGACCCCAGTCTAGTTGAAAATTACAGACCAATCTCTTTATGCTGCAGTCACCTGTAAAGTCATGGAATCAATTATTAACCAATCCATTATCCTCCACTAGAGACAAACAACCTACTCTCTAACAAACAATATGGTTTCAGAAAAAACTATCCTGTAATCTGCAACTCTTACACTGCAAAACATATGGACTACACAACTCGATCAGGGCAAAGCAATAGACGCAATCTACATAGACTTCTGTAAAGCCTTTGATTCAGTGGTACACAACAAACTACTACTACTACTAAAAAAATCTTATGGTATCTCTGGACAACTGCATAACTGGATAAAGCATTCCTGTAAAACAGACAACAAATGGTCAAAATTGGGAGCGTCTTATCAAATTCTGTACCTGTCAACAGTGGTGTCCCCCAAGGCAGTGTTCTAGGACCAACTCTCTCATACTCTACATAAATGACCTCTGTGATCATATTAAGAGCAACTGCATTCTCTTCGCTGATGATGTAAAGCTATTCAACACCACAGACAATACTGCTACCCTTCAAAAAGACCTCGACTATGTATCAGAATGGTCAAACAAATGGCAACTTCAAATCTCAACAAATAAATGCTCTGTCTTACATATTGGCAAAAAAAATCAGAAAATAAAATACAAGCTGAATAGTCAAGACCTTGTTGATGATCCAAACTCTGTCAAGGACCTTGGAATACTCATCTCTAATGATCTAAGTGCTAGAGCCCACTGTAACTACATAGCCAAAAGGCATTAAGAGTTGTTAACCTAATCCTACATAGCTTTTCTCTGGTAATATCACACTACTAACTAGGGCATACAAAACATTTGCTAGACCAATACTTGAATACAGCTCATCAGTCTGGAACCCACATCATATCTGATATTAACACAGTTGAGAAAGTCCAGAAATATTTCACAAGAAGAGTTCTACACTCCTACTTTGCAGAATACCTTATGCCACCAGACTTGAAATTCTAGACCTAGAAAACCTAGAACTACATGCCTCGGTCTGATCTAAGTATAGTATATAAAATCATACATTGCAATGTCCTTCCGGTCAATGAATACTTCAGCTTCAACCATAACAATACAAGACCACACAATAGATACAAACTCAAGGTTAACTGCATCAAACTTGATTGCAGGAAATTACGACTTCAGCAACAGAGTGGTCAATGTCTGGAATGCTCTACCTGACTCTGTGGTTTCTTCCCAAACCCCAAAATTTTAACCTTAGACTATTGACCTCACCCCTTTCCTAAGAGGTCTGTAGGGGGCGTGCATAAGTGCACCAACATGCCTACCGTCCCTGTCCTATTGTTTCTTTTATTTTTCTTATATGTATTCATTTCATGTATTCACAAATATGTTTATCCTTATACTTATTATCTTGTAAGCGATTGATTAAATAAATAAATAAATAAATAAATAAAATAAATGTCATAAATAATGTAAACTTGCATATTCAGTTATAATCAACAAAAATCCTTTGGTGTCTCAGGAAGAAATGCATTATACATGTTTTTGTAGATTACAATTTACCTCATCAGATACAATACAAAACTGTATGCAACAAATTGTTAATCCTTAAGTAAAGTGATTGTGGAATTCTGCCAATTGGGTTACACCAACTTTTCACTGTGTTATATTTGTGTGACTTATGACACATGCCATGCTCAATCTCTCCTCAGATGAAATTTCTTTTTTTATATTTGGCTTTCCCCAAGCTTTTATGACACTTTTCCCCCAGTCATTGACATTTCATCACATGACTAAGTTATGTTTTAATACAGCAATATTTAGATTTTATTGGTGAGAATGTGTTTAAACTAAGGAACCTATGTAATATTCTCCATGTTTTTCCCAGTTTAATCTCATGCAAGGACAAACGTAGACTGTCTATTTTTCATCATGTGCCTAAATAACCACAAAATCTTTATTGGTTGTTTGTGTGCTGTGTTCAGGAAGCTGTATCTCCAAAGCACAACTGCATTTGAGGAAGACAAAATGCCACAGAGTAAACATTTTGACTTTTATATGACCCCACAATCATTTTTACAATTTTGTACTCCCTAAATTATATGATATCTAACAGAAACCATAAAATAATTTATGCCTGGGGATAAATTAAACAAGCAAACACTTATTTATTCAGAAATATTTATATGTTGCCTTATTTCTGAACTGTTCTAAGCAGCTGTTTCAAAGCTGGACTAACCAAACTTCACCAAATCATGCAGAAGTTCCATAACTTTGCAAATATCAAGTATTTCAAAAAGTCAGTATGAACTCTTTCAAGAAAAAAACATTAAAAGCACTTACAAAGAATTACCAAAGGAAACATGGCAAACAGCAAAATGACTGGCTGTTACCTCAATGTTCTCAAATCCCAAAGTTTGATGCCATCACCAATAGCTGCTGTTAAAAAGAGATTATAAGCTTCATGTGGTTGACAGCTAAAAGATGATCCCTGCAAAACAAACATTAGTTTAAAATTACAGTAGCATATGTAGTTTAGAAAACATTTCCACTGTTGAAACTCCACATAAGAAATGGAATAATAAATAAAATAATAAAAACTAATATTGACAAAGGATCAGATTTTTCTTCAATGCAAATGTCATACAGCCATTCAGACAATTATTGAATCTAACTTTCAGAGTACTCTGTTTCTGCTCATTGATGCTTATCTTGTTACCAGAGTTTGGAATACATTTATAAATCATATGAATTGATTTTATTCAAAGTGCAACTCTAGGAAAGTAAAAAGCCATTTTGAGCCAAAGGAAATCACTTTATAAAACAGCTTCATTTCCTAGATCAACCATTAACTTAAGGCTTTAAATTCTTTTAGTTTTTTTGAAGTATATTTCAAACTGTTTTACAATCTTTTTCATTTAAAATAGACCTTTATTAGGAATTAACTGCTTTTCTAATCGTTTTTGGATTAAAAGGAATCATAAAAATATTTGAAGCATTAAACAACCATTGAAAGACCAGAAAGACCAGGTTATTGTTTGCTTATTTATAACATCTCATTCCTTTTTTTATTACTTAAAATAAGGCCAAAATGGGGAATGCTGATCGTACTGTGTTGAAAAAAAGGCAGAAAGACAAATTAAATTGCAGATAGTCCTGGACTTACAACCATAATTGAACTTACAATTACAATTATAAATTGTTATGGTCATTAAGCAGGTCAAAAGGTGACCACACCCGATTTTATGACATTTCCATGGTTCTATGAAATCTCACAGATTCTTGTATGAAAAGCCAAATTTGTCAACAGATTTTGACATTTATTTGACATCTCATGACTTTCCTGTTTTGCATGAAATCATGGAAGATAAGATTTAATGATCTCCCAAAACCTGAGTTCTCCTTTTTTAAAAAAGTTCAAGTTTCTGGGTCATCATGTGAGATTATATAAACACACAGCATCTGCAAAGTTTGCCAATCCCTTGTTAAAATGAGATTAAGGTTAAACATGCTTTAAATAATATAATTACAGCAGAAGTCTAGAGTTAAATTGACAATAATCCCTTGCATTGAAAGAAACTGGAACATTTTTGAGGTCTGGAGATGATCAAAAGGCATCCAAGAAACATAGTTTTGGAACCATATTTATTACGAACAGAGTACCTTGTGGCTAATGCTAGGCTAAGAAATGGGAAACTGGATTTATAACCCTGCTTAGGCTTGCTGGGTTGTATTAAAAATGTCGTTGTCTCTCATCCAAAGCTCTGATTCAAAGGTCAATGTGTGTAGTCCAGTAGACAATAGGATGCCTCATTAACTTTATTAATCAAAGAGCCAGGCACAGGAATCTATGTGGTGTTTTTTCTGAAAGTTCTGGCATCCTGAACACTATCTCTCTAGACCAGAGGTTTACAAAAGTAGCATTTCAAATGTAAATTGAATCTAAGAAACACATTTTTTTTTAATTAAAAATCCATTGGGCTTAGTCTGGTACTATTCTGCCAGAGGAACTGATTATTCAATCCCATATCATGATCTTCTTCAGAAGATTACAACACCCTTCAGTGATGATTTGGGGCAATCATGGGCAAGAAGAGAAATATGAAGTGTCACTACGTAAGTAGAATGTGTGCTCTTAAAGCTTGGATAAAGCCTTTAATTTTCCACTAACCCTGAACTGAACGCCAAACAGTGAATATTGCACACTAGGTTAATACATTTTATTGGGTGTGAGAAATAACTAGGAGGCTGGGGAAAAAACGAAGTAAAAGCAACAGACAAGTCATCTGACAATTTATCTCATAGATGGCAACACAGCCCAGACAGGGGAAAATTAAACAAAGGTATAATTATGTCTTCAAAGGACTCCACATTAATTAACTCCCTGTTAAATGAAGCTGGGAAATTCCACTTACAGTTTCCAAGTTCCATATTTACCAGAGATAAAATTTAAAAATTGTTTCTAAATCTGTATATTTCTTGCTTCCTTGGTCTGGCCAGCTACAGTAACATGGGGCTTAAAACTGAGCTTGAAATGATATCAGTGTACCATGGGAAGTGGGGGCATTAATTAACTGTATAATAAACAAATCTTGTGTCCTTTATACTCAGACAACCTTATGAGATTTAAGAATGCATTCCACCTGAACCTGGATTACAGTAATTGTTTTAAGAACAAAATAGTTTTGGATTTTATATGTGGTATTATATGTGTTATATGTGGTAGCATAACGGAAAACCCACCAACATATATTATGTATAAGACTAACAATTTAGTCTTGGCCCTCCCTTATTCCTGGTGATTGGGAATTGAGGCCCTGAACTCAGGCTGTTGCTGTTGAATACCAGGTCTGTTATTAACAAGGCCCCCCTCATTCGGAATTTAATCCTTGAGGAGAGGGCTGACCTGGCATGTATCACTGAAACCTGGCTGGGCCAAGAGGGTGGTGTCCTTCTTTCAGAGTTGTGCCCAGATGGGTTTCAGATACTGCACCAGCCACGACTTCAGGGAAGGGGTAGAGGAGTAGCAACCATTGTCCAGAAGAGCTTCTGTTCTCACAGGCTTCCTGCTCCGGAGATTGTGGGGTGTGAGTCTCTCCTCTTGAGGCTGGACTCAGGAGTTCAGCTGGGCTTGTTGCTAATGTACCTGCCTCCCAGCTGTGTTGCAACGGCCCTGCCTGTGCTGATGGAGGTACTAGCCAGGCTGGTGGTGGAGTTCCCCAGGCTTATGGTGCTGAGGGACTTCAATTTGCCGTTACTCCGTGAATCCTCAGATGCGGCACAGGAGTTCATGGCTTCCATGACAACCATGGACCTGACTCAAGTAATTCAGGGTCTGACCCATAGGGGGACACACCGATTTGGTATTTCTCTCAGAGCAGTGGAAATATGATCTGAAATTAAGGGGTATAGACATCTTTCCCTTGTCATGGTCAGATCATTCCCTGCTGAGGCTAGACTTTGGGATGCTGCTCCCCCATCGCAGGAAGGTGGAACCAATTAAATGGTTCTGCCTCAGGCCTAATGGACCCAGAAGGGTTCCAGAGGGAGCTTGGGGAGATACGATTCCCTGATCCACAGTCCGGCTGATGCCCTGTTTGCTGCCTGGAATAGAGGCGGTGACGGAGCATTAGACCGGTTGTGCCTTTCGACCTCTCAATGGTGGCCGATCTAGGATGGCTCCCTGGTTTACTGAGGAGCTCTGGGAGATGAAGTGCCAGAAGAGACATCTAGAGTGACACTGGAGGGCCAGTAGATCGAATCTGACCGAACACTTTTAAGAGCCTTTATTAGGACTTATTTAGTGGCAATACGGGCTGCAAAATGCACACATTTTTCGTGCTTATTGCATCTGCAGACTCTCGCCCAGCTGCCCTGTTTAGGGTGACTCGCTCTCTTCTCCATCGAGAAGCGGAGGAGGCCTTACGAGGAGAGCTGAGGAATTTGTACAGTTTCTGTCGGATAAAGTCACTCAGATCGGATGGACCGGACTCCAGTTGGGCAATTCCGACTGAGATGACAGGGGTGGGTCTTAGTCCTATTATATGGAGTTTGATCCTGTGGCTCCTGAGGAAGTGGACAAGGCCATGGGAGTGATGAGTTCTTCCACTTGTTCACTGGACCCGTGCCCTTCCTGGCTGGTCTCAGCCAGTAGGGAGGTGACACGGAGCTGGCTCCAGGTGTTGGTCAAGCTTCTTTGAGAGGGTCCTTCCGCAACTATTAAAAGTGGTGGTAAGGCCCCTCCTCAAGAAGCCTTCCCTGGACCCGCTGAATTAAAGAACTTTCGTCCAGTCTCCAACCTCCCTTTGTGGGAAGGTTGTTGAAAAAGTGGTGGCACTCCAGCTCCTGCGGTCCTTGGATGAGATGGATTATCTAGACCCTTTTCAATCAGGTTTCAGGCTTGGCTAAAGCATGGAGACTGCTTTGGTCGCACTGTTTGATGATCTCTGGCGAGCCCGGGACAGGGGTCATTCCTCTATCCTGGTGCTACTTGACCTGTCGGCAGCTTTCGATACCATCGACCATGGTATCCTTCTGCGGCGGCTGAGAGAGTTGGGAGTGGGAGGCACTGTGTTACGGTGGTTCACCTCCTATCTCTCTGGCGTGCAGTTGTGTTGGTAGGAGGACAGAGGTCGACCCCCTGGCCCCTCATCTATGGGGTGCCTCAGGGCTTGGTCCTCTCTCCTCTCCTATTTAATATCTACATGAAACCGCTGGGTGAGATCATCCAACAACATGGGGAGGGATATCAGCAATATGCAGATGACACCCAGCTGTATATCTCCGCCCCATGTCTGTTCAGTGAAGCAGTGGATGTGATGTACCGGTGCCTGGAAGCTGTGAGGGTCTGGATGGGAGTCAACAGGCTCAGACTTAACCCAGACAAGACTAAGTGGCTGTGCGTACTGCCCCCCAAGGGTCATGTTGATTTTCCATCTTTGGTTCTGGGTGGGGAGAAATTGTCCCCCTCAGAACGGGTTCGCAATCTGGGTGTCCTCCTAGATCCACAGCTGAAATTGGAGCAACATCTATTAGCCGTGGCTAGGGGAACTTTTGCACAGGTCTGCCTTGTGTACCAATTGCGACCCTACCTGGACCGGGAGGCTCTTCTTACAGTCACTCATGCCCTAGTCACCTCACGATTGGATTATTGCAACGCACTCTACATGGGGCTACCCTTGAAGAGCATTCGGAGACTGCAGTTGGTCCAGAACGCAGCCGCGCAAGCTGTTGTGGGTGTCCCGAGATACACCCACATATCACCAATTCTCCGTGAGCTGGACTGGCTTCCTATTAGTCTCCGGGTGCAATTCAAGGTGTTGGTCATTACCTATAAAGCCCTATATGGCTCAGGACCAGGTTATCTCCAGAATCGTCTCCTACCCTGCGTCTCCCTGCGACTGGTAAGATCCCACAGAGTTGGTCTCTGGGTTCCATCAGCTAAACAATGCCGGCTGGCGGGCCCGCGGGAGGGGGCCTTCTCTGTGGCTGCTCCGGCTCTCTGGAAACAGCTACCTCCTGAGGTCCAGACTGCCTCCACCCTACTGACCTTCCGCAAAGCAGTCAAAACCTGGCTTTTCCGGCAGGCATGGAGATGTTGATCTCACAACTGAGATCTAGCGAGATCCGGCCCTTCTGTTGTTTGCTGTTTTTTAAATTGTTTTTAAATTTTTATAATGTAATTTGTTGTGTTTTTTTTTCTGTGAGCCGCCTAGAGTCCTTTGGGAGTTGGGCGGCATATAAGTTTAAATAAATAAATAAATAAATAAATAAATAAATAAATTTTTAAAGCTAACAACTTGATAATTTTATATAATTTCCATTTATTTTAGTTTATATTTTATTGTTTTTTAAATTATACATATACTTTCAAATTAGATATATAATTTCAAAAAACAATAAAATATAAATTTCTAACATAAAGGGAAATTATATAAAATTATCAAATTGTTAGCCTTAAAAATCATTAATTTTGTGTGTACGAATACATATGAATGGGATGATACTTCCCGCCTACCAGACATCTGGAAACTAGCCCTAATCAACAAACGAGTCCCAGCCATGAAAACCAACACCGGACCCAAAATAACACATGATGCCACCACCAATCTCCTTCACCAGACTCAAACCCAAGCCCACGCCATACACGAAAGGCAACCACCATCCAGAAACCAGACCATGGCTGCAACTCCAGCTGCTACACCCCCCTCCAACCCCCAAACTAAGCAAACTGACACACGCTATAAACACATAGCCAGACCTCAAACTCGAGCCAAACCAAGGCCGGAATGTCACATCACAGCCTTCCACCCAGGATACTACATCACAAAACTCAGGAGATTACAACACAAAACATCAGGAGGTTGCAACACAGACAACGACCCAGGAGATTACAGCACCACACCCAGGATGTCACAACAATAGAACTCAGAAGGTCATCACACAGCCCATTACCCAGGTCGTTACAACACAAAAGGCTGAGAGACACACAGCCAGCACCTCAGCCACACAGGGTCTCAGGAAAAAGCCATCCAATCTGCATACATCAACTCCATCAACCAATCAAGAAGTAACAACACAGCCAACTCTGGAGTTTAAAAGGGAAAACAGCCACTATCACACACTTCTCCCAGAAGAACGAAGCTGAAGACACCAGCCTGAAGATGACGGATGAGATTTCAAACATTGCCAAGGTATTCTCAATCTTACACGGGACAAGACCCGAATACACCAAGACCTACATACATATGAATGTATATATATTCCAAATATCTGTAAGATTTTCAAATGTGGAGGATGTCTGAAGGTCTTCATTCTCAGGAGAACGAAGCTGAAGACACCAGCCTGAAGATGACGGATGAGATTGTCAACGTTGCCAAGGTATTCTCAATCTTACACGGGACAAGACCCGAATACACCAAGACGTACATTCCAAATATCCTCCTATATGTGCATCATCTGCATTGCACCTTCATTTTCTACCCCTAACAGCATCTCTTCCCAAAGCTTTCCCAAAGGTATTTGCTTAATACAGCCCTGGTGTTTTGCTGCCAGCATTTCCATATGAAAGTTGAATATATGTTGAAAAGGTTGATATGGGATTGTAATCTTCCATTTTTCATGAAAATAAAACCAATTTCATTCCCCATGTGGATGTATGTCCACAAATTTCAAAGTGAGCTCTGCTTAACTAACTTAAAGTCATTCTGCTGACACTGGGAAAATAAAACAGAGGAAAGGGCCAACATACAACAAATGACACTTGTAGAGTTTAGTACAGTTAAGTGTTGTAACAGACCAGTCTCATAAAACAATATAAAAAACTATACTAAAGTCATTTTAAGGAACTGTTTCAATGCTACAACAAAAAAGACATCCAAGATGTATGGCTGTCTGCAGCGTGACTAATGAGCTTAACAGCATAATAAGGGATAAGTCAGTCCCAGTGTGTCTATTCCTTAAACTATTGGCACATACTGCCAAAGCAACTCAGTGTTAATGTCTTTAGCCTAAAATTAAATGATTTGGTGGATAAGCAACTAAATATAAAATCTCACCCATACAACTTCTAATCCAAAGTTTGGTTCATGCTATAGGCACATAAGGCTTTTTTTAAAAATTGTTAATAGAACAGTCTTTTCCACTTTCTAAAACATTTAATCTGAATCTTCCATATCCTATGACTTATTTGGATGAGTACACTTAATTCATATTATAGCAATAGCAATAGTACTTAGACCCCTCTCTAAGCAGTTTACAGAGTCAGCATATTGCCTCCAACAATCTGGGTCCTCTTTTTACCCACCTCAGAAGGATGGAAGGCTGTGTCAATCTTGAGCCTGTGAGATTCGAACTGCCAAATCGCTGGCAGTTGGCAGTCAGCAGAAATAATTTGCAGTATTATGCTATTTCCTACTCAATCTCCTTCTGATATGAGAGCTTTTGCAAACTGAGTCAACTGAGTCTGTACCATGTATTTATTTCCATTGCAGAAATGGAATTAGATAAATTAACTGTAGCCTAGATTGCAGAGTTCTATAGCTTACAAACAAGAAGCTGTACATAAAGTCTGTCCAATTACCTTACAATTAAAATCCCAAAGGAAAACATATACAATTTTATCACTTACCGAATTGCCACTGACTAAACTAAAAGATTATAGAGGAAAGGTATGTTGAGCTCATTTTAAAGACTGAGATGAAGAATAAGGAAAAGGGTAGTGTCTACAATGACAAGATCCATATAGTTAAACACAGATATACCACTAATATCAGGTAGCAGGCCTAAACATTCTATATAGATGAAGCTCTCAAAGAATTCTAAGAAAACCAGTTAAAATTTGAGGACCCAAGATTGTTGGGGGCAATTAGCTGACTTTGTAAAAATGCAGCTATACAATGGAAGGAAGGCTATTGCTGAGCACATTATGTTTTATCCCAAAAATTGTAAGCGCCCTGAGTCTCCAGAGAAGGGATATAAGTATGAATAAAAATAAAAATAAATTTAAAAAATGAACCATACTGCACCAGGTTTTTGGATTATTTAATTGATGTTGCTCTGACTATATTACACAAGGATTAGAGAGCTTTTTATTAGATCATGGTAAAAAGTACTTGCAAACATTACAACCCTAACCTCTCAACAATCAAAGGCTAATTTAGACTATATCAAACCATTTGTTTTGCTAATATATTTAAGAAATCACATTACATCTACTCTACAGTACAAAAATTAAAATCATTAGAAGTGTTTACTTGCTTTTGTTTTTATTTATTTACCACTCAGCTTCAAAAGTACCTAAGTCAGCACATTTCTGGAGTACATGGAGTACAAATCTTTTGAATGGGAACAGAATAAGTGATTCATAGGTTCTTATTTTCCAAGCTTCTGTTAGTAATCTCTTGTAACCTAGTTTGTAAAGTGGCAGATTAGGGCACAAGTTCAGATTTATATTGTGGCGTCACAAATCATGATTTGAAGTTAAGTCATGAAAATCATTACTTTTAGGTTTCCTTATATCACAGAGATTCACAGAACCCTGAAACCAGAGGTGGCATTCAGCAGGTTCTGACCAGTTCTGGAGAACCGGTAGCGGAAATTTTGAGTAGTTCAGAGAACCGGCAAATACCACCTCTGACTGGAGATTTTACAGTATCCTTCCCTGCCACACCCGCCAAGCCATGCCCACAGAACCAGTAGTAAAAATTTGAATTCCTCCACTGCCTGAAACCATAATTAAGATTTTAAAGGCAGTCTTCTGCATGAAATGCCAATGACCCTAGAGCTGATCCTATGTTGATTGACCCATGTCTTACTGGAATTCAACATCATCCCACTATTTAAGTATTGATCATACTTAGTGGGACTCTATAAATATATAAAATGTTACTATAAGTATATAAACATGATGTGTGTGTACATATTTACAATTTAGTAGCTGACAGCAGGAAACTTGTCATGTCAATGTATAATCTGGAATAGTGGTTAAAACTTATATATTAGAAAAGGAAGCATACATTTACTGAACATAAAACTCTGCAGGATACTAATGTTTCTTTAAGTAAAACATTATTCATGGAATGGAAAACTTAAGAGTAATCAGTCCAAATCTATAAAAATGAATGTCTTCTAATAAAGTTTTACCACAAGGGAAATCAGTGGTTCTGTTACATCTTGCCAAATCATACTTTATGTATAATGTCATACTGTCTAAACATGCATTGTACTAACATGGAATAAATTAGCACATAGGAAGGATGTATTAAAAGTATTGTTTAGACTTACTTCCCTTCACATGACGGATACATGACCTATTATGGTAATGACACTGCTATCATTCTCTCTGTGACAAATAACTAAGATTATGATGCAGTTTATAGTTTAAAAATAAAAAACAAGTCTAAATTATAAAGCAATTAGAAAAAAAATTTAATTTTTTTCTTAATGTTCTTAATAATTGAACTAAGCTTGGATACTTGGGAATAGATATATAATTGAAACCAAGAGCACCTGCCTCCTAACAATAATGTTGGAAGACCAGTGTGCAAATCAGTGAGCAAATTAATTGTAAGAAACATACTAAAGCAATACATTTACCAATGGAGCATAAAATAATTTATCTAATATTTCAGAAAACTAAAGACGGGGGTGGAACTCACTGATGGACGTGTAGTTTTCCAGTTACATCTCTGCAACAGAGTTTCTTTCTAAAATCCCTAGTATGCTAATAGAACAGCAGACAGTAGCTTTTGTAACTCACTGGAATTTCAAACATGTTTTATGGGTGTTTTTATGAAAAATAATGGTGTACAAACTTATGGTACCTCAGCATGAAGCAACAGACTCTCTGAATCAAAAATACAGTATCTATTGAAACTTTCCTGATTTAATTCATAATATTCCAAAACAAATTTAAAAAAAAACAGACCACAACGTTGTGTACATCTTTTACTTTGGAGTATTCACGAAGACAAAACATTTGACAAAACAAATGTCAAATAACTGAGTTGAGCAACACTGAAACAACATTTGGTAGGATTGCAATATTCAGACTGCACTTTAGGCAATAATATTGAATGCATATCTACATTCCATGTAACCAAACAGCCCCAAACATACATACTGAAAAACTCCAGAGATCTTATTATTTCCATAAGCACAAGACAAATATGCATTTACAAAAGAAAGGGAAAATAGGGAGGGAAAATAGGACAATATAATAATTTCAGTGAACAATCAATATATCCAGTGGAGGTGGCTGATCATGTAACAACAGATCCTATCTCTTTCCACTCTTCTCCCACCCTCCTCATGTGATTAGATTTTAATGTTTGGCTTTAATTTATATGTGTTTTAATGTACATGTATAAATACATTTTGAGGGGCAGTCCCATGTAGAGCGTGTTGCAATAGTCAAGATGGGAAGTGACTAGGGCATGACTGACCGTGAGAGGGATTATTGGTTCCTTATGACTATAAGCTGCCCAGAGTTACCCTGTGGTAAAATGGATGGCTAATAAATGTTATACATACATACATACATACATACATACATACATACATACTGTACATAGATACATACATACATTGCTTATGGAATGCTAATTGGTTTCAAAGAAAGTTAAATGAGAACTTGAGGGAAGTTGAAAGTACTATCTTGGGGTGGGAAGAACACAACTGGGCTACCTGAACTCTGTACTGTAAGGTTTTGTTGAAAATGCCATATATTCAAATTGAAAATAGAAGCTGGCTTCAGTTCTTCAACCCACAGCACAAATTATCTTCAAAGAAGTTGCAGAAACTTGAATGGCTATAACTGCTTGACAAGCAGATCCAGAGGAGCAAAATTAGCATTACTTGCCCAGATCTTCCATCCAATGTAGCAGACATTTTCTCAGCCAAGATAAAAGCATTCAAAATATAAATCAAGTTAATCTTTGCAAAGTTTGAAATTATTTAATCATTAGTTTGCTCATATGTGTACTTACTCTATTCATTTGTACTTTGGGTAATATTGGAAATATAAACAGAGATTGTGCCTACCTTATTTTGGCAAATTTGGTGAACTGATCTAGAATGAGCATCTCTTATCACTGCTGCACTACAGCCCACATTGAGGTCAAATATTTCTAGTGCTCGGTTACTCCCAGCTGCCAATACAATATCTGTAATTTCTGTTAAGCTAAAGTTCCATTAGATAAGCTATATGTTACAAGTACGGCAGTCAGCATTTCTAGGCTTTCATTTGTCAGGAAAAATATGCCTGCATTTAAATAATTTGCTACAGGAATATTAAGCTTTTAACAGAATAGAAGGCAGAGTTTGTCACATGGAGTTCCATAGTTAGCACTATACAATTAGATGATTCCACATGATCTCAGGTTTCAGTCACTAAGGCATGATAATAATTACTAGAATATGAAAGCTCATAATACTTTTCATTATCTTTTTTTATTTGTGCTTATTAGTTAGTCCTCAACTTACAACAGCTCAGTTACAGTGGTGCTGAAAAAACTTATGACCATTTTTCATACTTAATGATCATTGCAGCATCTCCAAGATCATGTGATCAATCAGACACTTGGCAACTGACTCCTATTTATGATGGTTGCAGTGTCCGGGGTCAAGTGATCTCCTTTTGTGACCTTCTGACAAGCAAAGTCAATGGGGAAGACACGTTCACTTAACAACAGTGTCACTAGCTTCACAGCTGCAGTGATTTACTTAGCACTGTGGTCGTAAATGGGGCAAAATCCACTTAACTGTCTTGCTTAGCAACATAAATTTTACACTCAATTGTGGTTGTAAGATGAGGACTACCTATACTACAATAAAGAATTATAATTAAACAACTAATGCCTTTTGCAAAACAGCAACGTTAATAATGATAAGAGGATACAAGAGTAGAAATCGTTCACTGCTGAAAGGCTGGTAATTTCCACTGTAGAAGCCATTGGAAATTTCTGTATTGATTTGCAAATACTCTTTGTTCTATATCTGCAGAAATAAAGCATATAAACATGTATCTGTATCTTGTAGAGTCATGAAGAATCTATATTTACTCCAACCCATATTTCAAAGCCTTTGTTTTAGCATCTTTTTTTAGTCTTGCCTTTTCTACTTTGGGGTGATATAGGATCCAAATATTTTGCCAAAAAGTAAAGATTTTCTTAAAATATACTTCTTGTTATCGTTAAAAAGAACTGCAGACCTTTGTTTTACATATTTTCATTAACACACACCAGGCACTGTATTAGTTACATTTTTCTTTTAACCTATGAAAATAATCGTATGTTCTATCTAACAAAGATCTGCAAAATGTAAAAATTCTGCATATATCCCAATAGCAAAATTAAAGTTCCCTTCCCATCACAGTGGAAAATATTGTTTTCCTAGACTTATACTGGGACAA
Source organism: Naja naja (assembly GCA_009733165.1). Lineage (NCBI taxonomy): Eukaryota > Metazoa > Chordata > Lepidosauria > Squamata > Elapidae > Naja > Naja naja. Next base: position 81,614,303 of record CM019148.1, on the reverse strand, counting down.
CTGACAAAGAATTTCAGCTATGCAATATATGCAAGCTCAGCTTGATAGTTAAAATGTCAATTCTTCTGTTCCACTCCTTGCGCACTTGTATTATATGCTGGGTCCTGTCCAACATGATATGAGTGGCTCTCAGCTTATGCAATGGGCTTGTCATCCCACTAACAGTATGATTTTTCCCTAGAGTTTGCTTTTAAGGCAGCATTTATTTTTATTTAATAGCAACAGAGTTGCCAAAAGGAATGGGTGGGTTTTTCCTCCTATGAATTACCTGAACAAACCTCCTGAACCTGGCAGAGAGGGGAAAGAGAGCAGGGAATTTTAACTCTTTTAAATCAGTGATCCAACCCTGAAATCAGGAGTCTGTGTTGTGGAATCTTCAATACAGTAAAACTCCTATTTATTTTGATTTTATTCTATAATGCAAATTATAGGCTTAAACTGCTTAGTCTGGATCAGGAATGCAGCAAGGCATAACAAGTTCAAGTTCCTCTGTTTTCATGCTATGGAATCTGTCCACTCATATCCTAATTTGTAAGGGGAGGAGGAATCAATAGTAAAACTATGAAGTTCAGTCCGATGCTATTTAGCCCAGGGCTCTCCAACCTTGGCAACTTTAAGATTTGTGGACTTCAACTCCCAAAATTCTGGGAGTTGAAGTCCACAAGTCTTAAAGTTGCCAAGGTTGGAGACCCCTGATTTAGCCCACACCTAACTATGATAATGTGAATGAGCCATCACAATTGAAACCACCCCATAAAGTATAACTTTAATAGAAGAGATTTAACACATTACTCATGTTTCTGTCTATGTTCCACATTTTTTTTCTATTTCATCTTTTTTCTAAATCTGACTCACCAGATAGAAAAAATGACAGAAATAGCACAGTGATACATACGTGGAAGAAATTAGGGAAATTGAAGTTACAAAAATGATTAATAAAGTAATGTAATAGCTTCTTTCTTAGTTTTCCCTGTACTATGATTCCATCTGTCAAATGGGAAATGGCTTAGTTTATAAAATCAATCATTCCCATTTTCTTTCATTACCGATTGTTCTCTTTTTCAGTTAAAACAATAAAGAAATATCTTTACTTGACTTCTTTTAATTTATTAATTGGTTAATACTGTTTAGTAATGCTTGCTAAATACCTATTGCACTTTCTAAAACTATTTTGAAATAGCATATTTTTATTATTCCAAAAGATAATAAAGCCAGCTTTAATTTTTCTTCTTTTTGATATTTATGTACCAATATCATACCAAGTTAGCCTTAAAAGTGGTTTTTATGTTTAAGAATGACTATTTACTTTAAAAACAGTAGCTATAACTGATTATTCTATCAGACTGCAGCAATGTTATGCATCCTTCTGCAGTGAGGTAATATTACATAACTCATAAGTCTAGAAATAATAAGTTTTAAAATTAAATCTGATATAATGCAAAAAAAAGCCCATTTAATTCTGATCAGACTCAATCTACTCTCTTGGGACATTTTTCATTTTGATAATTGTTTTTATTTATGGCAAAATTTATACTTGTTATACAAGTTAATATCTACATATTTTGCAGTATACATAATGAATATTTAATATCAGTACAACCTTAACAGCTATAACAAACCTATATAAACAATGTTTCTGTTTCTGAAAGCTAGTGCATAAGAAACCTCACATTTTATGATTTTTTGCACTAATACTGGTGTTTCTATACTGTTTAAAGAACTATTGAATGGCTTGTACACATCAACAAAGCATCCTCAGTACAATATTACATTTACTGTTAATGCTACTTTAAATACAATCTACATATTTACATACCGTTTTATCTCATCTTTACTGGTGTCAAGATAATATCTTAATAAATAAAATTCTGCTCCACAGGACAGTAATATGAACGATATCTATATAATAGAACTGGGCTGATCGGATAGATTTGTGAAATATTTCCTTTCCCTGAAATTAAAAATACAAAATACATATCATATATCCTATAATTCTCATTGAGAAAACACAGGTAGTTTGTTTTTAGACTACTGACATTTTGTTTATTTTTCAAACTGAAATATTTTTAATTACTAATCTTAATTTATCTTACATTGTTCTTCAATGCAGTTTAAAGCAACATTTATCAATATTTTGAAACTCCAACTCCAACAACTTAACCAATACACCAACAATTATTTTTTAATTGGTTTTGTTTTCTGGTTTATTTATAATTTACTGCATTTATATCCCACCACAATCAATTCAACTCATGATGAGGGATGGAAAAATTTGGTCACATATTTTTACTTCCACCAAGAAATATTCCGTTTTTGTTCGCTTGTTTGTTCCTTGCTTTTGCCTTGCAGTTGGTAATTTAAGGAGACAGAGAAACAGAAATTATTAAATAAGTTGCACTGAAAATGTTAAGTAAACAAACCAAACAGAGGAAAGAATGTCATGTTAATTTTTGAGTATAAGGCTTAGGAAATGTGCATTGTTTCCATGTCCACATTAGATTACTGTTATTCTGATTTTCTTTTAATAGTACAAATACAGAATGACCACATGAACAAAAATGACGAAAAATATTCTCAGCATTGACTGGCAAGTTCCTCCTTCCAAAATTTAACTGTGACTTCCTACAACTCAAAATCAAAATAAGAACAGGCATATATATTTATGAAGATAAAGCCTCATCATAACCTAAATAGCCAGGATTTGTTGAGGGGAAGGCATTTATTTATAGTATCTAGGCATTTTCTGATTTTATAAGACCTTAGACCTATAATCCAAAAGAACCCCAAAATTCCAAATACAATGATCTGATGAGTACAGCATGAAACAAAGCCATGTTCCAATTAGCTGGACAAGTCTGCACACTAGCGTGGAGGGAAAACTGTTTAACAGGCTGTGGGAATGGCACTGATATCCTGAATATTGCACCTCTGTTTCTGCAGGTGCCAAAGGATTTCTCCTGTAACCCTGAGGACACAGACAAACCCCCAAGTGGCTCAATGACTCTCTAAAATAATGCAAATAACCAGTTGTCTGCTAGGAATATAAATCCTTCCATTCCCCACTATCCATTAAGAGCTGAAGAAGCTTCTTGGATGAGAAGTGAAACGTCTTCAAGGAAAAACAAGAAAGTCCACTTGCCTCTTGAAAAAACATCTTTGGGACACTAATAAATATCTACACTTCTCAATAGCAATAGATAAGCATACAGTCTTCTGCTGAGTCTCCCTTTGGAGAAACATTTCCATTGTTGCAATGCCTTGGCCTTGACCAGTGGTGGGATTCAAACTTTTTTACTACTGGTTCTGTGGGCGTGGCTTGGTGGTCGTGGCAGGGGAAGGATACTGTAAAATCTCCAGTCAGAGGTGGTATTTGCCGCTTCTCTGAACTACTCAAAATTTCCTCTACTGGTTCTCCAGAACTAATCAGAAGCTGCTGAATACCACCTCTGGCCTTGACCAAGATAAACTCTGTTTTGAACCTTAGAAAGATTATCAGGAATCACATTTCAGGTGGCCCCAGTGAGTTATGCAAGATTCATATCCACTCTAAAAATTAAGAAACATTAGAGTGGCCCTAAGTTGCCCAAGAATTGCAAGAAAGACAAATTGGTATCATGAGCATGATAACTAAAATGTGAAATGTCACTGCTTCCCCCCCAAAAAAATAACAACAAGCCTTCATTATTAAAATATTAATGTGCAACATATTCCAAATCTATATGATTAAGTATGATTTTGGTAATCAAAGGGAATACAGAGTATCCCAAATCTATTTCACTTAAAAAGCTTAATTACCAGACATAAAGCAGGTTCTGCGCTGCTAACTGACCAGATCTTTAATGTTCTGTCTTCAGAAGATGAAACAAGCCAATTGTTGTCATGGCTCCAACCTACTGAGGTAATAGCACCATCGTGTCCTAATAAAAATAAATACATTTAAAAATGATCAGAAATTCTTAAGAAATCACAAAGTAAAATCTCATAATAATCAGCTATGCTTCTGTTGGAAAAACATGGTGTCACACTATTCTTTTCTTTCTCTGAAACTGCAGAATGTTCTGAAGCACCAAAGATCTAGCAATTACACTCCTGGATACAACCCAAAGTATTTTATACAGAAATATCGATGTTCCCTTGTGCATACTAAATAAATCCATATAGAGACTTCCTAACAAGGCTTTCTGTGGCGAGGACAAATATTAAATGGCAACTAGGATGATCAAATAGTATCAGTGCCCAATTCGGTGCTTTTTTCTTTCTTTTCATAGATCACATTTCATACAGGAGAACTTGAAAAGCAAACTTTTATAAAGAAAAATAAACATATACAGAGCTGGGGTTTAACTCATTTTCAGGGTCCAGGATAGGAGACATACATTTTGTGAGAATGGGAGTGAATTTAGATGATTATTTGGGGTTTTTTTCCTTTTCTAGGTATGAACCCTAGAATGTACAGATGACTGTTTTATTCACCAACAAAAACCAGTAGAAAGCTGTACAGGTAATAATCATTTAACAACCATTCATTTAGTGACCATTCAAGTTGCAATGGCACTGAAAGAAGTTACTTGCAACTCACCCTCTCATTTACGACCATTGCAATGCTCCCCCATTTCTATGATCCAGGTTTTGGCAACTTATAGCAGTTGCAACATCCTGCAGTCATATGATTGTCATATGTTACCTTCGCAGCCAGTGTCCAACAAGCAAAGTCAATGATAAAGCCAGAAAAGGTCACCAGTCATAGTCACATGGTGTCTTGTTTAATAATTGTGGGTGATTTGCTTAATAACCATGGCAAAAAGGCTATAAAATTGGTAGGGTCCACATGATGCCTCACTTAATTATTGCACTGCTTAAAATGTATTTTCGGTTCTTATCCTGTAAGTTGAGGACTATCCTGTATTTCCATTTATAGGTTCTTTTCTGATAAACTTAAGCAGCACAATTTCAGGGAACATGTAGAGCTGCAAAAAAGGGAGTTATGGTCTTTATGCAGCCCATAAGCTGTCCATTCCTGCTCTGTGTGAATCAGAAGAAAAAACTATAGAGGTGGCACATCCAATGTTTTTAACTTCACATATGTTTAATTCAAATTACTAATGTTAATATACTTAAAGATCCTAGGCTGTCCCTAGTGCCTACCAATGATATTTTACTGATTCCATTTTTAATAGAAAAATTTTCCATTTTAACCATAAGAAACCCCTGTCAGCTAAGAATAAAAGTTACGAGCCTCACTTTTTAAAAACTCTAATAATTTTTGGAATAAAGGGCAAACTTACTTTCCCTAGGGAAAAAAACATTTCCTTCTGGAGCTGCCAGCCATGGATATAATTCTGCTGTTAGAACTGAACAGTGAAATATGTGTCCTTAAAATGAGGGAGCCAAGACTGGGTAATGTTATCCCTATGCCTTTAATTAATGTAAAATAAAGTGGAATTATCAATCTTTGTGACCTGTATAATATGTTTCCATTACTGGCTCCTATACATATTAAGTTAGGATTAGCTAGATATTCTCACTTGGCCAGCTCCTAGCCAGATCTGTTCCAGTTGTTAACTGATTTTTCTATTTTTATTATTGTTTTCATAAATGCAAGAAGATTTGTTGAATTTCTTCTGGCCATTTCTGTCCTATTATTTGGAACTTCAATTTTGTTTTATTATATTAGAATGGAAGACAAAGAAATAAGGATAGCTAAGAATAGAAAAAACTATAATGAATGTACCTGAATAAACAGTTGGTTCTCCTATAAGGTTTGATTTGAATGCCAGCAATGTTTTGTCAGCTAAACCACAAGCCAATAATTCTCCATTTCCTAGAACGAGAACAGCAAATTAATCTAGCATAAATAAAAATGCCAAAAATATAGAGACAGATTCTCAGGCCAGAGTTGGCCATGTGTAAACACAGAACTGGTTAGCTTTAAGGTTTCCAAGTGCTACATCAAGTAACTATTAATAATAAACCATAGATAGTTGTCATTCCGCCTCCCATACCTGAATACTGAATACAGCATATGGCGGTTGATTTATCAGTTACAGTAATTTGCCTCACACTTTCGGTTGGAGGAGATTTTCCAAGTGGATAGTCTTCCTTATTTATTCTTCAATAATAAAACAAAATTAAAAGAGAAAGAGCAATTAATGAAGCAGGAATAAAGGAGATTGAGCATTTCATTCTATACTACCA